>JAKLNT010000015.1:115166-530828 GCA_022814375.1 Aspergillus quadricinctus | reverse complement strand
TTTATTAATAATTCTAGATATAATAAATTCTAGAGTATTAAATCTAATAGCCTAGTGAAACTTTCTATAATTAGTAAGTATATCTTTCTTAGGATATAGTTAATATTAGCTTTCTAGTTATATTAACTATTTAATTAGCCCTTATAAGAGTCTCTTTATAGAAGTAACTAATTTTCTAACTTATTATCTTCCTCTATAATAGATTCTCTAGCATTAATATTATCTAGTTTAGGTCTAGCTATCTAGGAGGTGTATAGCTGCTTTATAGTAGTATAGTCTAGTAGTAGGATAGCATTAAGATATAAATATATTTTAATTATATAATCTATAGCTCTATAATATAAGTACCTACCCTTAGTATAGTGATATATTAGCTTAGCTTTATTAATCTACTTAGTATAGCAGTATTAGTAAGCTAAGATTATAGCTATTAGTTCCTAATCTATAAAGTTAGTTATATTAAGAGCTAATATTACTAGAGGTGCTGGAGGTGATATATAGCTAGTATAGCTATAGTTTATAGAGATTATATTCCTTCCTTACTACTTAGCTTAGACTATCTCTTATATATAGAGAGCTTTAACTTAATTTATAATTATCTATAACTACTAGTAGTACTTCTTAAAGCTTAATTCTTTAACTATATTAACTAATTATATCTTTATCTTAGTGCTTAGGGTTCTATTAATAAAAGTCTATTTTATATTATCTATCTAGCTATAGCCTCCTACTTCTATTAATAGCTAGTTAAAGTCTATAAGTATATTACTAAAGAGGTGGTTATTTTATTATAAATAATAAAATTCCTTTATAACCTTCTCTATATAGTTCCTATCTTAAAATATAATATTAAGTTAATTAATTATATAATCTAAGTCCTTAGTTATTATAAAGTAGTTCTTAGTATACTAATCTATCTAAAGGCTTATTATAGTAGCTACTTAATCTTTAAGCCTAATAAATATATACTATATATAGTTATAGTAGCTACTAAATAATAGGAGGTCTATCTTAAGCTTTATAATTAGATTAGTATAGAAGATATTATATATAACCTTATTAATATTATTATATTACTTAGGGTTTGATAAGATTAATTTAGATTATCTTACTAAGTCTTCTATAGAAATAGGGGCTGCTTAAGGGGCTGGTACTATTTATATAGAAGCTATAGAAGTAGTAATAGCCTAAGGAGTAGTAGCTATTTATTAGGCCTTAAGTAAGATTATTTAATTAAGTATCTCTTATAGCTACTGAGCCATCTAGATTATAGGATTTATTTATGCTTTATTTTATTATAGCAGTTATTCTTTATCAGATCTTCTAGGAGATATAGACATCTCTAATAATATATTATTATAGCTTATACTATCTACATCATCTAATTTAGCTATCTTAGCTAATTAGTTATCTTATTTAGTTCTGTTTATCTGATTCTATAGGTATAGTTATCTTTCACTAGTTCTATTTAGCTATCTAGCTCAGTGTGCTACTTATTAGTTTATTAGGTTCATCTATTTATTTACTTCTTATTAAGTTCATTTATTTTAGTGAGTAATTTCTAATGTCACAGGCTAGAAGCCTTAAAATCTATAACCTAGATTTAGATAGTAAGAAATCACTAAGGAACCTAACTAGATCATAGTGGTTAAACATAATAAGGAGTATATAAATATTAGCTGAGGTTATGTGACTGCTAGTATCTACCCTAAATAGAAGAATATTGCTGCCTAAGGCAGATTGTGAGTGCTTAGTAAGCTTGAGTACTCAGCGGGCCCTGCCCGCTACATATACTATCTAAAATATAGCTATTATATAAGCTAGCTTAGTATAAGGACTATAATTTATATAGTAGCTTTAATATAGATTGCTATATTAATTAGGAAGCACTCTTTAGATAATATATTAGTAGAGTTATTAAGCTACTATACTACTATTATATTTATAGATTCAGCCTATAATAGGAGTATATACTTATCTATAGCTACTTTAAGGGGTTCTATAATAACTACTACTATAATTTATCTAGTGTATATTATAGCTTATAAGATAAGTATCTAATTATTCTAATTATCCTATAATATACTACTATATATTTATATACTAATATGCTATAGTTAATTAGCTAGAGAGAGATTTAATTATAAAGTAGTTTAGTTTTAATATAACTATTAGGAACTAAAAGACTACTATAACTAGAAAAGGAAAAGTACTAGCTATTATCCCTATATATACTAAGAATACTATAAAGAGGAAGTAAAAGTCTGTAATATCTATCTATACTAAAAATATTACTAAGGGGAAGTAAAAGACTATACTATCTATAATAGCTAAGAATGCTATTATAGGTCTAAGTAATAGCTACTACTATAAGACTCTAATAACTACTAAGAATAATACTACTAAAGCTACCCCTAGTAAATACCCCTATAAGACTACTAATATAGATAAAGTAGCTACTATTAAATACTACTATAGTACTACTAAGAAAGATAAATCTATTACTACTAAATACTACTATAGCTCTGCTGGCCCTATTATTATAATTAATATAGCTATTTAGTAATAGTATATATAGAAATATTACTATCTTCTTATAATAACTACTATAGTATATAATACTACTATAGCTACCTTAGTATCTACTTTTTATATAATATTATAGTTTATTAATAATATTACTATAGATGCTGGTTTCTAGGAGGTCTATAATTATAATTATATAAATAAGAAAGATAAGTAGTAGTCTATTAAGAAGGTAGATAATAAGAAGGAAGATAAGTAGATTAATTTAGTTACTTCTAGTAATAATACTAATTAGTTAGTATCTATAGTACTTATAGCTAGTTCTATAAGTATATTAGTAAATTAAGATAATTATATAGTCTAAAAGCAAACTATAGTAATATTAAACTTTATTAAATCTAATTAAGTAGCTAGTTATAGAATAGCTATAATATCTCTAGATATATTATATTCTAGATATTAGTTCTGCTGAGGAGAAGGTATATAGTTAGCTTATTTATATCTATATAATAAGATAGTATAATATAGAGCTGGCTATATAAGAAAGTAGATGACTATAAATTAATATTAATAGTATATAATAACTAACCCTAGGACTTATTAATAGTTATAGTAAAATATAGCTATATTAAGAACTACTAATAATAAAGAATAAATAGATAATAATCTAGTGTAGTTATTAGATTAATATATAGAATTAAATATATCTAAGAATTAACTATAGAACCATTAATAGTAGCCTTATAGATCTCTAGTATATACTAATAGATATCTATTATAATTATATAGATACTATTACAAAGTCTACTAGTGATATAGATATTCTATAGGAGTATAATAGGTATACTAATTTTTAATTATAATATAGATAGTGGTAGACTAGAATCTTTAATAGACTAAAGATACTCTAGAGTATACTACTAATTTATAATTATTATACTAACATCACCAGTCTTAATATAATTTATAGTATAGAAGATATAATAGTTATCTAATAGCTAGCTACTAATAATATTATTAATAGCTATAATATAAGTATTTTAGACTATTAGTATAGCTTATATAGTAAAGTAATTAATAGATTATTACTATTATAGTTTATTATAAAGGAAAATAGTTATATATAGTGTCTTAAGGCTATTAATAGTATAAATATAAGCAGGCAGTATAATATAATTATTAAGGATTAGTTTATAGAAGAGCTGAGATAGATACTCTATATATACTTAGTTTATATTAGTAGAAAGAAGGTGTATATTATAATAGAGCTATAATATCTAAAGCTATGCTTATATATATAATTATTATAAGTAAATATCTATAATAGCAGCCTAGCTACCTTATAGTATAATTAGTAAAGTCTATACCTAGTTACTACTAAAGAGTATAGTAATACTACTAAATAATAGATTATTTTAATAGAGATTCTATAGGGTTTAATTAATAGCTTTAAAAGTAAACTAATACTGTATTATAATTTTATTCTAAATAATTATATCCACTATCTATAGCTATTAACTAAATATAGAATAAGAAGTTATATTATAGATGCTGTACTTATCTAGATTAAGAGGGATCTTAAACTATAAGTATATAGTATAGCTATATAGAAGGAGTAGAGCTATAATACTAGATAATATAATATATAAAATAGTCTTATCATACTATTAGAGATGGTAGTAGATTATATAGTATAGAAATATCTTTTCTATACTACTAGGGCCCTATAAAAAGAAGTAATAGTTAGATATCTAATCTATAATAGCTACTATAATCTTATTAAAGTAGATCTACTAATTATTATTTAACTAGGATATTAAGTTATCTATTATAACTATAAGCTCCTTAAATAAAGTAGACTAGATAATATTATTAGCTATTAGAGTAGTCTAATTAATAATAAAATTAGGTAACTAAAAGTCTGACAGCTGCTAATTATAAATATAGAGCTTATAATTTAGTAGATATAAGCTATAGTTAAATATTATACTATTATAGTTAGATATAAATAGTATCTAATTAAGCTAGTGGTATAGATTATTATAAAGACTAATATAAAACTACTTCTAAAGAGTAGTTAGGTTAGTAATTATAGTAAATAATAATATAGTTATAAATAGGATATATAAGATATACTTAAAAATAAATATATATACCTCTTTAAGTACTGTAGTCTATTTATAGTTATCTTTAAGAAGATTTATTACTATATAGACTATTTAATAAGTAAGATAAATAATATCTTTAATAGTATAAAGGTCTTTATAGCTTATAGAGCTAATATAGGATATTAATAGTAAGTAAATAAAGTATCTCTTACCTACTATAGGGCTGCAGAACTATATATAGCTAATTATATATCTATATTAATATAGCCATCACTTCTAACTATACTTATTCTAGATATAAGTATTTAGTATATTATTATATAGATACCTTATAGCCTCTAGAATATATAAGTTATATTTAAAGTAGTCTATAAGAATAGTATAGGCCTATTATATACTCTTCTCTAACTATATATAATTTATATTCTCTAAGAAGTAGATAGTCTATCTATCCTTCTTATATATAGCAAGCTATTGCACTAAAGGGAACTCCTTATAGAATTAGAAGCTTAGGATATACTATATAGCCTTAGTTAGCCTTAGATAATAGTTATTAAAAAACTATTTAATCTTATTCTTAATAGCTATAATATAGAGTATTACTAGATTACTACTTTCATAAATATATTTAAATAGATACTTAATAGTATTAATTGACTGGCATATCTATATATTAATATAAGTATTAAAATACTTTAGAAAGAATAGACTATAAGAGATAACCTAGTGATTATTAATAGTAATCTTATAACTGCTAATCTCCTTATCATATACTATATTTAGATTATTAAATTAAAAATAAAGGGGATACCTATCTTCCTTAATAATAGTATAGTCTATAAACTATATTAGAAAGCCCTTAGTATAATAGTATATATCTATTACCTTATCTACTTCTATATATAGGGTTATTAGATCCAGCTCACTGCAAGGGCTATAGACTATAATATATTTTATAATATCTTATAGCTTATTTATTAGGTCTTCTTTAGCTATAGGGAAATAAATCTAGATAATCTTATTAATTATATCTAGATTAAGAAACTATTTACTACCTTCTATAAAGACTAATAAATATAAATAAGGAAGCCTATACTTCTAATACTTAATTATCTAAATATACCCCTACACTAGTCTAAATATCTAATATTTAAAGATATCTTCTAATAGCACCTTCTTCTTTAGCTTAAATATATATATAACTAAATCTAGATAATCTATATAAGTCTAACCAGTAAATAGTTCCTACTTAATCTCTAACTACTAAGGATTAGCTATAAAGGTGATAAAGAAGATTAATTTACTATAATAGGCTATAATTACTATAGTATTATAATATAAGGTATTTATATACTACTTACTACTAATATAAGAAGAAGATAAGATTATATAGTAGCCTAATATACTATTAAAAACCTTATTAAACTTACCCTCCTTATCTATAGTATCTATAAGGTCATTATACAGGTCTATATAGATCTTATTCTAGTAGTATATAAATTAAGCTAGGTATACCTACTTAACTATTATATCTATATTAATTAAGAACTGCTGGTATAGATGGGCAGTATAATAAGTAGTATTAAAAGTATTTACTTAGATAAAGATATAGAAAGTATATTATATATAGAGAGTAAGATAGCCTACTTTCTTTATCTAAATCTTATTAATATGCTCTGTATCTAGAATAGGTACTTTATTAATAGTATTATTAGTAGCTACTATAACAGGGACATCTATAGTAAGGTAAGAAATATTATAAATAGTAGTATCTTTAATAGCAGTTATAACAGTAGGCCTATTATACTTAGAGAGGGTAATTAGTAGTATATTATAACCCTAGCCAGGTATTCTATATAAGAAAATTAATATATAGTAGAGTAGCATATAAGAAGGGTGACTAGATTTAATATAGATTATATAAGACTAGTCTATATCTAAGCAAAGTATAAGCTATAAATCTTAGAAGATTTAGTAGCTAAAGTTATATTCTAGGTTTAGAATAATAGCTATAACCTTAGCTAATATTAGTAGATTTAATTAATAATAGTTAGTATTAACTTCTATAACTAGATATAATTTTAATAATAGTATAATAGAAATAGATATAGAATAATATTAGATAAGAAGTAATTATTTATATATAGTTATATAGATAGATATCTAGAGGTTATATAGTTATAATTTATATATTAACTTAAAGAGAATTAGACCCTTAAGATTAATATCCTAATCTAAATATACTATATTTATATACTCTAGATCTAGGAATTATACCTATATAAATACTAGAGTAGTACTATTACCTACTTTAAGAGGCTTATATAGATAGAAAAGCTTACTCTAAATCTAGAAGGGGATATAACCACCTATAATATATATATCTATATAGTAGTTAATAGATATAAAGTATAGAGCACTATTATAGTAATAGATATAATATTAAAACTTAGTAGTATTACTACTAATATCTATAAGATAGGAGTATAGAGACTGTAGAGGGGTTAGAAATAGTTATAACTAAATCTTATCTTATATATAGTACTTTATAAAGATAAAAAAAGTTATAGAAGAATTATACTCCTGCTTTATAAGCTAATATAGTACTCTATAGTATTAGTAGGGATATTCTATATAGCCTAGATCTAAGCTCTTCTAATAAATATAGTAAGACTAAAATATAAGAGGGAGTATATCTAAATAGGCTATAGATATTAGTAATAGCTTTAGAGTAGTAGAGTATAAATAAGGCTATCTAATAGGGATAGCTTCAGGCTTAGGAGTAGATAAGTATATTTAAGGATAGCTATAGTAATAAGAGATGGGAATAGAAGTAGTAGCTGCAGGAGAAGGTAATATAATTATAGAAAAGCTTATAGAATAGCTTATAGAATAGCTTATAGAAGGAGAAGGGATATAGATACTAATAGAAGTATATTAAAAGTACTTATAATAGGCCTATAATAGAAGTATTAGATGGTTAGTATATAGAAGTAGAAGTAAGTAATGTAGCAGGCAGGGCCCGCTGAGTGCTCAAGCTTACTAAGCACTTGTGATCTGCCTTAGGCAGCAATGTTCTTCTGTCCAGGGTGGATACTAGTAGTTATATAACCTTAGCTAATATTTATACACTCCTTATTATATTTAACTACTGTGATCTAGTTAGGTTCCTTAGTGATTTCTTACTGTCTAAATCTAGGTTATAGATTTCAAGGCTCCTAGCTTGTGATATTAGAAATTGCTTACTATAGCTAGTTAGATAGAATTAATAAGAAATAGCTGAACTAACTGAATTAATAGTAAATTAGTAAGATAGTAGAGATGAACTAGATAGCTAAATAGAATTAGTAAGAGATAGCTAAACTAGCTAAAGCTATTATTATAGTTAGCTAGTATACTACATCTAGAATATACCTTTAGGGGCCAAAGACGCCGAATTGGGCGATTCTGGTAGCTGTTTTAGGCTGCTTCGGCCCCGGGAGCTATTCCTGAAGGGGCAGTATATTCATGCCGCTTTAAATCACCAAAATTACCATGTTGGCTCCGTAACAGCGTTACGCGCTCAACAGGACCCACCAAACAGAACTATAGCGCCATCATCCACGCTATCCTATACAGCGTGATCCTGCCAGCAACTCGGCAGTTGAACTGGATGACTAGCGATAAGAGAAAAATATCTGTATGCCACTGAATGTGTCTAACCTGAAGGATTATAAATACTTCCACTCCGTCAACTGCTCGTGAGTCCCCAGATCCTCAACTGTGTCTGTATCGAGGACAAGTCTCTGAAAATGGCATTCTTAGGTCTTCCCAAGACAAAACCGCAGCATCATGGAAATAGCAAAGGCTCAAAGTCCTATCTCCATTATGCTAAGCGACGGCAACAGCATATTGAAGCTGGCCCAACACTCCCCCAGTACGCTCCGAGGACGAACCTGACCGCAGCTTCAGTGCGTGGTAAATGGCACAGGTGAGCTCTACATCACTACTTTGGAGCTGTAGAGGCTTATCACTGCTAGGTTTTGCGCCGACACTCACCAGGACCCGGATGTCCTGCTAAGGAAACTGAAATCAGCTGATGTCAAGTCTTGGTTTGATTGGATCGAGGATAACTTCCGCGGGTCAATCAAGGCTCATGGGACTCTCTCTAACTACTGGAGGACTCTCAAGAGGCTTTATTTCATGAAGAATAGGAAAAATATGCGTCGGTCAATAATCAATGACTGTATTAACGTAAGATTTATTCTCCTGAGCGCGAAAAGTGGTCTTTAACTTTGGAATAGTACATGAATGAAGTCAGCAAGCGAATGCACCTACGCAGACTCCCTTTGCCCAAAGACACGGAAAATTCACTTGATCTGCTCTGTTACCAAACCGCCCACCTTGTTCATTGTAAAGCAGCTTTTCCTGATGAGAAGCAGAGGCTCTACCACATGGCTACCCTCAACTTGTCGAGCATTACTGCCTGTCGAGCGGTTTCGTTGTTCGATACAAGATGTCAGGTCAACTTACATCCGGATGGCAGCCCGGTCATTCCTGGTAAAATCGAGGCAGGTAGCAATGGAGCACTAAATTCTCCAACCCCTGGGCAAAGTGGCGAGGCTCACTGTGACTCTGGCTATGAATCGAGCCGCAGTGGTCGCCTCAACATCGAGGAAGATGATATGCTCGACGAGGTATCCAGCGACGGCTCTTCCGATGCCACAATGAGCGATATTGGCTACATGTCAGACTGTTCCAGTGTTGTTACAGATGATGGATATCTTGCTGGCGACGATGAGACAGGCACCATTCTCTGGAGGCACGTTGAGTTCTGCATTGTCCGGAACCCCGAACCCGGGCGCCCAAATGTTCTCGTTGCCATTGTGACCATGGTTCATACAAAGGGGGAAGATCGGAAGCCCCGAATGTAAGCGAAAACCCTCAATCATGCCTGGTTTAGTCACTTACCGAAGCCTAGAAAGCGATATGTGATTGAACATGAAGATAACTTAATGTTTGATCTTCTGTCACAGCTTCTGGCACTAGCCTTACACGACGGTATTTTTGCGCCCGACATTCAGGATGTTGAAGACATCTATACCAAAAAGATCCCACCACACCGAAGGGGTATGCAGTTGAAAATCAAGAGGGAGTGGTTGGACGTTCCAATCTTTCGTGAGCCGGAGCGGACCGACGAGGGTTACCGGACATCGAGCAAGATACCCATGAAGGCCGCTACTGAGGCTCGATATCTGAAACGGAATGGAGAACAATCTGGTCAAGAGCGAAACCTGACCCAAAAATTCCTCAGACGTGGCGGTATCAACGCCATTAACAGTAGGATGCCCCCCGTACCCACCAACCCCATCCTACCAGGCGCTGTGGCTGACCAAGTTACTGGAGACAGATCGGGCACCGGCGTCGGTTCGAGATCAAGTTGCTGACCATGAGTCAAATGCCGTTAAATATTACCTCAGTGAGATAGTGGACTTTGACACAGCCGCCGCGTTTCATCGCCGGGTCTCAAATGAAATTGTGCAAAGGGAGATACGATCGGCCACTCTCCTAGCTGACAACACTGCCCCCCTGGGTCTGACCGATGAGCAAAAGCGCAAGATTAACCAAAACCCCGAGGTCTGGCGTCTGCGTAGACGTTGTAGAAGACTTACAGAAGAGATCCGAGCACAGGGTTATCGAAGAGTGCGCGACGCGGCCGGAACCGAACTCGGCGAGGAGAAGCGACAAGCGGACGCACAGCTGGCTAGAAAGCTGACTCAACTCCGACAAAAAGCAAAGACTAAGAATCGAAAGAGACATTTTCGATACAAGGATACAGAGCTTTTTAACCAGCGGGATGAAGAGGGGCCTCAATTCCAGGAAAGAGATCCTCAGCCTCATTGTCCGCATCACTATCAGATCCCAGAGCGAGCTGAGTTGGTGAAGTTGCTCCTCTACTCCCCTGCACCAACTACGGAAGAGGAACTTTACGAGCGGCGATTGAGGTATATCCGTCTCCTTGTCCAATGGCAGTATCGCCAGGAGGCGCCCCGTCGAGGGAAGCAGGCCGAAGCATTTATAGCGCAACCCCAGCCAACCCCAGCGTCTCCATCCCTCGCCATCATTCCGGAAAGATACGACCCCTTGCAATGCCCATTTTGTTTGGCCAACCCGGGCTTACCTCTCAGTACCCGTGAAAAAAAGAAGAGCAAAACCAACAAACTTTGGGATCATGTGGAAAACCTGCACCGAGCAGAGCTTGCTGCATTTGGCACTGGTACTAAACGGTGTGGATTATGTGGCATGAGGAGTATCAATTACCTCCCGTCGAGCGTTCCGGAATTCAAGAATCATACTGAAAGAGTTCACGGAATCCGGCTTCGAGCGTGACATTCATGTTGCGTACTGGCCGTCATTCCATGTGTCAGTTAGTCATTATGGTATCTTTTTCCTGCATTTGATTGATGAGGTTACTCATCAGTAGGACGCTGCTTTAATGTACTTTTGATTCTTCTTCATCAAACTCCCTTCCCATAGAGAGGTAGATGGACAGTCACCAGCTTGAATTAGTCAGTGTTTTAGTCTAGAACCAACGGAATATATCTTCGTCCAACAGGGTGGTCTGGGTTTCAAGGGGTCCAACGTATTTGATAGAAACCAAACCATTCGTAAAATTCTACTGGAATATGACAAGAATTCTATAATTTCGCTGCAGGCTTCAGCAAGCAATCATTATTCCAGTAACGGTTTAGATTTGAATAAGGGAACTGTGGAAAGAATGGAACTCCAGGCTAGTGTGTATTATCATGTATCTAGTACAGAAAAGGTGGGTGGGCCTCTTATATACAGCTGGCAGACTAGACAGTTTCAGGAAACTTCGCTTTCCATGTCAATAGACCTTACCAGATCTCCCGATCTGAAACTGTGTCCTCCTGCTGACAGCTATTCTGCGGAACAGTCATTTTCTTCTCATTCAACGTCAGATCGGGAAGATTCGCCAGAGGTATCGTCTATGAATTTTCGGACAGGTGTAGGGAAATACGAGTTCTGGGCAGCGTTAGAACCCCATCTGGAACCCAAAAGTGACAGTCAGAACGCACCAGCTGCTCTGCAGATGGATCCCATCCCGTGGTACTAAGTACATATGTCTTTCCATCTCCTTTTGTCTGCAGCACCAAATAGCAACGGGCGTTGCATTTGTTGCAAAAATATTCCAGCTTGCTGAAGATCGTCTTTCTCAGACGCAGGGTGCGCTGAGTGCGCAATTTTCTGGATTGATTCTGGGACATTAACGTCGATCAATCGTAGCTTCTAGTCGTAATAAGGAAGAATGTGCGGAAGCTGCAGAGGAGATAACTGTATATGTGGGCGCATTGAGCAGTTATAGCTCGCTCCGAGGATACAAATGGCCAGTGCTTAGTAGTCAGTCTCACTGATCCATTTACACTCAATGTAATCAGCATAAAGTAGCAATCTGCTCATTTTACTGTCATGACTTAGGACTACTTGGAAATCCTTTTGCCTGTACGTTGAGCAGTAAGCTGAATATGGAATTGGCAATACCACTAGGGCAAGAGAAACCTCAGGGATGAATTACGGGTGGGATTGCTCAAATCCTTCTGTTTACTGATTTTAGTACGTAGATGGCCAGAGGTACAGCACTCGGTTCAACCACTCAAATTTGTCCTCGGTCTTCTCTAATCAGCCCGGTCTTCCAAGGTCATCTGCGTAACAGCTCACTTGGGCATTGCTTAGGATCCTCGAATGACTGGCTGGAGAAATGGCTTTTAGCGCTACGCGGTTTTTATGCGCAAACAGTTTTGCCTGTACCCACAGAATCGGCCTCTATGAATGAATCTAACACCTTAAGTTTCATCGGCATAATGGAAATGAAGCTGATGATAGTCTCCTTACGCATACCGAATTCGAAATCAGTCGTGCTACCAAAAAGAATTACTGTACAGGGTGACAAGATGAGAAGGGTTACACCATATAGTTTCAAGCTCACGACTCTGTTTCGACTTCCTCTTTCGTGAAATTTCCAACGAGCAGGCGGGATGCCTATTGAAGATTGGTCGACAGTAACCTACAGGGGAACTTCGGAGGACTCTCCCTCCTAAGTTAGTATGAATTCGACCACTTCCAGAACATACGAGTGCTAAGTGGATCTGTTTAAGCCTGCATGACACGCCGAATAGGGAGAATGGGCCATTGACCAACGCGAAATTGGTTGATCACTGTGGGTCCAACTAAGTGGGTATGTTTTTAGTTCAACCCGCAACTGAAGTTCAACCCTCAGAGAGATCCGTACTTTTAAGGAAATTAGTTTGGGGGCTAGTCTGGACGTGGCTAGTGTGTTTGAGTGCCTCATTACCTCTCTGATCGGATGAGGCATACCTTTCAGCGGCTGTTTCCCCATTTGGTTTCACTTGCGATCAACCAAAAGAATAGAACCATTAAAGGGCATTGCGCACGGGTAAATCTTATCCGCTAATATCGCCAACAACCAGTAGCTCTTTCTAAGAACGGAGCTAACATCAAAAGAGTCGAGGGCAGCTCATTCACACTGATTTGGTAGTCATACTTGGGCCTGTACCGCTTAAAATAAGAGGCACATGCTAGAAGTCAACTGAGCAGTCTTCCAAACTACCAAAGACATTACTACTCTCTAAATTCCCGGCACTGTACCATAGGGAAGCAGCTCATACTTTCGTTCCTTTGCATCATAATGGCCCATTCCCGTCCATCCAGTGCCTCTCGAAAGCTGTACCTAAAGGGGAAAATAAGCGGGAGAATTTTCTCAAATGAAGGGGTTACCCGAACCAAGTTCCTCGAATATTGCCGCACCAACCCACGTCAGGTGTTTGAGGCACTTCTCGCGGCGCAGGAGCACTTCATCCGAAGCGCAACTAGCCTTCGAGGTCGACGCGACGAGTACTATATGGATATTCCGGAGGAGGCAGATGATACGACAGGTGACGAGCAGTACGAGGTCGACTATATCCTCGATTCTAGGATGTTTGACGGCATTTTACAATACAGAGTCAAGTGGGCAGGATACGAGGATGACCCGGAGTGGTACAATGCAGAGAATTTTGAAAGGGCACCCTACAGGGTACAGGAATTCCATTTCAGATACCCGTGGAAGCCAGGGCCGCCAAAGAATCTCGATGACTGGCTACTCCGCGCCGGTGATGACGAATTGACCATTGATGAATTCCATGGATGCTCGGAACCAAACGCATAGAGAAATAAATATAGGATCTCGAACTCTTCTACATCCCGATGGCAATCTATTATAACTCATGCATCCACACTGTAATGCATTTGGAAAAGAACTCTGAAGTAGCGAGGTTCCCCAGATGTACCTTGTTGGTCTAGAAGGCTTCGCCTGGGAGATTCATGCCTAAGGTGCCCTCCCTGGCACGGCCGGTTGGAAAAATGGCTCAAATTCGCATACTTGCGGGGTGTACCTGACAGAAACACGCTAAATAATTCCGTTGAGACTCTCCGAGAATGCTTGTCTCAAAGTCCTGTATTCTTCGGGTAGCAAAATACCCAAATGCTAATGTATCTTAAACTGGACCCACGCTTAAGATCATCTGACCAAGAATATGAAGAACCTCAAGAGCCTGTAGGATCAGGAGTAGATCCGAATCCCAGATCTGAACCGCATTTCTCGTGGTTATCTCCAAGAAGTCGGATTAGTTTTACATAAGACTGAAGAAGCTGCAAATCGAATTCCCGAAAAGCACTTTTAGTATAGTAACAAGTACTGTACCGTGATCTTCTCATAATATGGCACTACAGGTATCCTGAAATGAGACGGTGATACCGGAACATTCCTCACAGCATTCCTATGGGGCCTCCATTATGTACTTGCTGCGTGGTAGGTGGATATTTAACTACCCACTTCTCCTCACGTTCGAAGTGTGTCAAAACAGCGTCGCCGATTGCCTGGAGCCAAATTCAAGATGAAAGTAACTGCTACACGCGAGCTCTTCTATCGCAAACAGACAATAGGTGAGAAATATTCTTGCATCTTGCCAACGAAGCAAGTAACCAACGAAGCAAGTAAGTAACCAAGAAATTGCAGCAAACCTTCGTGCCGTCTTTCGTAAAGATGTCGAAGTCTTGACCTGCCAATTCGGCAGCAGAACAGTTGCTTTGGCTTGTACACTCGAGGCCGATGGAGGGCGTACTGAAGTCATGCAATCATCAAGCTTGGAATTGACAAATGCGTTGCGAGATTTGCATAATCTATCGTCGAACTGTGTTCGGGCTTATTTCGCCGATCATAATTATCAAATTTCGAAGGATGACCTGGCAGCTTGCAGCATAGACTTGCCCCGGACACCGGGGCTATCGATAAAGCCCAACCAGCCCACGAATCTGGAGAATGCAAGTTTGCCCAATGACGAAGCTGTTGTTGAAGAATCAGGTACGGAACCAATCTTAACTCCTTTTGTTCAGACGTTAGGAAAGACGGCACCTAACATGTCCACAGAAGCAAGCCCGCATGGTGGTATGACGGAATTGAATTCGTTGTCTGTGTGGAGTCAGGAACAATCTCACGGTGATAAGAAAGGCTTTCTAAGTCTTATCCAAATTCGGTGTTTCCCTTTTCAAAATTCTATTTACGAAACGAGGGATATAGCAGTCCCAAGCCGCCAAGCCATACTGCAAGTTATCGCTAAGATCATGGCTGAACGCGGGTTAGCGACCACTTACCCCATAGAATCGTTATGCATCGGACATGGCGATAGCTACTATGACATCCTCACATACGAACATGATAATATTGGAGACTTGCTCGACGGCATCCTCTTATCGGAGAAGGTTCTAAGGATCAAGTGCGTTTATCAGCCGCGAGAAACGTGATCTATGCTTTGTTCCTTCTTGTTGCGAAGAATTGGCTTTTATGTAGACGCTTGCTTGGTTTGACATGAATTTCTCTATCTACTAAACACCATCAATGAAAACTAAGAATCCCAACAAAACAAATTTTGCGACAGCTACTGGAATAAGTTTCGATGGCATATAGAGCCTCGCAGGTTCGGCTTTCTGTGGCTCACACTCTCTTTGACTCTTTCTAAGCACCACATTGCGGGAGCTAACCTACTTTGAGTAAGGACCATAACGTTTGGCCAAGCATTAGCAGGGCCGGCGTGAGAGGCAATATCGTTTCGGAGAAGAGATAGCGTTACCTCGCCAAGAACCAAGATGCTGCCGACAAGCCTAAGACATGAATCACGGTCAATAGCTTTTCTCCAATTGATCTCTTTCGTGATGAAGTACTGGTTCCGATAATCTGAAATTGATAGAGAGGGTCATTGCACTGTATCGTTCCGCGTACTTCCTGCCCGGTATGCAACAAGTACCCTTGGTTGATTTGGTGACAAGTTAGCAGGAAGTTGCGGTCGGCAAATGACATCTGCCAGGTACATTCTTGGGTTTTGAATTGATTTGCATGGAAAATTTCCGGCCAGAAACGTTTTTGTACAGGCCAGATACATGGATAGTTGCATGATTGGGCAGATATGCCTAAATGCTTTTCTTGTAGCTAATCTCTCGCCAGTATACCTTGTCATTTCCTTTACAGATGGGAAGATTGTAGGAAGCGAGCTTGGACAGTATCTGCATCTTCCTTAATGCTCTTACTTATGCTTGCCTACAGTAGATTCATTTAGTCTTCTTGATTAATGGTTATAGAGTGATTGTTCTAAGCACCAAAAGGTCCCAAACTTCTGACGGTACCGCGGAGTGAGACCTGGACATCTTCAGGTTGCCTTCATCGATTGTTTCGTCCAGTCTTGGATCGCCCATGGATTGCTCGTGGATTGCTCATGGATTGCTCATGGATTGCTCATGGATTGCTCATGGATTGCTCATGGATTGCTCATGGATTGTTCATGGATTGCTCAGTGACTGCTCAGTGATTCCTCCTGAGCTGCTCATGGGAGTAAAGGGCGCAATGATACGTGTTACTCGCAAGAAGCTGCACGGTCTTATCGGGGATGGACCAAGTTCTTTGCATACAGCCATCGCCCCCCAAAAAAAAATAAAAAAATAAAAATAAAAATAAATAAAAATAAAAATCTTGGGGCATCCTATCTTGTTTGGAAGGGGAGTCAAATTAGCTTACGCGATTACTTCGTTACATGAATTCTGGCTGTATAACCCATATAACCTCACTACCGCTCTATTTCTGAGCCCTAGCAATACTGGTTTACAACGTCTTGAATTTGCAGATGGAATTCATTAGCTTTCTCCATAACCACTTAACTACGCCTAGTTCATCAAAACGGGCGACAGTTCGCCTGGGGGACCCAATAGCCTGTCAATCTGAACATCCTGATATATGTCATGAGAAGCGCAACAAGTAACAACCAAAGCTTTAGACGGGCAATGGCTTTGCCCTCTTTCCCTTATCAGTGGCCGCAATTAATATATCATAAGCCACACAAGTTTTAGGTGCCTCATATAGCAACGCCGGACTTTTCCTCCTTTGAATATCCTGTTCCTGAGAAAGAAGCAGATTTCGGTCCTGACTTTTTTGGTGGAGCACTAGTGCCCATTCTAATCAACAGACTATTGCTCGGTGCGCCGTATGAATGAGCGCACAGTTGAGCACAGTGGGGAGGCGGGGACTGGCCTTTTCTTGTTGGAGTATTAAGCCCTCTAGATTTCTGGCGAATACACTTATCGGGACCTGGTGCTGTTTCACTATATTCCGTCTCCGCCTCTCTCCACAGTAGGAAACCAAGCTGCTGCTGATGACGAGTTCATTTCCGCAGCCATTCAGATTCCGGCGTAGGGAGACGAATTCCTGGATGGCTAACACGGCCACCTATCCTGTGCTCTTACCTTTGCTTCATAAGGAGCTAAGGCCACAATATAGAAGGTCATCAAAATCCCACTGGGCCTACATTTTGAGTGAATATCCTCAGCATTACAAGCATCATGTCCTTTCAAACAAAGCCGGAAATCCACGGACAGAATGAAAGCATCGATCCTGAAAATAACGAGAGGACGAAGCGCAAAAGGAAAATTTGGGATGAAGAAGAGGCAGCATGCATTCTAGATGACTTGCCGGCTGGAAACCGTGTGCTCTACCTTCAAGAAGTTCCCAATGTCAAGGTCAGTCACTGCCGGGCTCGGGACTGCATGCCCAGGAGATGGACTGGCGAGCCCATTATTCGTTCCTACTATCGTTTTGCTCTGAAAGGCGGGACTAATCTATACGGCGGAGGTATTATACCTGGTCTAATTGGGTGAAGAAGCTGCTATGCTAATTTATGTTATCACAGAATGCGTTGAGTATTATCACATTAGCTGCTTCGAGCGTATTATTCCCGATTTAGCCGACCTGGTCAGGGGCGAGTGTCTGAAAATGGATGGTTGGATAGCAGCCCCGTCAGACAGCAAAGTCACAATCGAGTCTTCCACCAAAGCTATCCAAGACTGGTTTCGGTATGAGGGACGTGCCTTCGATATTGAATGCTATGAACGACATAAAAAGGACCACGACGAATGGCAGAGAAGTTGAAGCATCCTCCACATCTAACATCACCTCGCACATACAGGAAAGCCAACTGAAGAATGCCTTCTTTGTGAAGGAGTGCCAGAGCCCGAAGAGCCGAGGGAAATTGATTACTTCCCCGAAAATCCATCTGCGGTTTCGTTGAGTCGACTGTTGGCGATTGTGGGCGGGCAACCGCACATCGATAAATGGTGGCGAAGGCGAAATTCCGGAAAGGACGAGTGATAGCAGTTCATGTACTGTATATGGTACATCCAGTCTAGGCGATAAATGTATTCCTTTGTTGGTGAGAAGGTGTAGACCACTTTCTGCACGATATGACCTCTATATCTTGCCACTAAAGAAGGGATGGGAAAGTATGAAATAATTTCATCGGCGAATTTGGAACAGCAGACTGATTAAAGAAGCCTCCCCAGAAGACGGCTATACTCACGGAAGTTATGGCAGGGAATACAACAAAAGGCATTTCATGTTCCCTTCAAGCGCCTTGACTTTCTTGGACCAACAGAAGATACCCCGGCTTCAGTTCCGGGAAACGATATTCACGCGCCTTCCCTAAAGCGGAGGTATAGCTTTACTATGGTACTAGGCGAGGCAGACAGCAGGAGAGCCTTGGCCCACGTTGCCCATATATTTGGCATGAATCCTCCGTCAACTTGATTCTTCCCTGCTCCGCTTCCCCTTCAAGATCTGACAACATCGTCTGGCGCAATGTCTTCTCTCATTGACTTACCGACTGAAGTCCTGGACATTATCATTCAGCTTCTGCCACTAAGTGATGCCCTAAGTGTCTGCCTTGTTTCCCAACGATTAAAAGTCCTCAGCACACCGCATATTTATAGATCGTTCGAAAGAAGCTGGGGTGAAAACCACTCCAAGGAGAGATTGCAATGTTTCCAGAACACCATCAAGGAGCGCAATCTTAATCAATACGTCAAATCAATACACTTTTATCTGGAGCAAGACGCCCATCTCACACTCATATCATTGCTCTCGCAGACCCCAAAGCTTGAGCAACTGGCAATATCCGGAGCGCGTGTACTCGTGGATCGGCTGATGGAACTCCTGGAGGGGCAGGAATTATCTCTACCACACCTGAGAACCTTTCGCCTCTCTCGGTCCTCAGGTAATGTATTGGGAATCATCAACCGTTTCCAACGACTATCCGAATTATCCCTACACAATCATTTCTGCTGCGGATTCAAGATAGGACTATCGGCATCCAGTCTCCCTTTTAAGCGTGTCACACTCGATGGATGTGACTTTGATACCGAAAGTATATGTGACTTAATCAAAAGTTGCAAACATCTGACAAGCTTCCGATATTTTCTCTCAAAGCCGGGGCTCGGACTGGAATCTTTACCTCCTGATGTGAAAGAGATACGTGCAGCTCTGGTGCTTCACAAAGCAAGTCTAGAAGAAATTGTTTTCGAAAATTTCTCGCCGTCCTATCTAAAAGAACGGATGGTAGAGTCGAGATTTGAAAAGGCGCCTACGTTTGGATCTTTTGCAGGCTTCTCTGCTCTTAAGAGACTCGGTTTGGATCTTGACACTATTCCTGCGCAGATTTCTTTGCCGCCCTCCTTGCATTCAATCTCAATTACAAATTGCTACCTTGCGAAGCAATCTGCAACCGTGCTGCGTCGCATAATTGAAGAATTATCCGTGAAGTGTATCCAAGTCGATGGCCCATGGACCGCAGAGTTGGTCCACTCATGGCGAATCCCTGAGCTGCGTATCTTCCTAAGTGGGAGTGAGTGGGACGAGTGGCTATTTGATGAACTTGAGATTTTGGTTCGCCGCTTGCCCTGGACTAATGGATGGCGACCGTGAAACCATACTGCATGCTTTTACCATACCCAGGCACCGCAAAACTGTCAGCCAGCGGGGACGGCGGAGTGGGGGTGATCCAACTGGTGACTTTTGTTAGATGGGTAGAAGTGCCTTTTGTGACGGAGCTCTACGTTAGTTGTACATAATCTAGGGCAAATTATATTAGCCATTGTCGATAACAGATCATGAATCCTGTAACCTAGTATAGCGGTGGAAAGTCTATGCGTCATGCTACAACCTAAGGCACAGCCAATGGACGGTATACATGCTGAGCCAGGCTACTAGGGACGCTTCACGGCCAAGATCTCATCAGTCTTGTGTGACAATCGACCAGCTACGAAATGCTGGGTTTACGGATGTTAAGCACAAGCAATTCGTATTTGCCCTTGAACAAATGGCACTCAGATAGCTAGATGGGAAACATTGGTCGCTGGTATGGCAGGCCTTTCTTTGAGAGCATTAGACCCCCAGCCTAGCCCAATTCTGTCGAATCATCGACTGGACCCCGGAGGAGATTCAGCGCTTAGTCACTAACACAAAGACAGAGCTGCTTGACCCAGCGGTCCATACCTTCCACGTGCTGGATATCTACGGAGCGAGAAAACAAGCCCTAGTAGCATGTGCTCCAGGGTCGAGTCAGATCGTCAGTGCAATGGTATGGTCCGTCATTTAACAGTCAGTCTTGCCAGCATAACTGCCCACCTCCGTCGCGGCATTGAGTTGACGTTGGATCTCGGAGGTTTTCAGATGGAAGAATGTGGAAACGTTTGGACAAGGCGAATTGTGTAGAAAATCCTGTAATCTATAGCAGCTCTAGCGTTTACTCTCTTTTTATCCGGGATTCCTTTCTTTCTGAGCAGTATTGGTTTTGGAAAGGCTGCGGTGGGGAGTGACTCCACACTTTTGAGAAATGACGGGGGAACTGGTCCTAAGCCCCAGCTACAGATCCATTGGCCTACTTCGTCGACAGGGTAACACATTTATGAGATAAAGCAAGAACAGATAGCAGGATCTGCGCCTGCATCCCGAAGAAGCTCGATTACGTGTTTGTGCGTATAGTAGGAGGCAGCCGCCAGAGCATTTCCGTAGCTTCCAGATGTAAGCAACTGATTGGCTGCTCCGGCCTCCGGAAGCAAGCTTCACAATCTCCCGTATTTACCCAGAAGCGGTCGCAGCTAGGACGCTCCCGCAGCTCTGACCACTAAATTGCCGATTGACATTCACACCAATACCCAGTAATCTCTTTACCTCATCTTTGTTGTCACACAAACATGCAGTAGCGAGGTCTTCAAGAACGTGCACTGTTCTTTGCCAACGGCTGCGACGAAGAACTGTGACCTGTTGAACAATTATTTGTTTCATGCCCAAACTGATGACGCATTTTTTGGACACCTATCTCCCCACTATCTTTCGAAGATGCTTTCGGTATTCCTGAGGTCGAACCCTTCTCATAAGGCATTGATTTCACCGTAGATGCGTGACAAGGAGCGGGTTCTTCGTGCGACTGGGACGGCGGCTTATGTTCCTAAAGTTATGAGGTCTCTTGGCTGTAGACTTATCCATTACTTATAGACTTGCTAACCCGTATATCTTCCAACTTACGCCCACGTCGTGGAAACGCAGTGTTGTCCATAGGTAATTGGATGTAAACCAAAAGAATTGAGAAAAGCTTTCTGAAACACCAGATGCACGAAGGCCTAGCACTTCTGCGTGTGGACATATCATGAAGATAAAGTGACAGCACTGTAGTGCGTTCTTTGACCCCCGAGGAAGGCTATTGAAATATAATACCACTAGGCTAAAAAGGTGTCCGGACGATTCCTATCAGTCTAGGGTCTCTATATATCTTTCAACACACCCCCCCAGGTATGGCGTCGTAGCAGTGCGTAGCGGCATGCCTGAACCTTCGCATACCAGAACTCCAAGCTGTCTGGGTTGGTTCAGCCACTAATCAATCATCAATCAGGCATCAATCCAAATCCTCTAGGCTAGGCTATTTATAGTGCACGGCCTATATCACGTGCTCCTGCGCGCGCTCCATGCGCTCCTTCTGTCCAGGAAAAGTCCTTGTGCCATCTCGGAATCGTACCTGGGGCCTCAGGGGTTGCAGGGACATCCAATCATATCTCATGTCTGCTGCGGTAGGGCTTCCGGGCTCATAACTATTAGCCATTTTTCCACTACGCCAAAAAGGTGTCTAGACGATTCCTATCAGTCTAGGGTCTCTATATATCTTTCAACAAAGGCGTACTTACATCACGTGTTAGAGTAAAACTGCGTGGCGACGCGTGTAATTACCCCATTGGTGAGAATAAGCCCGATGTAGCCAAAAAGGCCACGGCAATTATCCCTAGAGTTGAAGCGCTTAACAAACAATAGCGATGATGCTGCAACTCACAGTCAAAACCATAAATGTAAAACGTACTTCATTTGAGACAAAACCAGCTGGGAATGTTCGCTTTAGGTTTCCTAGTCAATGCTTTTTATGGAAGTGAATTGAGGCGCAACTATCGGAAAGTGCATCCGATGGGCGTTCCGAAATTCGGCATAGCTCGAGCTATTATACCTTCACTGTTGATGTATTATGAGAGGTTAGCTCTTACAAGACCGGTCACTCCTATGAAGTCTGTGTCACCTTTGGAAACCAGTGAAAAGGAAATGGCACGCCAGGCCAAACGAAAGCGCATTGATGGCTCTTTTTCAAAAAGATCCACCACACCCGCATAGCGGCTCTCCATCTACGCACCGCCTTGCCTCTGATATCGAAGCTATCATCGGTGCGTCTGGATTGATTCTGGAGAAATGAAGTTTTTAAAGGTGGGACGAGATAACAGTGGCAGCTCTACTTATTGAAGACAATGACGAGGTCGGAGACTTCCCGGTGGACGACATGCCTGACTGTGTGGATAGAGCCTATGTGAAATCAGAATTGCTTGACCTCACTTGCTCGCTTCTGGATATCTGAAATAGCGAGCTGGCGGAATCACTGGATCGAATACAGTCCATTTTTTCCATTTTTCGATCACAAGGATATCTCTATTCGAGACAGGACACAACCTTACCGACATTGGCCTTCTAGGTCACCGACTGGTGCGACCGTGTGTTCGTTATCTTGATTATCAGAAGACTTTTGAAGGACAGGGACACTCCAGTGACGATAGTAATATATGCCAGGCATTCACTAGCATTGCTTGGTCCCAGCACCTCGCCGTCGGATCCGCGGGGTACTGCAAAACAGTGCAGGTAGTAAGCAGTTTCTTCAGGAAGGAAAATCCACATTGGATAACTGATACGATCTGTACCATACGGTCGAGGTAGAGTAACCAATAATCGATGATGACAGAGAGGATGCTTTAACAAGCAAACCAGGTGGAAGACTGTATTAGGCCGCTCTCTTCGGGATCGTAGAACTGCGAGAATCCTTATATTGGACCTTACGGCAGATATAAATGAAACTGGCGATGTGTTTTGGACTGCATTGCTAGCGGCATGTGCGAAACGGAACACCGTGCTTGCATCGTTGCTCGTTAACTCTGCAGCGGACATAAACGTTAGTGCCGGGTACTATGGGAGCGTACTGAATGCAGGGACAGCACAAAACCTTGAGCTGCTGAGTTATTTACTTGAAAATGGCGCCTCGTGGGATAGGAAAGGCTATATGGGCCGTGGTGCCGTCTACTGGCGGCCGAGCGGGTTCATCCAACCGTTGCGAAATACCTTCTTGACAGAGGTACAAGTACGAACGATGGCATGTTCATTCAACGGTGGGAGCCCGCTTAATCAGCATGCAGGCATTCAGGAGTTTTCTTGTTGCTGTCTTTGATTGCCGGATAGCTGAGTTGGAGAATTGGTGTGTATACCCTCTCACTGCAGGTTGCTTCATGGCTTTACCTGACAACTGGGCCTGTGATATCGAATGATGGAACTGCTACAGGTTGTCTTCCAGAGCATGATCCGTTTAGGATGCTCAGAAACGTCCTGTCTTGCGAGAAAGGGATAACTACAGTCATTTGACTCTATTGAAGGATTAAGACGGAGCTTATATTATTAGCCATTCCCTGTACACCTTGGACAGATGCAAATGCTTGTCTAGATCAAGTTACATAACACTTTCCTTCCAGTAAGAAAGAGCTAAGAAACAGTCTGATGCAGTCCAATAATATGGACTTAGAATATGAGAAATAAATCGACGGCGACGGCCGCACTCCTCGTCGAATTCGAAAAGTCGATCGAGACCGTTGACTGCCGGGGAAAGCGCACAGGATCTATGGTTAGTATCTTATGATTGCCTTGTACTGACTACCACCGTTATCCTCTCGTAGGTACTTTTTTGGAACGGTCGCTCGGAAGGCCTTCAAAGGCGCCTTCGACGAAGAGTAGCACGGAGGGCGAGTCGCAGACAAAAGAATCCTACAACTGTCCGCTCAAAAGCTTCCGTCGAACATTCAGCACCTCCAAGAAGCGAGTCAATCATTACCGCAGAGACCATATGCCCTCATGGACGGAAGAATGCATGTGACTTCTGATCTGCAGCTGGCTTGGTTTTAACTAGTTAGTTTTGGTAATGGTAAAGTCGGCAAAACGGCAGAAGAGAAGAGAGCACTATGTTCGCAGCTTTAAGAGCTCAAGTTCATAAATACCCTGATTGATCCATCAGCTAAGCTGTTGTGATGAGATTCGTTATGAAGAGCACAAGTATATGGCACAAGATGCTTAGCTGTATGAAGAGATTTGGATACTTCAAGCAACTGCATCATCCGTTCAAGAGCAAACCCAATGTTGCGCTGTAATTGTAGAACTGATAAGGTCCTCCTATTCACTTAGTGGGACGATTGGCATGTCCCAATCCTGCGATGTTGTGATACTGTCTACTGTGTAGAGCTCGTCTTTTATTCCTTGACGCTTCTGGTATTCGTGGAGTTGGTAGGACATTCCTATTGAGTGCTTGCAGCGCTCGTCTTGCGGCGTCCTCGTGCCCTTGACTCGCGTTTAAAGCATTTTCTCGGACTACTCCCCTCTTCTGACTATTTCGAGATCAACATGGCCTAGGACCATCTGTCGCAGTAAAGTTTACTGTTATCCGTCTTAGGGGAGACGCCAATTGTATAACATTCTTCGCTCCATTTGCACGGTATCGTGACCCCTGTAGGCATCGAAGTCGTTGCCACATAGCTTAAACAGACAGCTATTAACAAGCCCCTCTTAGCCGAGTTGCGTCTCAGAATGTCTTTGGATTTCAGCGTCCAATGAGCCAATTTTAAGTTGAAGACTTGATGGTAAGATTTTTGGGCAAGTTTGTTAACATGATTTCGCTGCCACGATCTACACTATATCAGAATCATAAATACTCAAGCCGACCAGTATTATATAACTCATTTGCCCAAACATCATAAGCTGATATTGTTATGTTGGTCGGTAGCTGACATAAAACTCTAAGGAGAGGAGACAAAATTCCTAAGTACATTAACCTCTTCCCACTTCTCAATACGAATTCCACACGCGAATATAATCAACCTCCATCTGTACAGCCTCGCCACTGAGAGTGGTAGAATTGGGCTGACCAGGCCAGTTACCACCTACCGCAACATTGAGCAGCAAGAAGTGCCCTTTGTGTGCAATTGACTCCCACGTAGCCGAGTCATTAAATCTTGACCCTAATATCTCAAAGGTCTTCTCCCCGTCAAGATACCACGACAGGGTCTCCTTTTTCCACGCATTTCTTTTCTCACCTTCTCCAGCAGCCAGCCATCTATTAACCTCAAAACCAATTGTATGCCAGTCACAGCCAGTCCATTTCACACCACCATTTCCAAGTCCATTATATTCCCCACAGGGCCCTCCCGGGGCATATCCACAATGGAGTGTATTGTACACTGTTGGCAGACCGTTCACGACTTCTAATAGATCCCATTCTGACACAGCAGGCCAACCGGTATAGCTTGGCCTATAGTCAGCCCCTAGCGCCCAGAACGCCGGCCAGATCCCTTTTTGTCTATCACTGGGAGCACAGCCTGTTCTCAGTTTACTCTCAATGAAGAGTCTTCCCCCTGGAGTAGCAGCAAAATCTGAGCGTCGAGTTTCGATGCGTGCGGACGTCCATGTGCCATTGGAAGACAACCGTGGTGTGATTGCAAGAGTGCTGGAAGACGTGACGTGCACATTTGCTGGAGAATTTGTGTATACCTCAGCCTCGTTGTTTCCCCAATGCGGGGCGGCATCATCCACTGGATATTTCGTTCCTAGGTCAAAGATCCAGTGCTCAGATGAAGGCAGTTGGCGGTATGAGGTGAACTCAAATTCATCGTGCCAAGTCAACTCATAGTCAAGAAGGAGCTCTAGGGACACTGAAAGGCTCGGCAACAAAGACGGGCGATCCGCAACTGGATGGTGATGGCGATGAGAGAGCGCATTCCGGGCTTCTGCAACACCGAGGAATAAACATAAGAGGTTAACGAATGATACCATTATTGGAGTCGTGGCAGGGAGGAATGATTAAAGACTGACACAGAAACACGAGGATAGGGCAGTCTGAGGAGGTGTTAACAATTTAAAAGGTGGTAAAGCTCAGGGTATTGGAGAACCTGGAGTACTCACGCCTCTGTTTACCACACCCCTTTTTGGTTCCACAGAATAAGAAAGTCGAAGCTTTATTTTATTTTCGGCTCGGAATGAGTTCGGGAAGGCGAAAGAGGCTCCCTCCGGATCAATCACAAAAAAAGTGGAAATATGCCACTATTCCCACAGAATCCAGGGCCCATTTAAGCTACTTCAGCGGCCACGATATCACGTTAGTTGAAAGTTTACATATAGGGAGCGGCGTGCCTTTCCGCGTGTTATCAAATATATTCAGTCCAATCGCATGAATGACCCCAATAGTTTAGTGCCTAACTCAAAAAGCCTGCCTATCTTGTGATATAAAACAGCCAATCATGGTAGCAATTTCACAGAGCTGCAGTGTATGGTCTGTGTGAAATGTCCGGCTGTATGAATAATTGCTAATGTAACCTACAGCTGAGCTCCGAACTCTCGCCCGCCAACCTTTCCGGCACTGAGATAGAGCTAGGCGTACGTGGATTTACGTCTGAGGACGAGATCATTTGATGATCCACAGAAGATGACGGCAATGATTTTCGGTTGTTCCTTTGAATTGAGTAGAACTGACCTTCGGGGATGTTGCATCTGAAATATGAGTGCTCATAGCCCTACTTAACGTGCTAGAAACTAAGCTTTTCTAGCTGTTGGGTAAAGGAGAAATGATTTGTTATGTTGAAATTGGGAAGCACTTTCGTAGTCAGCTCCTGCTTATTTACTATAACCACTTAATTTCCGTCCTTCAACCACCTTATGATTCGCTCGTCTTTCTGGTCATCCATTGCCCTGAACTTATAAGTATACAAGGTCACAAGGTTTCATACGTGCTTGACCTACGTAGGCGGCCTAAAAAGGAGAGGCATATATCTCCTCTTGTTTGCCAACATGATTAACTCCTTGCTGGGAATCGTGATGACGTCTGCGATAGACGTACCTCTGGGTGCTTTTGGGGTCAGCTCATCATGCCTACTGTCACCATCGTCGGATTAGATTGATCCGTCCGGTCAAGAGGCGTTGAACCCTGATCCACAGGTGATTTGTGAAGGCTCTGAGTATTTGAACAATTAGCATGTTCTTCGCTCAGGTCTTTTCTGGGAGGAATCGGGCTACGTCATGTTTGGGAGGAGCTGAACTCGCAAAACAGGAAGACTGTATGTCTGCGTTGGCATCATTTACATTTAGGTGAGCCGTAATTTCAGACTCATGAGACGGCCGGATTTCAGAGTCTGAAAATTCCTATCCTAAGAGCTCACCACTCTCCTATTCCACACTCAGTCTCTACCAGAGTATAAGCCGTCATAGCTAATTCCTATGCTCCGAATGAACCTGATTCTTAGATATATACATAGTAGACGTGGTGGTGCCATGGCTCAGAAACAATTCGCGTACCTGGCATGCCCCAAGTATGAGCCATGTCTGACTGTCCCAATACATATCTATGGTTATGGTTGATGATAGCATTACTAAACTTATAGTTCTAATTAATGCTGACAATACACAGCTCTCCATAATTAATCTTATACTCCTTGAAATATAGTACATCTCATATGAAGCAGGAATAGATCCCTTAAGATATTTAATATCCTAGGACAATGTCAACATTATAGGTCTCAATATGAAGCTGCTTTTAAATTTTCCTATGAACAATCGACCAGAGTATGAGTCTATCTGACAGTACCTGGGAATTAAGATACATAACCATCCACCATTTCCATGCATAGTGGATGCATCACAGGTGACGGGTGTGTCCCCAATCTCGAAGGCTTAAACCGTGAGTGATGGAGCCTGGCCACTTTTCAGCATTTTTACTTAACAGGGAATAGGTGATAAATCATTAAAAAATTAATTAGAAGTATAAAGTTTTATTCACTTCTAATTCCCAGCATCTCAGTGCTACCATAATAAATGATCATTATCTATAATGTATCACACCTCTCCCTATCACAAGGTGTAGGGAAATTAGAAAACTATAGGGCTGTTAAGGTAATGCTCTATAACCCCCCTAATAAAATAGAATAAAGATCAACTTAACACAGCTCTCACTACATCACCTTACTGTAAATATAAAAATAATTAAATGCTGAAGGGGATATAGAGATAGGTGGCCAATCTGTCTATTGTAGGGATAAAAGATAGTGTGGTCTATTTCAATTCAAAGATCTAACTGTAATGACTATCAGGATTTTCTAATTATTAAGTAATGTGGGTTTCACTTAATAGAACGCCCTACCAAGAATGGTGTATAAATAGGTGTTTAACTGGGCCAAACTGCAATCAACTACTCAGCCCACTTATCTTAAGGCACTAAGCAAGCCTTCTCTATTCTTTCCTGGTGCAGCTATATGTTAGCTAACTAAGAATAGAACTAGTGTGAACTATAGTTAAGTAGTGATTAACTATAATTAACTCTTAGACCCACTTAGGCCAAGATGCTATCTACTATAATTAACTATAATTAACTATCCACCCTACTTAGGATTAGGTGCTATATAAGCCTTCTAAATTACTTCTTACCTTACTAAGCTAGCAGTGCTTAGCTAGTTATAATAATAGGCTATAGCTAAAAACTTCTTATAGTAGAGAATTATAGGCTGCTTAATATAAGAGAAGTAGTAAATATATATTATAATACTTGTGTTCTATAGAGACTCATACTCATACTATATACTAACACTAAATATGGTAAACTAGGATAGTATGACTATAGCTATAATTCAAGTTAACCATCATAACCTATGCTTTATAGATGGGTGAATCCTAGTTTTAAATATATTACTCTCCTACTATTTTTAGCACAGAGTATATAGAGCTCCTTAGTAATAGCTTATTATAAAATATCTACTGCTTTTAAAGCTTAGCTGCTCTTAGCTACTGCTATGACAAATCTAATCTAAAGAGATCTTAGATATAAGGTGACTTTACCTATGCTACTAATAAGGTATGTATAATTTTATCTAAATTAGTATATTTTTAATAAACTATCCCTTCCAGTAGTATAACCATAGATACTATAATATCATTAAGCTAAGAGTGATGGCAGTGTATATCATGCTAGATAAGGATATCTGAGATTAAGGCTCTAGAGGTAGCTAACTTCTACTAATAAAACTCTTAAATAGTTAGCTCTTGGTAATTCTAGTATGACTGTGCTTGTGTGAAAATAGTAGTATTATAGTTAAAACTTAAATATCTCTATGCAGGTGACAAATATAATTTATTACAGGAACTTGTGGTTAACAAAATAGATCAATACTGATGATAGATAAGAATTCTGATAATCCTGCTACTGGAGGTGATGAAGCTACTAAGCCTGTCTCTAAAAGAGTAGAGGTTGTTATTAAGACACCTGCTATTCTTTATAAAACTATCCTTATTAAATATACTCAGTCTAATATCAGGTGGGTGACACCCTATATATAAGAGAGTAGACACTAATCTAGGGAAATCAAGTCCCTATGAAGGTAAAGCTGTAACTATCTTCATGGCCCTAGCAGAAAATATTACACTTTTGTAACAAACCTGCACTGTGAGGACAAGTGACTAGGCAATGGAAATTGCATTTCTCATTAGTTTAATCTTACTCTAATACATCTATATCCTGCCTAGTATTCTTTAAATTAATCCTTTTCATGAGGCGCTGCTTAATCTATATAATTAATTATTTAATTTACTTCTTATTATTACCTTCTAAGAAAGAAAGAAAACAAATTATCCTAAAATAGAAGTGGGTTTCTACTATATATATATAATTAGTTGACTATAATAGTAAATCTATAACTATTAATCCTGTGGCAGTAAATAATACACTATCCCTTAATTAATTCCTCTTAAGTTGGAAAACCTCTAACATGATATTGATGCCCTGCTAGGCTTGAATCTTGCCCTTAGATATCTAAAACTTTGTTAGAGCTCTTATAAATAATCATCTCCTTGTGTCCTACACATAAGATGCTGCTAAACCTCTGGGTAACAGAGTCTCGCTGTTTGCTACCTGCGCAGAAAACCCATTCTTGTGTCTTTGCTATTGTTATCTGCGTAGCTGCAGCCATCTCATGTCTGTCCGACTGTAGATTCTAGTTGTAGTCTAATTTGACTAGAGAAGCAAGACCATGGCGCGTTCCCTATCGAGAAGGCACGGTTGCAGGTTGGGATATTTCCGCCGTGTTAGAACTGACTAATATAGCTTGCATTTGAGGACCCGTGGACACTCTACACCACATCAATGACACTTTGGCTATGAGGATTCTCACTGTGATTTTGGCTGTGTTAAAGTGGACTTGTTAATACTCCCTTAGCTATTAATATTTAGGCTGGAGAATATAGTCTTATAGAGCCTGCTTATCTTAGGAGAGGCACTGGCCTTAAGATATATTATTATAAGCTAGTTAGATTTTGATCTTCTAGACCTTTAAAAGCTGGGCTAAAATATTGAGGAGATTGAGGTAAGTTTTTCAAATCTATTATGCCCTATCCCCTAGTGTAGAATTAAACTCCCGAAGCTCCGGAGCCTGGTATTACAGCATTTGGTAGATTTCTTCCGCCATCTGTTACATGGAAGAGTGTACATCTTACCATGATACCCACAATTGCCTAGTGACCATTTCCCTCCGAAAGCTGGAATATTATCAAGGAATTCTTTTCTTGACTTCAAATCGGGGCATCCAGTTTGATGACGCAATTCTCAGCCGGATCCATTTGATCATTGAGTATGAGAATTTAACGCGAGAGTTTCGCAGAGATCTCTGGTCGACTTTTCTGTCCAAGACATGTACAATGCAAGGACCTGCCGTTGTCGATGAGCAAGGAACTCCGACGATTGGAGTCTTTAGCTCTGAATGGACGAGAGGTGGGTGTCCGAGTCGCTGCACTGCATATCACATGCTGACTAATCGTGAACAAGATCAAAAACATCGCAGCAATTGCACACGCTCTGGCTGAGGCTGGCGTCGACCAGGTGAACTACAAATACTTGGAGTTAGCCGCCGAATCAAATAAGAAATTTTCAAAAGAGTTTGGCAGAGAGAGGCCTGCTGATGGAATGTATGTCTAACAGCATACCTGGGAAAGCCATGTGGATAATCTCGTTTCCCAAGGTTGTGCAGTGGTGGGGCGCTTATCGCAATATCTTTGTTTAGTACACAACAGTCCCTTATATCGATCCTAAAGCTTCATAGTTGAATCAAGGTTTTCATATGATTCATGGCTCTTCCTCGAGGATCAAAGAGTGAGTATGGTCGAAGCTGGTTTCTCAAACAGAACGAAACTTCGTAGGCAATGGCGCAACACCTGGCGATGGAAGTCTTCGGTTGCCGTAGATTACGCAAATCTTCGTTGATATTGGTGTTAGGTTCACGAAAGAGATATAATAAGTGGTTGGAGCATCATATGGCACAGGGAGGAGAGTCGAACCGTGTTACTGGTAGCAATCAGCAATTGAAGCGCGTACATTGCTCCAAGGAGTACTACGCATTTGAATTGTACATTACTCATTGTAGTATTATGAAGCGAATCATGCCTCGGCTATCAATGACTCCCTTCCCAAGCCGGTCAACTGCTGCGGTAATAGTCGTAGTTGAGCGGAAAAGTCAAGTAAATATGTATATCCTTCAACCGAAACAAAATATCTAACACTGACCGACGAACAAGCAATAATCAAACTCTTTTAAAATGTACGAGTAACATATTATATAAAAAGAGAAAAAACTGAATTAAGAAAAAGAGAGAAACTCACTAGTTCTAAACACATGTCCACAAGTTGTCCTCGCCGACAGATACAACCTTACCAGCTTGCGATAACCAACCTAAACACTCTTCCACCTCTTCTTCTGGGAGACCAACCCAGAGAGCAAGCTCCTGCAGCTTCACCACGTGACCCGATGCTCGGCAAGCCGAAAGAGCCATATAGACATCTTTCATACCCGACGTCCACCCAATAGGGAAGCTGAAGAACACTTCCTGGTCCATGCTGTTCGACCGCTGCTGACCAAACGAACAACCCGTCATATCGACAAGACCACCAAAGTCGAATATATCATCCGAGATATAAGAAACACTGGGTACACCACCAGGTACCGCAGCAGGCTGTGTCATAGCAGAAACCATCTGCTTCAACTGATCCAACCGACGTACCAAAACGTCCACCTCACTAAACTCATTGACACTGTCTTGGAGTTGCTCAAGCCACCGTTGCTCCAGACGCTCTGAAATACAATGTCAGCTTTACTCATTCATAACCGAGAATGTTTACCCACGGCACATACCCCTTCCATAAAGCATCCGTAAACGAGGGAACACCCCCTGTAGGAGGATCCTCGCCCTCCGTATAAGTACTTTAGCATCCAGAAGACTCTCCTGGATACCACTCCACATAGAAGTGAAACTCGACCTCAAAGAAAGACCTTGGTCATTCTGATCATCATCATCATCATCTTTAAAAGATCTACTGTCTTCGTAGATTCGAAACTCTGTCTCAGGCATTCTGGCTCTGCACGCAGAACCGACTAAGTGTTCCTATGGAAGGAAGAGAATCTCACAGATTCTACACGCATGCAAAGCGTACTCGCTTATGCCACACAAATTTTTTAAGAAAGGGGGCGTACCAAGCAGGCCTGCCCCCCCGCGGGACGACCCGACAGAGGGAATAAACTACATATTTATATGTGTCATAGTATGTATGACAATTACGATAAGCTCTAGTGCGCTCACGTGCCCTCACTCGTAATCGCGGGGTAGCCAAGAATTACTATATCTAGTAATAATCTCAGTCTCACAGTCTCATGGCAAGAATTCCCTTTTCGGGGTTCTGACGCGTTTACTCCTGGCTATACGTAATACAGTCCCGTTATATGGGACTGCCCCTTCGGGCCGTGCGAGCGCACTGTCCGGCCAATGGCCGGCCCGTCCACATTACCCGTGGTTCTTCCCTGTAACCAAATTTCCCCTAATCGGGGAAATACGCTGAATCTCTGGAGATAGGCAGCCCTCAACTGCCGTCCACGTGACTCATTTGCGACTGAGGATGGCGTCCTATCTTTCAGCATACAAGCCCCCTAGAACGTCCAGAAAGGGGACCGTACAAATCTTGACATCCCCTGCTTTGGTGGGAAAATATCTCTACGAGGAATCGTAGGGTTTGTACTAAGGAACTATCATTTTCGAAGGATTACTGCTAGGTAGCGCCCTAAAATTTAATCTTTTCATCCAACCAGCCAACCAGAGAATTCGAACAAATGGCCGCATCATCTGCCTGGGTCGTTTGTCTATCTACAAAGAGAGACGACGAGAACAGGCTTACAATCAGAGACCCAAAGTTAGACAGCGGAATAGGCCCAAACCTTGCGAAAAAATCCAATAGCCACTTAAGCTACCCTATACGCAACGCATCCAGGGCCGTGATCATAAGCAACAAACGACATACACTTCCAGACGGACTTCACTGGTAGGTACGGAGTAGATAAATTGGCTTATCACCGAGTAGCGCTAAGTACGATAATCAGATAGCCTACTGTCAGTAGACGGCTCGGCAGACAGGTATCATGATGATAATAACCACATGAAAAAGCCACCGATTTTCCTCCAAATTACAGCCCCTACATTTGAGGTCACCTGGGCCTCGGGCTAATGCTTCCGGAAAGGCACCTGGTCGCCCCGCAGCTGCGCGGTCTTAGTCTAGTCAATCTGGTTCAGGCGGTGTTTAACAACCTCAGAGTGCAACCCTGACGCAGACTGCGACTGTTACGCCTTGAAATGTGCCCTCGATACTTTGCGAATCATCTTGCAATACCTCATACACTACCAATTGGAAGTCTTTGTAGATAATGCCATTAATAACGGCCTTTAAGCATTTTGAGCCTTTCCTCTGCGCGACTTGAAGAGGGCAGTTTATATCCCCGTTCTGTGGACTTACTACTGCGTTCCTTGGAGACATAGGTGGATGATGACGATCTATATACTTAATTAGCGTCTAACCGCCGCCTATGCCTAGGCCGTCAGTCGCCATTATGGTAGCACATTTACTTCGAGAAGAAAATCCGAAGCAAAGGTCCAACAATGGTCTTGTCGGGTCTAATGCTGCCAACTTCAGCGATGACGAGCTCATACAAGCACATTTGCTAATACCTAGACCTTTGATTAAGTTGTGATATTACAGCGAATACACGGATAGCCTGATGCCATGGCCAAACGACAATGTCGTCGGGCCAATGCTGCAAACGCCAGTGATGGTGACGTTACCACAGCGCAAAAGGACGTCTTGTGCTTAGAACTGGCCTAACATTACCTCGTTAAATTGAATGGTGGAATATTCCTAGCTCGGCAAACTCAAACTGTTGTGATTATGGATGCATAGACATATAGTTAGCCCAGAATCTGAGTCAGACAATACAATGATTCTTCCCCATAACACTACAATAGTGGGCCTCGAACATATGACCCTGGAATTTTTCAATATTTCGATTAAACGCTCCCATACGACAGCCCTTCGAATCCGAGCTCATCTCCGCGGCACGCTTGGCGAGACTAGAAACTCGAACGCTTATCCCGAAGCACAGAAAGGAAACTCTCGGTCAGATAGCCTGCTACACAACCAGTCACACGCACAAGTATCAGCCCATGATAACAACCCTGAAGCCCACATTCCGTGCGTCCAGCAACCCCCTCGGCATCCCAATCAGCGGCCAACTGTCGAAACCCCGCAAGTGAGAGGAATAGTTCTGCTTGATCGAGTGTGCAAGGCGAATGCAATGGAAACACCGATTCGATTACACTATTGCTGAAGCTGCCATAACACCTGTGTTGCGAGGGGCTCGAAATGTACATGCACCATGTCAAGCTCGTTTTCACGCACTTTGTTTACCGCCAGTAGGATAAGCTTTAGTATGTATTGCCCTGATTTCACCTTTCTTTCTCACTCTCGAACTTTTTGCTGCTGGCAGAGCTGATTGGTTACTGTAAAGGTATCCCGGTGAAGATCAGCAATGCTGAATTTGGCGGTGGGTACCGTTTTCCCGCTAGATGACTGTCACTTGACTGCTAGGCTTGCTACGCCCTTCTCCAAACTTTCCAAGTCGGAGGTGCCCTGGGATCCTTTTAATAACTGCGAAAGCATTTTTTCGAAACCCAGAGCAGCGGCTAAGAAATGTTTTGAAACCTGCCAGAGCTCTACCCTGAGTTCCACCTCGTTCTGTACCTTGGTGCGCTGAAAGGCCATATTAAGGCTTTCTAGAAAATATCTGACAGTTGCTGAGACTTCCGGAGAACCAAACCTGCCGGCCATATTGCATCTTTCGAGGGATTTGACTAGATCACTGGGTTCGTAATATCCAGAAGAGCCGCTTCGGCGCAAGTATTGGCGAACACGTAATCTGGAAATAACAGTTCGCAGAAGTTGAAGACATTTTCTTCCGCCAGCTGCTATTCTTGCACCATCATCAGGACTGACGTCGTCTGAGTCGGTCCCGACATCGCGACACCACAGCTGTTGCAGGCATAAGCTTGCGTCGTTGAAACATTCTGATACCTGGCTTCGTAGGATGCTAGTGTAATGGCCTTCCGCTCCTCCATTGTTCGGGGCCCAGGAGATGATGAATTCCTGTATCTGGTTTAACTGGACCTCCAAGTGGTCTATGATGTACTGAAGATTACTAAACCAGTGGAGGTGAGTATTCAGGCACAAATAGATCTCTTCTAGCAGGTTATCTAACCTTTTATCAGTGGCTACGCCTCATCGTTAGTGTACCCTTCAAGTCTCGAAACAATGGGGGAGAACCTACCACTAATAGAACTGGCTTTTAGTACACATCTGTTCTTCAAATCCTTCATCCATTGTTCTTCATGCCAAGTGCCATATTCGTACTTCCAACAGGCTTCAGTGATATTTAGAAGCAATAGTTGCCGAAAGCAACTGAAGTGAGGGTTATAATTTGCAGCATAGCTTGGGTGAAAAGAGTTTACCCTTTCCATCGGAATCCCAGCAAAAGATATTCTCGAGGTATTAAAATCCCGACCTACGCCCAAGCTTCGCACTTGGGCCATTGTTAGAGGTCGTCTTTGTCCTCTTTCCTCATCTTTCCACATGCAAAGAACGACATCAGGTTTCTTTTCACGAATGATACGACTGACAGATTGTTGCATATTGTATTTGTACTCGACTGAGACACTATCGTTTGGGCGGATGTATGGAGCAGAATCGACCAAGGATAGCGGCGGGCTCCCTAGCCCGATAGAACCACAACTGGCAGCTCTGAAACCTTCATCCATGAAGGTAAATGTTAGGCAGTTTAGGACGACGGAGTCAAAGCCTTCCCGGTATGGGTGGTAATTTGAAGGCTGAAGTAAAATAAGGGTGATACCTCCGGTGTAGCGAGGACCAAGAAATTGGTTCATTACGTTAATTTCATGCTCGGATATGATTCTGTGTGTGCTCACCCTAGCAAGCTCAGCAAGTTGCTGGCCGTGACGCCCAACAATATTAAGGCGCGGACTTATCGGTCTGAAAAGTGCGCGGAGCCGGTGATCGACAGCAACGTCCAGACATTCTTCCACAGGCTGAGGTGAGAGAGAACCCATCATCTTCCTTTGGTGGAGCACGTAACTAAGTTAAGGACCAATACCAAAAAGGCAGATGTTGTGGGATTGCACAGCTTCTAAGATGAACGACCCTTTATATAGCAACTTATGCAGAGTAAGAGCGCAATGTCATGACATCGTCATCTGCGGGCAAATGAGGGCCAGCGTTGCAGTCTATGGCGATGCTACTAGAAAGGCAAGAGCTGTATGCAGACTTTGACCTCTTGTGCTCGTAATTGTCGGCGCAAAGAATCTGACTTTGGTTAACGGAGACCATATCATCAATCAAACAAGGAAAATGCTTGTCCCGACCCATTAACATGCAAATGACTGTAACCCTGTTCCACCCGTATTCCGTACCCTCATAATTTTAATTCAGTATGTATCTAGCAATAGCCCATTGCGTATTGTCTCCAAGATGAGCCGTAGAAAGTACGTCTCACTTTTGAAATGGACATTTATGAATCCAGGCTTCCATTCGATAACACTTTCTGTTATCGATACGAACTGCACGCAGTCAAGAGTTCCCAGAAGAGCACTGGTTGTCGAGAAGTCGTTGTGTCATAATATGCGCAAACGTTACATTGAACGAAAGCGTTACATTGAGAATTTTTACAGAGATTTATATACCGCACACAAATTCTTCGGGCTCATATAGTTATGTATATATATGGATGACTCATATACTGTACCGTAAGCCTTGCTTTGGGAGACCAAGCTCGATATTTGGATGATCCAGAATTTTTCCGGTCTTAAAATACTACGCTAACCAAGAATGACAAGGGCCGTCCTGTCCATATGAGAATAGCTTAATCAATCATGAGTCGACACACCACGATGGCGCAAACATAGCTGCTTCAGGCTTACCTGCCTCATGATCCAGAGTAACGAGCTTTTATATAGCAGATGGCACTGGGTGCTGGTTACGACTGGCATACCATCCTGAGAACCCTAACGCGTCCCAGAATTAGAGCCACCACTGGCACTTTCGAACGTTATTTGTCGGAATACCCTACTTTATTTTGGGTACTACTCCGATTTATCCGTGTCCGTTGGATCATGTCTTAAATTACGCAGATCCGGCCTCCTCCCCCACGCTTGATAACCATTACGTATATACACTGTCATGGCTTATTCAAGGTATATATCCAATGTACACGGGACAGTACCAAGGCGTTTGCGCGTAGATAAGGCACGCCCAGGTGTTAGTCGTGGTCTGACTATATTCCTCCATACAAATCCAGGGCCATGGTCGGTGACAACATCCCTAAACTTGCGGTTCTTATTGACGCAGACAATGCGCGGTCCTCCACCGTCAATCAGCTACTTTCCGAAATCACGAAATATGGCACAGCTCATGCGAAGCGGGCATACGGGGACTGGACTACACCTCATCTACAGGGCTGGAAGGGCCAGCTCCTTGAGCAATCGATCCAGCCAATCCAGCAGTTCGCGTATACGCACGGCAAGAATGCGACCGACTCAGCTATGATTATAGACGCGATGGATCTCCTGTATTCTAGCCGGTACGATGGGTTCTGCCTTGTCTCAAGCGACAGTGACTTCACCCGGCTGGCTGCTCGAATCCGCGAGTCAGGACTAACTGTGTACGGATTCGGGGAGCATAAGACGCCCAGATCCTTTGTCGCTGCCTGCGATAAATTTATATACACCGAAAACCTCGTGCATATCGATGAGCTTGTGCCGCATGCTAACAGTGTCTACGCGGGAGAAAACCATCCATCAGCCTTGCAGACTCAAAATGATAGCGATTTAGCCACTCTACTGCGGATGACAGTGGAAGCAGTCTCCGACGATGATGGCTGGGCTAGGCTCTCCAAGGTTGGCCTACTGCTCACCAAGAGATACCCCGACTTTGACCCTCGTACCTATGGATACCATAAGCTCAGCGATCTCACCAATGCCTCGTCTTTCTTAGAAACAGCCCGCCGCTCCCTTGGAAAGGGCTTGTCCGCGGAGATTTTCGTACGTGACAAGCGTCGGAAGCCTTAAGGATCCCCTAAATAGGTATTGATACGATCAGTTCCTTCCTGTTTGCCCTCAGTCTGATCCATTAGCAATCGAATCATAGTCTAAATGGTATCTTCTGATTATTGCCTTCTCTTACACAATCTGTTTCGGCCCTGTTGTCTTTCTACGACTTATTGGAGCAACCCAGAAAGTAATGGTTCACCCCTAAAACAGATGTACCTACATGAGATGGTGAGTAGCATTAGCGCCATTAAAGTGGTTGCTAAATAGCGATTCTGAAATTTGCTACTAATACCCGCCTAAAATATAGGTTATGAGCCACTGTACACAAGCCTGGATGCGGATTTCTCTTTTCATCAAGCAGTAAACCAACATAAGGTGAGGGATCAGGGTCCGAACCATAATAAAACCACGGTTATGTTTGTGCTCACATAGAGATAGCTAAGGAAGCCCAGCGCACAAAGGTAGTAATTCTCTTGTCGGAGAGCCGGATGGGGAAGATGAGAGCACAGAGACAGGAAGCGTCCCGTAGTATTGACGGTCGCTGGTGATAGCTGAGAACGGAACACGACAGACATCCGAAAATACCTGCCGAAGAGGGGAACGTCTGTAGCACTGGCGATTGTACATTGATAACTGGAGGATCTCGCACGGCGAGATCCAGCCATCCTTTTGCATGGGTTGTAGAAAGCATCAGCCATCTCCTTTTAGATGCTGCCGTAGACGCGGTGTCTCAAATCGTTCACTCTGCGTCTGGGACCCCAAATGTCTCTGAAACATGCGATCAAAGCCACACTGGACGTCAAGATTCAGAAAGGACATTTGAGAAACTGGCAAATAGCTCCAGACCAGCCACGCCATACCATCGCATGCGAAGTTATATAGGTAATATCCAGTAGGCGAAGAGCTCGTGCTCCCACATTAGTGGCCATCGAAGCTTAAGGATATTGCCATGTGCCTGACCACCAACGAGGTGTGGTGTCATGAAGATTCGTGAAGTGAAAAGCGGTTTAGAGATGAACTCGCATTGTATATGATGTTGGTAAGATTATTTAAAGAAATAAAGTCAATTTGAGTATTAGTGGGAACTAATCTAAGGAAATTGAAGTCCGTACGAGGGTAAAGCAGTCACGGTCGTCATTGGCCCTAGCAAAAAATGTTACACAATCACACAGAACCTTGTTAGAAAAGCTACCACTTTACCGTGCCATCAGGACGAGGACGGGTCCCCGCTAGTAAGACTCCCTGATGTGGACGAGGATGTCGGGCATACAATTATCCATTACCTTTACACTGGGGAGTATCAGACTGTGAAGCCACCGTCAACTTACGAATCGCCGAGGCGAGCGGTGGAGTACACTCGGAGCGTATTTGCATATCGTGCTGCTGTGAGTCATGGCCTTGATGGATTAGCAGAACATGCGAAGAGGTACATGCAAATATTCGACAAGGAAGTTTCTATCGTCGATATTATATCACTCGGAAGGAAGGCCTTTCCCAGAATATCAGAAGAGCCATGGTTTTCCGAGTATCTCACCACTTCTCCTATTCCACACTCGGTTTCTACCAAAGTATACGCCGTCATAGCTAACTATACTCCGAATGAACCCGATTTATACATAGTAGACGTGGTGCCACAGCTTGGAAACAAGTTGTGTACATGCCATGCCTGGAGTGTGAGCCATGTCTGACTGTTCCAATATATGTTGTGGTTATGGTTGATGACAATGTTACTAATCTTATGGTTCTTGTTGATGTGGACAACACGCAGCTCTCTGTAATTAATCTTATACTCCCTGAAATATGGCATAGCTTATATAAAGTGGGAATAGATCCCTTAAGATATTTAATATCCTAGGACATTGTTGACACTGTAGGTCTCAATATGGAGCCGAAAATTTCCTACAAATAATTGACCAGAGTACCAGTCTATCTGACAGTACCTGGGAAGTAGGATACATAACCATCCACTGTTTCCATGCATAGTGATGCATCACAGGTGACGGGTGCATTCTGAATTTAAGTCTATGGGTGACGGAACCTTACCACTTTTTTATTTTGCTTACTTGACAGGGAATAGGTGATAAATCATTGAAAGATTAATTAGAAGGGCAAAATTTGGTTTACTTCTAATACCTAGCATCACATTACTGCTACAATAAATGACCATTATCCCTAATATATCACACCTCTCCCTATCATAAGGTGTGGGGAAATGGGAAAATTATAGAACTGTGAGGCAACACTCTAAATTGCCTCTGATGTAAATGGAATAAATTAATTTAACAAGGCTCTCACTACATCACCTTACTGTTAATGTAAAAGTAATTAAATGCTGAAGGAGACCTAAGATAGGTTGCTAATCTATTAAAAAGCTCCATTGCAGGTATAAAAGATGATGTGGTTTATTTTATAACTTCAAAGATCCAACTGTAATAACTATCAGGATTTTCTAATTATTAAGTGATGTTGGTTTTGCTCAATAGAATGCCCCACTGAGAATGGTGCATAAATTAGCTAACTATGATTAATTTTTCAGCCCACTTATCTTAAGGCACTAAGCAAGCCTCCTCTATTCTTTTCTAAGGCAGCCAACTGAAAATAGAAATAGTGTGAACTATAGTTAAGTAGTGATCAATTATAATTAAATCTCAGACCTACTTAGGCCAAGATGCTGTCTACTATAATTAACTATAATTAATTATTTACCCTACTTGGGATTAGGCGCTATGTAAGCCTCTTAAATTGCTCCTTATCTTTCTAGGCTAGTAGTACTTAGCTAGATATAATAATAGGTTATGGCTATAAACTTCCTATAGCAGGGAATCATGGGCTACTTAATATAAGAGAAGTAGTAAATATATCTTATAATATTTATATCTTATAGAGACCTATACTTGCATTATATACTAACACTAAATATGATTAATAAGGATAGTATAATTATAGTTATAATTTTAAGTTAATCATTATAGTATATACTTTATAGATGGGTAAAGGCTATATTTAAATATATTGCTCTCCTGCTACTTTTAATATAGAGTATATTAACTCTATAATAATAGCTTATTACAAAATATCTACTACTTTCAGAGTCTGGCTACTCATGGCTACTACTATAATAAATCTAATCTAAAGAGATCTTAGATATAATATAACTTTACCTATACTACTAATAAGGCATGCATGATTATATCTAAATTAGCATATTCTTACTAAACTATCTATTCTACTAGTATAGCCATGGGTGCTATAATACTATTAAGCTAAGAGTAATAGCAGTGTACATCATGCTAGGTAAGGATATCTAAGATTAAGGCTCTAGAGATAGCTAACTTCTACTAATAAAATTCTTAGATAGGTCTTAGCAATTCTAGTAAGTCTGTAGTTATGTGAAAATGGCAGCATTATAGTTAAACCTTAAACCTCTCTATATAGGTAATAATTATTAATTCATTATAGGGACTTGTGATTAACAATATAAATAAATATTAATAATAGGTAAGAATGTTGATGCTCCTACTACTAAAGGTAATGAAGCTATTAATACTATCTCTAAAAGAGTAGAGGTTGCTATTGAAACACCTGCTATTTTCTATAAAAATATCCTTGTTGAATATGCTCAGCCTAAGATGAGGTGGTTAGATAATGATAAACCCTATATATAAGAGAGTGGATGCTAATCTAAGGAAGGTTAAGTCATTATGAAGATAAAGCTATAACAGTCTTCATTGGCCATAGCTACACTTATGCACTGTGTTAAGGAAGGACTAGGTAATAGAAAGCATATTTCCTATTAGTTTAACCTTACTCTAATACATCTATATTCTGCCCAGTATTCTTTAAATAAATCCTTTTTATAAGATGCGGCTTAATTAATATAATTAATTATTTAATCTACTCCTTAATATCACTTCCTAAGAAATAAAGAAAAGGCAAACTATACTAAAATAGAAGTAGATTTTAATTATATATTTATAATTAATTAACTATAATACTAAATATATAATTATTAACCCTATAGTAGTAAATAATACACTATCCCTTTGACTAATTCCCCTTAAGTATTAGAAACCTCTAATATGATGTTGATGCCCCTCTAGGCCTGAATCTTGCCCTTAGATATCTAAAACTTTGTTTGAGCTCTCCTAAATAGCCATCTCTTTGCGTTGTATACATGAGATGCTGCTAAACCTTCCTTCAGAGTTGCTAAGAGCAACTCTTGAATATGTATGTAAATCCTTCAAACTCTCCAAATTCAGCTGTGTTAGAACTGAAGAATATAGCTTCCATTTGAGGATCTGTGGACACTCTACGCCACATCAATTGCAATTCGAGCTCATGTGCTGGGACCACTCTTCAAACACACAGAGATAACTTTCCATCCCTTTCTACCCACAGTCCTGAATCGTAAACAACTGCCGGCGGTACGAATATTTGAAGTCCTGGGGCTATCGTTAATGCACATCAGAAGCGTGCACATCCTTCGCTGTTCGCAACATGGGCCACAAGAGGTATTTGGTCTACTGCGTAGAATACCTAAATTGAAACGGTGTATGTATGTGAGATTGCCTCCCACACCCCTATCACCCCCGCGTTACCGCCTACTGTTGCATTCGTTTAACCTTCCTCAGAGTCGAGTGCGACCAATACTCGACCTATAATGGCGATGAGACATTGAAACCGTATGGACACCGTGATCCTAGTGGCATGTTTCCTGGGAGCCTGAGCTTCTTCCCTGATGTGGGCTTGTTTTTCCCGTTCCAGTTTCTGGAAGAACTTGAGGTTTTCCAAGCTTCTACGAACCCAATAGTTATCCCAGAGTTGCCAGCGCTTCGAAAGCTGACAATCAGCTATGAGGATTCTCACTGTGATTTTGGCTGTGTTGAAGTGGACTTGTTAACACTCCCTTAGCTATTAATATTTAGGTTAGAGAACATGGTCTCACAGAGCCTGCTTATCTTAGGAGAGGCACTGGCCTTAAGATATTTTATTATAAGCTGGCTAGACTTTGATCTTCTGGACCTTTAAAAGCTGGGCTAAAATATTAAGGCGATTAAGGCAAGGTTTTCAAATCTGTCATGCCCCAGCCCTCAGCATAGGATCAAACTCCTGAAGCTCTAGAGCCTGGCATTACAGCATTTGGTAGATTTCTTTCGCCATCTGTTAACAACGGAGCTGCTGTCTTTGGAAGATCTCCTGATTGAGGGCATATATGATGATTCAGACATGCGTGACTTCTTACCGGAACTCTCCAATCCCCACGACCGAGACTCGATACGGCTGAGAGCCAACGATGGCTCACTGCCCCAATTTCTGCGTCAAGCAAGGAGTCGGATAGAGCCCATTGTGTGATGCAAGTTTGTCTAGGAAAGGCAACTTTGTTAATATTTGAAACTTACAATAGAGCTACAGGGGATAGGGACTGGTCTCAAACAAGAACGTATGAAAGATCAAGAACCTACTTCGTTGTCGCCGAAAACCTTTATTACCAGTGCTAATGCTTTGCAGGTCGACAGTTTGAAGTGAACCCTAAGGGTGACGACAATATGCTGTGGATGTCATGTCATATTATGGTGTTGATATCTAGTCTGAGGAGAAACATATTTAAGAGAGTTGGTCGCTCCAATTATCTTCGTCATCTGCCGACATACATTGCGAGACCTTGTTCCATGGAGATTTCCACAGGCTAGGCGTCTTGGGGCCAGCCGATCACAGTAATCGCAGCAAAAAAGGACTAGTCTACTGTGTGCAACCGCAGTCCTTAACTAGATTTTGTATTAAGAGATAAACACTATGCTAGAAGAGGAGGGGCAATAAGTGCATGGTCTGAGGTTTAGATCAGTGCAGGACTAGCGAATAACGTTGCGCCAAAATCCCTTAAGACAACGTAAATATGTCTGAGGAGGCGCATAGTCATACACATTTAGCCGGTCAACGCTGAATCTATGTGACACATCCTCACAGATGGTCGATGCCTGGTCCTAGGGCTTGGTGTTTTGTGCTTACGGCCCAAAAACCAAAGTGCAATGGACCTTAGAAGAAGAACGATCCCAAGAGAGACAATAATCGCACCCGCAAGCTTGGACGTAGCGTTGCTTTTCGCCTTGCGCTCCCCGCGGGAATGGAGAAAATGTAGACATTGTGAAAGTTATTCCGTGGGATTTGCCGGCATCAACGAAGATCAAGGCGGATTCGGCGAGCCCACGGTGTTCAAGCAGACGTTCCTGCGGCGGAATGTCCTGGTTCCTAATAGACTATGATATAATATTCGTACCTTGGCACATCACGTAATTTGGGAGGGTGGAAATTGGAGCCTTACTATGAGTAGATCTTGGCCAGCCAAGAGCTATTGAACCCTTGATCGATCGCTCTGCGTTTGACCTCGATACTGATTAGGCAGATTAATGCTTGCTGTCTGTGTTTATGAGCTGGTACTGTAAAAAGAGATTTCACTATAATAACTGCTACTCTGCGGCCGTTTGCGCGTCGTACGTGGTTTGACCCTAAGAAGTCGCACATGATGGGTAGATTTAGTTACCCCAAATATTTCAGCGGCTTTCGAATTTTGTTTTTCCTTTTTCTGCTTAAATGGCCGATTCATGTGGGTCACTTCGAATTAGGACATTTTATGTAAAAAGGATTTGTAGCCTCCTAGAGACTTATGCATGCGTTTTACTCGTCTAAATACATAGGACTGTGACATGGCGAGCTGCCAAGTCTCTGGCCTTTTATGAGGAGACTTGGATGCCTGCGTCACTTTCTTTTGGCACCGAGTTGCATTATCAACGGCTCAGAAAATAACAACAATCGTTAATTTGCAGGGACACCTTTCTGTCATAGTTGCAACAGAGACACACTAACCACTCACTATATCTTCCCACCATTTCAGTAGTCGTACTTGGTTTCAGTCGATTGACTGGGAGAGTAGTGGGTAAACGGATATTTTGGCTGCGTGATTTTCCAAGGTGGGGACGATGCCGGATTCAATGAAAGCATCATTCGTGAGCTCAAAATTGGAAAGTCTCTGAGAAGATCGTGAAAGGAACTTTGCAACCGGAGCTTGTCAACACAATATGCAGAGTATTGGCTCAGCCAGTTTAATAAAGCGTCCCGCTCATGGAGCCTGAGGAATGACAGCCGTAGAGCATCAATGACTGCAAGTTGTGTATCTAGACTATGTGGTTTTTCCAGATCTGTGAAACAGGCAGTCACCTTTTCGAAAGCCAGACGCTGAAGCTCAGGGATAAGATATGTTCCTGAGAAGATATACAGACGTATGTGGACCAATAGTGGATGGTTCTCGGAAGTCAGATCCGCCACTGGGTGTGCAATAATAGGCTTATCCTCGACATCTGCTTCAATACCGGGCGAAAGTGACTTTTGGACGGGTTCGATTTCGCTGATCACAGTAGGATAATCGCCCCTGTATGCCCACTCAATGAAGCGTGCAACCGTTCCTTCTGTCGTTTCGTCAAATCTGTATATTCCCTGTCGGCCCTCATCGAAACTCCCATTCAAGGCAGCAATCACGGGTTTGCATTTCAAGCCGAGCAGCTTTCGATGAATTTTAAATAAACGTCCCGCCTGACCAGCTTGAAGGGAAACGAGCTCTGAATCGAGAAAACTATCACGAGGTTAATGTCACACACTTCTATTTTCTCGAACAAGTAACATACTCGATATATGGCGATTCGCATTTGTTGACCTTTTCTTCCATAGCTATTTGGAAGAACAGCGATGACACTGGTGAGCTAGCAATGAGAAGTTTATTAAATTGCAGAGTCGAATGGACGATTCAAGGCTGGAGACTCGGAAGGTGGTATTCTATTGCTTCCGTTTGCCTTTTATGTTATGACTGCCTTCGCCCGGGTGGGTCTAGATGGTGACACAGACAAGGACTCCCAATCATCACCAAATTGCAAACTGCTGAGACGTGCTTTGTCGTTATTTGTCAGAAAGATACAGGTTGCTAGTTCGATCAGGTAGTGATTTTCTGTCGACAGCAATGTGTGCTGAGTGAAACCGACTGGGCAAGTCTGTATAGGAAAGGGTTGAGACGGTGCTGACATACATGGACCTTCCTTGCAGGCAGATAATTCCTCCATCAACCCGGGGAAAATGTAATAAGAGTACTAATCTCCGAATAGGAAACTCAAAATCTCTTGTTAGACCATAACAGGCTCTTTCATTCTTAGTCTTCTTCCATTCTCTAATTCTGCGGGGCGAAAGTCTGATCTGAACCCATAAGAGCACACTTCAAGCCCTTGAAGGGTACATGGAGCCTACGTTCCGATAAGACGCGGATTTCCTCTTCTGGAGGAGTCTTCGCAACCTGGTTTTGGGGACTGGGAGCGCAAAGGTAACATAATGGCAGGGTTCCCGCTCGTGGTTTCCTGTTACGCATCTATTGGATAATAACCTGGCGGCCAGGACCAGATATGGCAATGTGGCGGTCTGGAGAACTCTTGATATGCTGCATCTTTCGTGATAACAGAGAAAAATCTCTGGCAACAGGGCCTCGTCATCCAATAATTGCATGACAGGAAACCACGAGCGGACACCCTGCCACTATGTTGCCTTAGCGCTCCCAGCCCCATAAAGAGGGAAGGTATTGATTTGCCCGTAATGCAAGAGACGGAGGAGAAAGATAGGCTACTTCTGCGTCCTGCAGAACAGTCAAAAGGGGATCTACGTAAGCACTCCTGCCATACTAGAGCATTGCCAAGTTCGAACCAAGGAGGAACCTAGCTGCTCTGTCACATGGATAGGCATGGCAACCTATAATACGCTCTGTCTATCAGGCGTCATTTCATGTCCATAACCTTATCTTCTTACAACCTCCTTCTGACTCCTCACCTTTCTTTTGTCCGCCATCTATCTATCCGCAGGACGTCAAGTCTTAGCCTTCGAAGCCGTGTCCGAGGATGGAAACTAAAAACTTGATCCTACGGGACATCGAGTGGAACCTCGACCAACAGGACTTACACTATATACCGCAGAAACCGTACGAGAAGTTGTGAGTGGCCACAGGATCCCCGCTAGAACCGGTTCTCAATAACGATCGGGCTTCCAGTGTCTTTCAAAGCACTGGGACGAGTCAAGCAGCAGCTCGGTTCTCATGCTTCTGTCTTTGCCGTCGATCTGAAATGTCTTCAAGGACTAGTCCTTGTTGGCCCCCTTAGCACGATCGCCATTATCATTGCTGACGAAAACGGCCTGTTGTTCATAAGCTGTAAAGACATGGAAAGCTACAAGTATGAATTTGAAGTTCTTGGTCTGATTGAAAAGGAACTTAGCGCGTATGAAAGTATACATTTTAGCCATGACCGTATACTATCCTCTTTCCAAAAGGCAACGCCAGGGGGATTCCGGCAATAGGCCGTTGAGTTGATTAATGCTTACGTTTGAGCTGTTCAGATACGCAGTAAAGAATTTTGTGTCAGTCTTTTCAATCAGTTAGGACCCCAACGGAAGGAACGAGTCAACTACTCCGCTATGGTGGCAATACAAGGCACACCAACATCAAGAAGCGAGAAGATTCTGGGAGCGTTAAGATGAACCGTCTATTCGCTGAATTTGGATTCGTATACTGGGCGTTCCATCTAGTCATGACATGACCTGATTCCATGGGATGATATAGCTGCGGATAACTGGGCAACAACTAACCGTACGCCTCCCTCATATCTGCACGGTAGGGCACCGACAGGTAGGGGTTGCTGGCTAACCGCGCTGGCGGTTTCAAAATCCAAAAGTGGCAATTACGCTGCCGCAGTTCTGTTAATACCTAAAATAGTATAGCGTGACTGGTCGTTTTGGCACATCAGACCCACGGTTCGGTTGAGCTTGATGCAACTACCCCGCTCGATGTGCGAATCATAAGAAGTCACTACACTGGGTTGCCAGTGGCTTTTTATTCTTAATAGGTCTCCTGACGTGGTCGTCTTAGCCACGCTGCTTGGTTGGTAGGTGTGACGAAGATCGAGAGCATAAGAGACGTCTTCAGGGTAGGGAGGTCAGGTAGCTATGCATCCGAAAATGTAAGGCTACTATACAATGATTGCGGTGGAGAGCGCCACATTGACGAACCCAAAACGAGTGGCTTGTTTGGTTCGCGACTCCGCGATAGCATGTATAAAACAGCATGCTGTGCTTTAGGCACTTGGTAGGTAGTACTGGTCCGAAGAAATTTTACGTTCTCAAGCAGATCAATTATTTCAGTCCGCATGAATCGCGACGAGAATCTTGAAGAGGTTCAAAGGATCCTCAATTATCGATTCCGGGATATCACGCTTCTATCGGACGCACTCACAGCTGCCGGTGCAGACTTGGATAATTATGAGGGAAATAGAAGCCTAGCACCAATTGGCGTGGACGTAATCCGCCTTTGTTTGGATTTTGATGCACGTCAGAAAAAGGGCAAACCAAGTAAGAGTCCAGGGCCGATAACTTGTCGGATCTTTCTCAGTGGAACACCAGGTAAAACTGCCGTCCTAAAACAACAACTTTGTTGTTATAAACATCTAGCATCGGTTGCTCAACGCACGTCACTTGATAAGTGCATTAGATATAATCCTAGGTCTGGAAAAGGAATTCCGACTGTTGTCGGGAAATCCCTTGCAGCGATAATAGCAGCGGCATATTTGGACTCTGGGAATCATTCTGATACCTGGGGCGTTATGCATTATATAGGGTCGGGTATGTCCTATGTCAATCTGACTTGGCTGACTTGCGAGTACAATAGCTTTTTCATTCAAAACGAAGACGGCATAAACCCTGGAATGTTGGAATCGAACGCGAATTGTGAAGCACAGTTTCCTCTTATGGATCCACTTGTAGCCCAATGCAATATTCCATCGAATGTGCATACGAGCCAACAGAGCGTGGTGTCACTGGTATAGACCCTAATATGCACTTCCCTAAATTCAGATGGTGGATAACGGGCTGACAGCTATGATTCCCCTTATCAATGAAGCAGGACATCGAAGCTGGAGGCGACTTGACGGCGGTGCCCAGGAGAAGACCCGCTGAAAGCGCCCCGTGCGAGACCCAGGGCAGCAAAGCGAAGGTTAGGCGGTCTCAGCGCTTCACCAACGATCGGCTCGAACCTTTCCTCAATCGTGAGTCCGAAAAATGCAGCCTCTGGAGAATCGCCGCCCCAGAAGAATCCTACTATGCTCCTAACATACAGATGGAAATTACGAAATTGGTAAAAGATACCTCAACAGAGCTGCCCAAAAAATTGTTACTGTGTGTTGCTACCTCACAATCAGTGGTTCTTCTGAAGAAGGCCATTCTAGGGTGGCGAACTCAGACGGGTATTGCCACCTGGCAACTATCCAAATCAGCATCCAAAGCAGAAGCGTTTCAAATAATCGAGAACATGAATCAAGATATGATGTGCTTGTCCCTTCTCCGACGGTATTACATCCTCCGTCTGTTTGAGGATTGCAGAGGGTGCGATACGCCATCATTCGCAGGATTCGTCTCAGTCCAGGGAAATGGTGTCCTTTCTCGTAAAAGGGGAAACCCCCTGAACAACGCGGAGAACGACCTGACGACAGCAATGATGAAGGAGATATTCCCTGCTCTAAAGCCGGGAACACAAGAATACGACGACAAGCGTGGTGCTGTAAATTTCTATCGAAAGCTTGGCCGGAAGTTTCATATGTTAACATCAAGGTTCGGCAAAGGCATACTTGCACTGATGCCGCATTATGACCTACCTGGAGGACCAGACATGAGCATTTCGGACAATCAGTAAGCACTTTGTGACCGAAATATTGCCACGCTAACGAATTTAGGCTACATTCTCTACGCGAGTCAACTTTTGCGCAAGTCATTTCCATTCTCGAGCGCACCCAAGGTGAGGCTCTGTGTCACTTCAGCGCAGCTGCCGAGAGAATCGTGGATGCCTTGATTGAGTTTCCGGTAGAGAGTTGCCCGGTATTTGTGCTTGAGGAAATTGCGGAGAGCCAGATATTGGATTACCCGAAGAATTCACCGGGCCTACTTTCCCTTCTCAGGTTGAGAAGTCATGCTCAGATTGTGACAGATCCATATCCGCCCGCAGACGAAACCACCTAGCTAGGTGAAATTGGAGGATAGTAGATTTACAAACGAAGGATAGTAAACGTTTGCGTCTCCTAGTTGAAAGCGAGTTATTATAAAATGGGTATGCATTGTAAATCATGTTGTCGGAGAGCGAAGTGTGACTGTAGGCTTAGTATGACTGCTATATTCCGAATGTCATCCGAGTGGCAAATTATACACCGAAGTTCATACCATGCACGCCTGATCGATAATTTAGTCCACTGTTGATAATGTAAGTGCTTGCTTGCAGCTTCTAAGAGACTCAGATAGCCTGCCTAGGACCTCTTGCTGTATGTAACTCAAATGGGAATGCAAGGAATTACTGATCCACTGCCACGTAGTCTGTTGTCACCGTGGAGGTATATAATGATCACGAACCCACTTTATGACTTCGTCCTCCTCGCCTAACTGCTACGTCAACAAATAACGCAACCATAAAAGGAGAGGGAGAAAAATGGACGAATTTCGGCCTCGGAGCTACCAGCACGAAATGCTTGAAATGAGCTTACGCGAGAATATCATCGTTGTAGTACGTTGCTTCTTTTGAGACGAGGAATACTGCTTGTATCGCAGGCTAACAGTGTGCCAGATGGATACGGGAAGCGGGAAGACTCATATGTACGCCTCATTGCGCCTGAATTCTGTATCCTCAGGAGGAAATAACCAGGAACACAAATAGAGCATGCATGAGAATAATGGCAGAGCTGCAGCGCTGTGCCTTGGATAAGGTTTGAATGTTTGATCCCTCCGCGGCTTCTCAGTCTCAAATAGAGTCAGATAGTTTGGTTCCTTGCCCCTACTGTCGCCCTTTCGATGCAGCAGAAAGAAGTCATCGCTTCTCATATCCCGGCGGTGAATATCAAACTGTTAATCGGAGACGACGGCGTTGATCGTTGGAGTGAGCAGTGGATTTGGGACGACGCCCTTCGCGGCGTGCGGATTGTTGTCTCTACGCACGCCGTGCTAGCGGACGCCCTTGCCCACAGGTTTGTGGCCATGGCAAAGCTGGCCCTCATTGTGTTTGACGAAGGTAAGGATAATGTTTTGCTATTCAGTACACTTGGCTGACTGGTGATTAGCCCATCATTGCGTTAAAAACCATCCTGCCAACCGTATTATGAAGGATTTCTACCACCCCACAAAGAACGAACAAGGGCCCGACTCTGTCCCGCGAATCCTTGGCTTGACTGCCAGCCCTATTATGAGAACGAAGCTACATGATATGCCGTAAGTCTAGTGTAGACGCCATGAGGAGAAGGCTTCTCACTGTCCGGGGTGCAGACAGATAGAACGGAATCTCAGTGCAGTCTGCAGAACACCACGAGCACAACGACAGGACCTCATGAAATATGTCCATCCACCGCAACTCGTCCTACTCCGATATGCCGCTCCTGACGACTCTAATCGTACCTGGTCCTCGCTATTTCTCGAAGCTGTATCTCAGGCTCACTCTCGCGCCCTGTCTCATCTTGAGCTTCCCAATCCCTCAGTCTTTCGGGAGGTCCAGGACCAGCTGAAGAATTTCCACGCAAAGGCAGTTGGGATCGGTAACCTGCTGGGCACATGGGCTGCTGATTGCTTCATAGCAGAATCGGTTAAAAAGCTTGTCGAAAGAGCCGGGATGAGCGATTCTTTATGGACTGACCCTGCCAAGGCACGTTTAGCGGAGATGCTAAGACATATTCTTCAGCTGGCCCCTGCTATTCCTGGCTCCTCTAGCACAATGTCAGAAAAGGTCTGCCGCCTTTTGGCTTTCTTGAAGGAGGAGCACCATGAACATTTCTCGGGAATCATCTTTGTCCGTGAACGTGCAACGGCTTATGTACTGGCGGCTGTAATACGATGTCATCCGCTTACCCAGGGCCTGTTCCAGTGTGCATCGTGCGTAGGCTGGTCGAAGAACAGAAGCAGACAAAGCGGCATTTGTGACCTGCTAGGGCCTGGTGCAGACGATGCTCTTCAGCAATTTCGACAGGGCCAGATGAATCTCATAGTTGCAACGGATGTTCTGGAGGAAGGCATCGACTTGACGGCTTGCAATCTGGTTGTGTGTTTCGATCAACCGAACAATCTCAAATCTGTCATCCAAAGGCGCGGCCGCGCCCGCCAGCAGCAGTCAAAGTTTGCCATCATGATCGCAGATAACGACATGCCAAAAGGGATCGAGCGGTGGCAGGAGCTCGAAGACGAAATGGTGCGGTTGTACAGAGACCACAACAGGAAGTTAGAGGAGATTGCGAAACTGGAAAATATTCCAGAGAATGTTATTCTCCGTATGAGACTGCAAAATGGGTTGGTATTTTCCAATTCTATCAAACGTCTGGTGGTAGTGATACAGCTGGATGCAATACCGGTGCAAATGTTTATACTCTTGAATATTTTCTGGTACCCTCCTATGAAACGCGCTAAGCCACTTTAGTAAAGCCTTCCGAGAGCCCTTGTTACATCTTCGTGTATTGCATGGTACTGGCCGTTCCATGACGCATAATATTTTACATAACCTGTATTTCCAATGTATTCGTCAGGCCACGTGGATGGTTCCCCCAATGAACCTACCAAGGTTCCCTCCCGGAAGATCACGTCGATCATCCATGTAAGGCAAAAAGATGGCCCCCAATCTAGCTCCATCGACTCTGGAGTTTATCTGTGATACGATTTTAAGCAATGAACTTACTCAGTCCCAGATTGCTAAAGCCGCTGGCTGCCATCCAAGTACTATCACTAGGCAGGTCACCAAGAACCTCTTTGGAGATGTGAGGGCACCCCCAAATGAGAGATGACCAGAGACTGGAGATATTCGGTGGACCCAGCGGGCGGAACAAACCGATATTACGGCAGCTGATTGCTAGGATGAACGGAAGAGAGATAGACGGTACAGTGTGCAGGCCTGAGACAGGAACTTTTCTCTACCTCGCTGCCGCTTGTGGAGGTATCCGTGAGGTTACTGTACACGAAGTGAAGAAAATAATTCAATGTGTTAAACCCGGGCAAAAGGCAAGCCGTTCATTGATCCTTACTTCCAAAGTTCAGCAAAAAACTGATTGTATTTGTGCTATGAAATCGAGGACCTAGTGAGCAATATGATAACATCACACATCTTTTGTAATCTTCAACCAGAACCATTCTCCCTCTCCTCGAGCCAGAGTTTAGTGTGGCTGACGAATCTACGTGCAACCCCAATTGTCACGCCATGCTTAACAAAGAACTCCGGGTTTTCCGCACGGATTTGTCCAAGGTCAAGGCATATCCAACCAAGGATTATCAATTCGAAACCCACAAAACCGATGTTCCCATACTATGCTGTTCTGACTATCATTATAAACTCCGCCAATATCACTCCGTTCACCATCACCACCTTCCGTTAGAACCATTTCATCATCAACCTCATCTATCGTCCCTCCACTCGAACCATCAATGCACCCTGCTACTGACAAATATCAGCATCATCCTCACTAGAAACAAACCGTAATACACACTCACCTAACTTCTTCCCAGCCCTTTCCCCAAACTTATCATCCTCATCACCATCACCATTCCTCACTCGCTTTACTCCCTTACTCTCATCACCCAACCCAAGAATCTTCGTCATCGATCCCCCATTCACAAGCCCCCGCTTCTGAACAATCGCTGTCATCTCCTTCCCAAGATGGAACAAACTATTCTCATCAAACGCCACCACATCGCCAGCACCACGTCGATGCTTCCCAATCTGACTCAAATACTTCTTGTCGTACATACAATTCCCCGTCACCTCTCCAAACTGACGGAGAGCTCGCTTCAACGCATCCGTCTGCGCCTCTTTACCAGCCTTCTCAACAGCCTCCAACTGACTAAACAATTTAATCGCCTGCCCATAACCAAGATCCTCCCGAAATACCCGGTCGTACTTAAGTAACGTAATTCGCACGTTAACACTCGCTCCAGCTGACCAACGACCACCCTCGTTATTACAATAAATAACATCAATCCTTCGAACTTCCGAGCTCCATCCACTGAACCCAAACACTGCATTCGCGATCCGAATAGCATCACATCCTGTCAAATAACTCAACTCCTGATTACCTGCTCCGCGTCGAGTCGAAATAAATTCTGGCCCCAATTGCTGCCGCAAAACTTCACTAACTCGATCCCCCGAAACTTCCTCAATATCGCCCATGTTGTCTTCCCAAGAAGGACAAATAATAACTCTCTCACTTCCCAGACGAACAACAAAATTTAACAATTTCTCTCCCACCACAGATCAACCAAAAGACAGAATCATCCAAGGGGAGGGGAAACCCATATATACTATTACCCCGCTTCACCCTCACCGCTTATCCACCTGACACCTCCCCGTCACACTAACCCAATCCATCCCACCATAATCAACCTCCCCCATACCATTGGTCTGGCCTTTGCTTGTCCCCCCAGGGACCCACTCATGGGCCGTAATCGTACCGATTACTCTTACAAGTGCGTGACCTAAAGCCCAAGTTAACATGCCAGGCCGCAAGGGCCCTGCTTACCACATTGGCGCACGCACTCTGAGCGACTTAAGAATACGGACGGCCTTCGGCGATCGATACGATAAAGGAATCATAGGGGACGACTGCCAAGGCCGGCAGCCTATTGTATCGATGTCCTCTCTATGTCATACCACCCTACTACACACCTATGTAGTTCGTTGAGGGAAGTTGATGGATTTAGTTATTATTTATTGTTACGAGGGTACGAGGATTTTGGAGATCAGCCAACCGGAAAAAAATGAATCGACCGACGGGAAAAAAGGAGAATCAACTTCCGCCGAAAACCCATCCGCCTTAAGAATCACCCTGCATTAATCTACCCCGTGACCTCACGACACCACAATGTCCCAAACCAATTAATCAACCGACTCTACCGAATATTCAAATTAAATTTGAATTTAATTCCTTATAGCTGTCGCTGTTCACCCGTGATAGATGCCAATTGACATATTCTTCCACCACTGCCTCGAGAGGTCCGGGAATATCAACGTAATCAGCCTGGTGGGACATTGAAGTCGCTCCAGTCCCCCAGGTGGAAGATATCAAAGGTTGAGATGACTGTGTTGGAAGGACATTAATGTTTATTAGCAGAAGCGTTGATCCAGTAGTAAGGTTGTTGGTGGATTTATTTTCTTAAGAAATGCTCATGCTCTTTATCATACAGCTATTTGCGCACGTCATTAGCAATATCATCATGCGTATCTTGGACGCCGTCTTGCTCCACATATCTGATGATGGTTTTCAGATGATGTGTCTTAAGTCAGTAATACTTTTTCCCTATTAGATCCTGCCAACAGTACTGACCTTTATGTTAGCAGGGTGGTCCTGGACATCGCATTTTCTAATATACATCTCACCAAACTAAGGGTTGGCCAGAGTAGTTTTCAGTATTAGTCTAATCATTACATTCACGAAGCATTCTATTGGTTACTGAGGAATTTCCTCTTTTGTCAGTTTCCTGGAGGAAGAGTCGGCGTCCTCTCGATTAATAGAAATAGAGACCGTGAGCTTTTCCTTAGGCAGACAGAGGAGATCTTACCACAAGTGGATTTGCCTATTTATAGTTATTCAGTCAATATCAGTCTTTTCAAAGCGCTGTAAGCAGTTATTTATAGAAACCATGACCAAGGTATCATCCAGCTTTACATACCAGTTACAGTTTATCTTCTGGCGCAGCACACGTTCAGCTTTATTCTTGATCTGCTGCCAGTATAAGCTGGGTGCTGAATCTAGGTCTTATTCCATATCCTTAGCCAAAACCCAGTTATTGAGAGTCACCCTCCACTTGATTATATACAGTCTATAAGACGGCTGTTCATCATCTGTTGCTCCATTATCTGATTCGACATGGCTAAGGAAGCGTAGTCAATCAGAATGGGATTGAGGTAGTGGCGTAAAACTTCACCATGGGAGAAAAGCTATATTCAGAGGCCGTACTTTCGCGACCGAAGTCACCAGGGGTGGGCAATATAATGGAGACTTCTAGAAGTATCGTGTGTCCCATACCTGTACCTTACTAGTTCATGTAATGTTACTGGTCAGATACAGAATCGCCAGTTACGTACTAATACATATTTGATTTAGTGTGTCATGTGACTAGGGTTCGGAAGCACGTAGGTCTAGATAGAATATGGAAGGGGAAGTTGGGTGCCACTGTAGGAAGAATAATAAGCAGAGTCATTTGTGTTGCGCCACTTAGCTCCTGCATATCCTGCAGTAAGCACCTCACTTCTAGGGGCAGGATACGAACATGGAAAGTGACTGTTGACAGTTTGCCAGATCCACCAGGCATCACACCGACGGTTTGGCTAGTTTGCATGGAACCTTCCAGAAATTCCAGCCATCGATGGATCGCCCGTACGCATCCATACGAGCGTCCGTAGGTCACATTTCAAATTACCGGTTTATACATTATTATTAAATACACGGAAGATAGATATTCCATAGACTACCATTGATGGTTTAGCTCAGTTTCGAATGAGGTTTCAGAAAAGAACTCAGAAGTATAAACATTTGCACCAGTATTGCATCCAGCTGTAACAATTCATCCAGGGCATTACTGACGGCCGATTCTGCGGTTTCTCACCTTTATCATTTCTGCTCCACTCTGAATTTGGAACCGCATGCTGATCTACGCCCGTCATTCAGCTTCGAGCAAAATGAGGCCGGCCGTGTCCGAGCAACAGTGACACTTCCCAGTGGTGTTGACCAGTCACTTCGCGTTGTGACAGGAGCTAAGTGGTGGCTCACAGAGCGTGCAGCACGAAAGGACGCCGCATTTCATGCATATATTGCTTTGCATCGAGCCAAGCTGGTCAACGACGATTTCCTGCCTTTGACCCCGGAACGCCTCTGGCGAGATGTGGCAGGCGCTCAACCCGTCCTGACGTCGAAAATTGTTATTGAGGCTATCTTCGACCCGTGGAAGCAATTAGCTGTTTCCACGGGCAATAAACTGTATAGAAGCCGCATGCGCATATCACAGAATGGACAAGATCGTCCCGATCTTGCAATGATCCTCACAACGTCCGTTCAATTTCCTTCAACAGAACCTTTGGAGCTATTCTGGGACAGTGAAACAAACTTCGTCGTTTCTTTACATTCCCTGGAGTGCTCCAGTATATCGCCGGCCGAGCTGCAGCTAATGCGTGAGACTACATCCGTTCTGCTGTCGTCAGCAAGGACAAAGGTTCCCAGCAACAACGCCGTCGGTGCTTCTAATGTCTTAGTATCTCCGGATATCCCTCTCGATGAGCTTGACACATGGTTGCTAGAGAATCGAGGAGGCCGGAATTGTCTGGACTGGTACCGTGACGACTCCTCCTCTCAACCACATGGACTCGTCCGATGCGAACTTCTGTATAATAAACCCCACATTTTTATTGGATGGATTCAGCTGGACGATGACTCAGAACCTTTGGTGTGCTGCGAGCCTTTTCCTAGGAGAAGGAGCCTCCTGCTGAAAAGCACTTTGCGCCAACGGCTATCCGACAGGGGAAACCCGGATGGTGCGAAGTCTCGGGCAAAACAGGTGCCCGCAAACTTATGTACCGTTGATCTTTTGCCGTGGGAGTTGAGCCGCACAAGTCTCCTTTTCTCCGCGTTGATGCAGCTACAGCAGAGACTGCTGATCGCAGCCCACCTGAGGGATTCCGTTCTTGGACACCTTCCTTGTATTAGCCTTGGAATTCTTGCAGATGCCATTACGGCTCCTTCGGCTTAGTGGACGAGCAATTATCAACGCCTCGAATATCTCGGCGATGGCGTCTTGAAATTTGCTGTGTCCATCCAACTGTTCCATGATCACCCTTTGTGGCACGAGGGCTACTTAACACAGCGCAAAAGCCAGATAGTATCCAATGCATCGCTCGCCCACGCCGCTCTAAAGGCAGGCCTGGGACCGTTTCTGTTGACGGAGCCGATGACGAGCAGAAAGTGGATTGTCCCACGGGTTTCCGACCAACCTTGCCCGCCTACGGGCAAACGTGCAGTATCTGGAAAAGCCCTTGCAGATACATTAGAAGCACTAGTAGGGGCAGCTTATGTTGACGGCGGGATGCAGCTTGCTTGGGCGATGATCCACGTGTTCATACCGGAAGTCGCGGACCGAATGCCTTCCCTGGCACCTCAGCGAACCTCGCAGCGGGGCTTTATTATAGGACTGGACTTGGAAGAAAAGATTGACAGGTTAATAGGCTATCAGTTTTTTGATCGATCCCTTGTCTGGGAAGCTCTCACGCACCCGTCATGGCAAAGGGACCTTAGTACGGGATCCTACCAAAAACTTGAATTCCTCGGTGATGCTATTCTCGACATGATCATAACGGATGCACTTTACAAGCATAGGCCGCCGTTGACTGAGGACGAGATGACGAAGGCAAAGGCAGCGGTGACCAACGCACAATTTCTCGCATTTCTATGCATGGAATTCGGGCTACAAAACAATCAGACCTGTATTCGCGAATCGGAGAGCGGAGAATTTATTCCGGTAACTCAAGAGGGCGTTCTGGAGTTTTGGAGATTCATGCGGCATGATAACCCGGATGTATCTGCGGCCCAGAAGTTGTGTCTAGAGCGATATCGAAAACTTAGTGAGCCGATTCGCGCGTGCTTGGCAACAGGAAATACGTATCCATGGGTTAGTTTAGCCCAGCTAGGAGCCGAAAAGTTCTATTCCGACATCATTGAGAGTATTATCGGCGCGTTGTTCATTGATTCGTGCGGGAGCATCGAGCAATGTGAGGCATTCTTGACTCGGATCAAAATGCTACCCTACTTGTCTCGCATTTTGCGGGAGAATGTCAAGGTCGAGCACCCAAGATCTGTTCTGGGTCGCTTGGCAAAATCAAGCCGAGTCGACTACAATATTACACGGAATGCCGGCAATGCAAGTTTGTACGACGTCTCAGTTGTTCTGAATGAGGAGGTTCTAGAACGCGTTGAAGGCTGCTTGTCGAAGGAAGAATGTATCGTGACGGGGGCTGATTTGGCAATTGCGACACTCAGAGACAGGGGTTCTCGCCCAGCGGCTTCTATTGTAGCAGAATTTTGAGTTTTGATTGTGGCAAATGACACGATTCTTCTTCATCCGGTCCTGCTCCAACGCAGCATTTGACAGTAAATGTAACGAGAGTTTTCTTGCATAGAACGCGTGTGCCATGTGGTACTACCCACAAATATAGGTCATCTGAGTTTGGCGGCGACCGCTTCTCTGGACTTTCCAAGATCCAAGATCTGACTTACAAATTTTGGCGCGGTGTTACACGTCCTACCCTGTCATCTCCCTCGACGAATATATTATCCCCTGCCACCCTGCACCTCATCTAAACTCCCACAATCTAGAATTCCACTGTCTAATCTTCACCGGATTGTCATTCAAGACAAGTCGATAGAGAATAGTCTACTCTCCGATGTCCGATCGAGGTAGAACCCATCGAGGTCGTGGCTGGGGACGCGGACGCGGCGGACAAAGCGGCTTGTTTCGAGGTCATGACGTCCAAAGTCGCGAAGACACTGGCCCTAGAGGTGGGAGAGGTCGTGGAGGTGGAGAGCGAGGCCGGGGCAAAGAGATATTCCGGTGAGCGTTTCTGTACCCGTGCCTGGCTTATCATCCTGCGGACAATTCTATGCTAATAGCGAATGATGCGCCAGGCAAGCTCAGGCCCCGGAGCTCGATCGAATGATTCAGCAAAAGGAGGACGCTATCCAACAAGCACTAGCGGCCAATTCTCCCCAGTCTGAAGTCAGAGGTCGTCTTCCCACGCGACCCGGGTATGGAACTCGAGGAAGCAAAGTTCTTCTTTATGCCAATTATTTCCAATTATCGGTCGAGTCCACAGATGATTTGTTTCGCTACAATGTCGAGGTCTCCCAAGAACCCAAGGGCGGCAAGCTGAAACAGATTTTCCGTTTATTGCTGGTCTCACACTTTGCGCAGAACCTTAATTTTATTGCGTCGGACTATAAATCCATCCTTATCTCCAGGGTGGATCTGTTGCTGAAGCAGCATGAACGTGTGTATGACGTGCATTACAGGGAAGAGTACGAGGATCACCCCCAACAGAACGCAAGGGTATTCCGCGTGAAAGTCACGTTCACTGGGAAAGTTAGTATTTCTGCTTGCCTTGATTATCTCTCTTCGACGAACACGAGCGCGATGTTTCATAACAAGCCCGAGGTGCTGCAGGCCCTGAATATTATGATGGGCTATTATCCCAAAACTAGCGAAGAAACAATATCTCTGGGTTCAAACAAACATTTCAACGTTGATCCGAGCTCTGTCGAACGGTTTGAATTGGGTGCTGGTCTCGACGTTCTCAGGGGCTATTTTGTGAGTGTTCGCGCTGCTACCTCACGATTCCTTATAAATTGTCAGGTGAAATATGCTGCATGCTATCAGGAAGGAAAGTTGTCAACGGTAATGGCTGCATACCGACGAGAAGGCCCCCCAAGCGTCTACAGGCTGGAAACTTTCTTGAAGAAGCTGAGAGTTCGAGTTACCCATATCCGCCGAGTTAATAACCAAGGCCAAGATATCCCACGGTTCAAAATGATCACAGGCTTGGCTTCCCCAGCGGATGGAAAGTCTCTAGCTCACCCTCCAATTGTTCCGAAACACGGTGCTGGCCCCAGAGAAGTACAATTCTGGCTTGAAGGGGCTGGTCCAAAAACCATTGGTAAGACAAAATCCAAAGGGAAAAAACCCGCCAAGTCCGGACCAGAAGAATCCGGAAGATACACCACAGTCGAGGATTTCTTCCATGAAAGTACGTGTTCAACGAACCCTCCGTCTCGGAGCAGACCAGTCCTAACTCCACACCCAGAATACGGGCTCAATGTTGATTCCAATATGCCAGTAGTTAATGTTGGCACACGTCAAGATCCGTCCTATTTGCCGGTCGAAGTCTGCGTTGTTATAGCTGGCCAGGCTGCGGGAGCCAAGCTGAGCGGAAGACAAACTCAGAACATGATCCGATTTGCAGTGCGCAACCCCGCCCAGAATGCTCGATCCATTACGACAAAAGGTGCTGGTGCACTGGGGTTGACACCCCAACTCAATACGACGTTGGTACAGTTTACCTTTCCTTTGCTGTTGAGTCATATTAACCAGTCGCAACAGCGATACTTTGGGCTGCATAGTGACCCTACTCTTATAACTGTCCCAGGGAGGGTCTTACAATCACCCTCCGTGCTTTATAGAGACCGCAGGAAGGTGGACGCTCTCTCGGCCAGCTGGAACATGAAATCCGCCAAGTTCTCCACATCCAGCCCATTGTCATCCTGGGCATTTATTTACATTGTCTCAGACAGAGAAAGGGTATACTTCGAAAAGCCAGCCGACCTGAAGCCTTGCTTGGCTGCCTTGAGCTCAAAGCTAAACGACATGGGTGTTGCTGCGAGCCCAGCAACGGATGGGCGCAGAGTGAATGTGACAGGGGCTTACTATGATGGAAAATACCAAGCAGCCAAGCTTGATCAAGCCATAACTGATGCTATCACAGAATTGATGAGTAAACATAAACTGGACTTGGTCTTGGCAATTCTTCCCGCCAAGGATACGGACATATACAGCGCAGTAAAACGAATTTGCGATTTGCGCAATGGTGTCCGCAACGTCTGTGTGCTTGAGGAAAAGTTTTTCCACAAAAATGACCAGTACCTCGCCAATGTCTGCCTGAAGGTCAATCTGAAGCTCGGTGGCGTGAATCAGGTCTTGGGAACTGATGAATTGGGAATCATCTCCGATGGCAAAACTATGATCGTTGGCATCGATGTCACCCATCCGTCGCCGGGGTCTGCAAAGCATGCACCCAGCGTGGCAGGCATGGTTGCCTCTGTCGACAGAAGACTTGGCCAATGGCCAGCAGAGATCCGCATCCAGGCCTCCCGCCAGGAAATGGTCGCTGCCCTTGATACGATGCTGCAGTCGCGACTAAAGCATTGGGTTGCTGTGAACAGGCAGCTTCCCGAGAATATAATCGTCTACCGTGACGGAGTTTCTGAGGGTCAGTACAATCTTGTGGTGGAGAAAGAAATCCCACTTCTGAAATCCGCGTGTGAGCCAATGTATCAGAACGGCCTCCCACGCCTTTCGGTCATAATCGTTGGGAAACGGCACCACACTCGTTTCTACCCAACTCACGAAGATAGGGCGGATCGGTCCTCCAATCCCCAAAATGGCACGGTGGTCGACCGTGGAGTGACTGAAGCGCGAGATTGGGATTTCTACCTTCAGGCTCACTCTGCATTGCAGGGAACTGCTCGACCTGCTCACTATTATATTGTGTGGGATGAGATTTTCTCTGTACAGAAACCGCGTCCACCGTTCGAGAACGCAGCGGACCTACTGGAGCACTTAACCCACAATATGTGCTATGTATTTGGTCGTGCGACGAAAGCTGTCAGTATCTGTCCGCCTGCGTACTACGCTGATTTGGTGTGTGAGCGCGTCCGCTATTATCTCAAGGAAGTCTTTGATGCAAGTGCGGGACCGAGCCCATCTGGCAGTATGCTCGAAGGTGACGGCACCGGACGGACGCTAGAGACCTCAGACGTTCAAATCCATCAAAATGTGCGAAACACAATGTACTACATTTGACATACTTTCTGCTGGATTATTGGTTCCTACTTCGTCATGTTCTTTTCTTGGACCTTAATGCAAATGCGGTGCATAATTTCTCTTTGGAATTAATTCGCGATAAAAGTCGAGTTGATGGCAACTAAATTCAGTATAACTATCCATTGCCAACTCCGTGAAGTCATATCAATTTATCCAACCTGCGGTTTCCGATACTATGGCCTACTTTGTCGGTGCAGAGCATGAGCGTACAACGGTCTGGTTCGGTTCTTTGGATGTTACGAACTTACGGATGCACTGTATCCTAGTAACGGATGTACCATTTCAACTGGTTAACATAACTTCAAATCAATCGGGCTTCAACTGATCGGATCGAATTAGAATCCCAATACTTCTAACCCTGCAAGGGATTGTTCTTCCGATTATAAAATGTTTGCAATATCCACATGAGATTGCCATCCGGTGCTTTCCTTGTCACCTTTACCGTCAACACGATAGATAAACTTCAACCTGCAGAATGGTATATGATCATCTTCTCAAAACCCATCGACGGAGGAGCTTCCATCGGATCCTGCGACTTCATCGTCCCATTTCTTCGCCACATGCGGGGGTAGCACCCTGCCAGCGCCCGCGCACTGCGCTCTTAGTTCCAAGACGGTCGCACCGTCTTCACGGGTGATCTCAAATCTTCCACACTCTAAGCTTCGTGCAAAAGACACTATCTTCTTCAGCATGTCGGCGAACCTAGCCAGAGTGGCTTCCTGATCTTCCTCCCAACGCCTGACCCGCTCGCGTACGTCGACGACTTGGATAGCAATAAATAGCCCAGCTTTATGGTGAGCAAGAATAAAATAAGGGACCTGTGCAATCCACAGCCGAGGTAACTCTTGGCCGAGTGTGTCCTCATCCTTCTTTCTAAAGGAGCGGGTTTTGAGGTCAAAAATGGCCGACTGAGAGATGCATTCACCCCGCGCTGATATTTTGAGGGTTTCTGGATTTTTTAGACCCCCTTCAGGTAAGTTGGAAATAGCAACGTTTTCCAAGGAAGAAAGAAGATCTTCTGCGGCCTCTGCTGGATCCCCTTCTGAGCTGCGACTGCTACTGTTCTGTGCCACCGAAGGTAGATAACCGTCTGCTTCAAAGCGGACTAAGCAACTCATACCAGCAAAATCATACTTCATCACTCTTTGGTGTGACTCGGATCCTTTCACGTCCGCGCTCCAAGTGGTATATGCCTCTGGGAAAGTGTGGCCGTACCCGTATACGTTTGGGATTACCTCGTCATGGGCATTTTCTCTCCTCATGAAAAAGACTGTTCTCCCAATGACTTCAACGAGGATTCGAAAGGACTTGTCGTCGCCGCGCACAAAACGTAACAAATTCCCGAGTGTACTTCCGCATGCGACAATGTCCGTGTCCCGAAGCAGAAAGTCAGGTTTGCTTGCAAGAATTGCTTGAACCATTGGTTCCATAGGGTAGCTAGGATAGCGAGCGGCATTCTGATCTCGGAAGTATAGACCCGAATCCTCCGCCAGCCGAGTTGGGTTTGAGGGAGGAGTCCACTTCGGAGGCTCACCTGTTCAGCAAACCTGATTAGCGACGATGTATCCTTTCGTGATGGGAAGCCTTTGGGGATATGCTTTCTTACCCGGTATGAGAATATGAGGCTCTCCTCCACTGAGCCAGTTGTAAGAAGTCAAGCATTGGCTGTCGGTTATCTGGGCGGTTATATCCTGCATCTCCGCTTGAAGGTCAATTGGATAAATCGTTGCAAGAACCTCACCCTGTGGGGGAGGAGGAGCCTGCTGTACGCTTTGCTTTCGGCTCCATGGCGTACTGTTCCTTCCATAACCACTTCCGTAGCCTCTATCGCGTCTATGGAAAGTAATTGAAGACATTGTAAGAATATGAGACGATGGCCTTCAGGTACAAAAATATGTTTAGATATCGTCGAGGAAAGTGTAGGAGTCTCGGATCGCAGCCACGAGGTGTCTAGTTTGATGGAAACTCAGTGGTGATTTAAAAAACAGGATATTTTGCTGTATTGCTCCCTTGCGTGTTATGGTAGCCATGTAGCAACTCTTTGCGAGCCCTTCGTGGGATCCGGCATGGGCTCTCCCGTTGACGTGGCATAAACTGCAAGTTTGCCACCTGCTGCGAAGCCAGCTCTTCCATGCAAGGCCTTACTTGGGTAATTCAGGGATAATCCTTGCAATTCATGTACTACGTACCCGCACGGTGATGCAGCTTTGGCGGTGTCTCACCCCGCCCACCAGGACGAGAATATATATACACACATAATGCCTGGTTAGAATACCATGAATTTGCAAGGAACGCTCTGTCCCATATGATAGTCAGTCATAAGTCCATTTCCAAAGCCTTAGCCCGCACACTCACAAACAGGATTGCAACATGTCTGCGATTAGAACCCGGTCGGATCGCCAGAAGAAGTATCTTCAGGATGTTATCGCAGGAAAGCAATCAGTCCAGAATGTGAATGACTTCAAGAGATTTGTCGAGGCGATTTTAGCCCAAAATGACCATTCTGTTGCTGTTGAGCGTCTCATGGCCAGCCCCGGCGCGTTGACTGCCCTTCAGAAGGGACTGCGATTTAGCACAACGGCTGACTTCATTAACCAGTACACCGCCAAGTTATTACAATACTTGAGCGATCCGGGAATCAAAAACCTCTGTAACGGGCAATTTCTCGAGAGACTCCTCGTCATCGTTCTTGAGCCGCGTACTCTTTGGAATGCCTGGATGGAAGCGTTCGCATGCCGAACGCTGGACGACGATGCAATTCATGCGTTAGCATGGATGATGACGGAATTACTCTCTTTACCGAGCTCTTGTGGAGTGGATGTTATTGCAGACGCGCAGACGATGGTGAGCGACGGGTCACTGTTTCGCTCTCCTTCATTCGAGCTGCGTGGACTCGGGCACAAGCTGAACCATTTCCTGCAAATGAAGTGTTCTGGGAACACTATCGACCCGTCCGCGTTCACAGCGGGCGGCCGTCATGACAACGATTTCCTTGATTTCCGAAAGATTGCCATTCTTCCAACCTCCGATGAGTTTAGCTGCACGGAAAGACCATTCTTTCGTCGCGCCGATGATATTGCGGAACTCCAAGGTCACCAGCGAGTAACCGCTTTCCTTGATAATCAATTTCGGCTTTTGAGAGAGGACATGCTTTCCGAACTACGGGAGGATGTCCAGATTGGAAATGGGAGGAAAAAGGGGCGAAAATCGACGTTCCGCCTGAGCAATCTTTCTGTTGCCCGGCTCTCCTACGGCAGAGACAATGACATGCGACTTCACACATGCTGCCTGGGAGTGAGCTGTAAGTCTGGTCTCGAGAACATCAGCCAACTTTCTAAGGAGAAACGCATATCGTATGTGAAGGAAAACCGAAATTTTGTGAAGCACCAAGCCTTTGGGTGCTTGACCCGGGGAGCCGAAATTGTGGCCTTCGCTACCATAGAAAGAGATGAAGATGCTCTTGTTGCTGAGCCACCGATAATTATGCTCCGGATTGCTGGAGATGAAGCCTTTAAGAAAACGCTATTATATCTCAAGTTATACGGCGACGTACATTTCGTTCTGGTGGAAACGCCAATGTTCGCCTACGAACCCATTCTGAAGTGTCTTCAAGAGACAGTGGACATTCCCTTGACGGAGGAATTATTTCTGCACCAGAAAGGCCAGTCCGTGAGAGAGTCAGACATTGTTCCTCTGAATGTGACCAACGCAATTAAGGAGCATGGCAATGGTGATATCCAAAGCATTCTGGGAACTTCAAAGCCGGTGAGACTGGATCCCTCACAGCTCGAGTCACTTCTCGCGGGTTTGACTCAAAGAGTCAGCCTTATACAAGGTCCTCCAGGTATGTGGATGGGAAGTCACCTTGTTCTACCCAGCTTGAATAACGTCGTTGCTCACAGGCACTGGGAAATCATTCATCGGCGCCCTCCTGACCAAGATCCTCCACGACCATACGAACGAGAAGATACTTGTCATGTGTTATACCAATCATGCTCTAGATCAGTTTTTGGAGGATCTTTTGGACATTGGTATCAATCCTTCAGCCATCGTTAGGATCGGCTCCAAGTCAACAGCGCGGACACAGCCCCTCAGTTTGTATGAACAGCAATCATCGTACAAGAGGTCACAAGAATCGTGGAACATACTAAACAAACTAAAAAGCGATGCACATACGTCCAAGGACGCGTTAAACTCCGCATTTTCAGGCTACCGAAACCTTATTAGCACCTCACATATTGTCATGGACTATCTGGAATTTGAGGAACCGGATATTTATGACGCCCTTGCGCTGCCAGAGGAAGAGAATGGCATGACGACAGTTGGTAGTGGAGGCCACGCAATTGGAAAAGATTATCTATACGCGCGCTGGGTCAAAGGTATGGATGCCGGGGTGTTCGCGAACTGCCTCCCTGACGCCAGCCGCAGCGTTTGGGAGATGAGCAAGGACGTAAGAAATGAGAAACGTCGCGCCTGGGAACATGCGATATTGGACGAACAGATCACGACTGTGAAAAATCAGGCCGCTCAGTTCAACCAATGTTGCAGCCGACTGGAAAACCTTTTTGGCGACAAGACCAGGGATATTCTACGATCCAAACGCATTATCGGCTGCACAACTACAGCCGCGGCTAAATATTCAAAGGACATTCGCAACGTCTCTCCAGGAATCGTCCTTCTTGAGGAAGCAGGCGAAATCCTCGAATCACATGTCCTCGCGGCATTGGCCCCAAAGACGAAGCAGTTGGTGCTGATCGGGGATCATCTGCAGTTACGGCCCAAGATAAACGAGTACGCATTAAGTATCGAGAAAGGCGATGGGTACAATCTGAACGTTTCCCTCTTTGAGAGGCTGATCCATGTCGGGTACCCGCATGCAACATTACTGAAACAGCACCGAATGTGTCCGGAAATCTCAGTGCTTGTTCGATGTCTCACGTATCCCAATCTGGAAGACGATTGAAAGACCATGAATCGGCCCCGGCCGCGAGGATTGCAGGATCGCGTAATCTTCTTCCAGCATGAACACCCTGAACTCAGTTTCACGGAAGTATCTGATAAACGGGATGAAGGATCCAAGCAAAGCAAGAAGAATATTTTCGAAGCAGAGATTGTATTGCAGATTGTGAAGTACCTTGGCTAACAGGGCTATGGAACCGACAAGCTGGTTGTCTTGACCCCTTACCTGGGACAGCTGTATCTTCTGCGAGAGATTTTAAGTAAACAAAATGACCCAGTACTGAATGACCTTGATTCATATGAGCTAGTCAAGGCGGGCCTTCTCTCTCAAGCGGGTGCCAACCATTCAAAGCGGCGGATTAAGCTGTCGACGATAGGTAAGTAAGATGCAGGCGTGAGTTTCGAGGTTGTCCTTCTAATCAAGGCAATAGATAATTATCAAGGTGAAGAATGTGAGATTGTTATTGCGTCTCTAACGCGAAGTAATAAAAACGGAGACATTGGTTTTATGGCGGCTCCTCAACGTTTGAATGTCCTGTTGTCACGGGCACGGAACGTTTTGATAATTGTTGGAAACGCGAACACATTTGTCTCAAGTTGGAAGGGAGAAAAGTCCTGGAGGCCGTTTATGGATCACCTGAAATCCAACGGCCATCTCTATGATGGATTACCCGTTAAGTGTGAACAACATCCTCAGAAGACCGCAATTTTAAAAACAAAGGACGAATTTGAAAGTGAATGCCCGGATGGTGGCTGCCCTGCACCATGGTACCTTCCCCACGAGATGATTACTTGGTATTTAGAGATATTCCTACTTTTAACGCTGACTTCATACTTTAGTGGTGTCAAGCTGCGGTGTGGGATCCACGAATGTCCATCTAGATGCCATCAGCTGGTCGACCATTCCAAGATGACCTGTACCAGGATCGTTGAGTGGACCTGTTCGCGCGGACATCGCAGTTCCCAGGCTTGTGCGCAGATCAAAGGAGCCTGCCGGTTTTGTAATGAGGAAGATCGGGCAAAAGAACGCAAGCGACAACGGAACCTCAAGCTTGAAGCAGAGAGAGAGAGAAGGCAAAAGGAATACACCCGTCAACTTGCTGAAGCCCAAGATGAAATCGCACATTTGAAGCGTCTGCAACGGGATCGATCTGAAGAAGACGAGCGGATGAGAGTCCTTCGTGAGCACTGGGATGAGGTACATCAGCTCAAGAACATTCCAAAGATGCAAGACCCAGCTATTCAGACAGCTTCCACCACCAAGGCACAAAAAGCCATCAGTGACACAAGCACCGAGCCAGTTGCCGATGAACGGGTCCCTCAAAGCAGCGGTGGAGTTAAAGGTCGCCAGAACAAGTCTGCGACGACACCATCAGCTGCTAAGGATGATTGGGAGTACCAGAAAAAGTTTCTCAATGCTCAAAGTCGGGAGATTGACACGTTGATGGAAATGATCGGACTTGAATCCATCAAGGAAAAGTTTTTAACTCTCAAGGCCAAGGTCGATGTATGTTCCAGGCAGGGAGTGGATTTCCAAACCGAAAGATTCGGGTCTGTCTTGCTCGGAAACCCGGGTACAGGAAAGACAACGGTGGCGCGACTTTATGCTCGCTTTCTGGCCTCCGTAGGAATTATCCCAGGGGATACATTCATTGAGACAACCGGTTCGAGGCTGGCAAACGATGGTGTGTCAGGGTGCCAGAAGACCCTCGAAAAGATTCTGAACACCGGTGGAGGCGCATTGTTTATTGACGAGGCATATCAACTTGCGCAGGGAAGCAGCTTCGGAGGGACACAGGTCCTAGATTTCCTCCTGGCAGAGGTTGAGAATCTCACAGGGAAGATTGTGTTCATTCTTGCCGGATACCAGCAGCCGATGGAGAAATTTTTCTCCCATAATCCGGGGTTGCCAAGTCGCTTTCCTCATGAACTCAAGTTCAATGACTATGACGATGACGAATTATTAAAGATTTTTGATTACAGTATCAAGAAGCACTATAAAAATCAAATGAAAGTTGAGGATGGGCCGAGCGGACTGTACAGTCGCATCGTCGCACGTCGTGTTGGACGAGGCCGTGGCCGCGAGGGGTTTGCTAATGCAAGGGCGATTGAGAATATCAGGGCCAGAATTGCAGAGCGACAGTCCGAGAGACTCAAACGGGAAAGGCTAAACCGGGTCGGTCAATCAGATGACTTTTTGTTGACGAAGGAGGATCTCATAGGGCCGGAGCCATCTCAGGCGCTCGAGAGTTCGTCTGCGTGGCAAAAATTGAAGAGCATGATTGGCTTGGGGTCAGTGAAGGCGACTGTCCAGTCATTGCTGGACAGTATTCAGTATAACTACCAACGTGAATTGCAAGAATTGCCACCGGTCGAGTTTACCCTGAACAGGGTCTTCCTGGGGTCACCTGGGACTGGTAAAACAACAGTTGCGAAACTTTACGGTCAAATATTGGTCGATATTGGGATTTTATCTAACGGCGAAGGTATGTGAATAAGTCGTATGTGGCATGTGGCTGCATTCGTCATCTCTGACAAGCTCGCTAGTGGTGGTAAAGAATCCTTCGGATTTTGTTGGCAGCGTGATTGGCGAGTCCGAGAAGAACACGAAAGGTATACTTGCATCTACTTTAGGCAAAGTTTTGGTCATCGATGAAGCCTACGGCCTCTTTGCAGGGGGCACTTCGGACGGCACTGGTGCGAAAAGCGATCCATACCGGAGTTCCGTGGTGGACACTATCGTGGCGGAGGTGCAGAGCACGGCCGGTGAAGATCGATGTGTTCTGCTTTTGGGTTACCGGGAACAGATGCAGCAGATGTTTCAGAACGTCAATCCAGGCCTCAGTCGACGGTTCCCGCTAGATCAGGCGTTGGAATTTCAAGATTTTACCAAGGGGGAATTGGATCAGATCCTTACCATGAAGCTGAAAGAGCAAGGGTTCAATGTCACCGAACGTGGTCGAAGGGTAGCCTTGGATATGTTAGAACGAGCAAGAAACCGGCCTAATTTCGGAAATGCAGGGGAGGTCGACATTCTGCTCAACTCAGCGAAAATGCAGCTTCAGAAACGGATCTCTTGTGCGCATCATGCGGCGGGTTCGTTGCCGTCTACTTTGGACGCTGAAGACTTTGACGAAGACTTCGACCGTAGTGAGAGAGATGACAGAAATGTGGCAAGGCTATTTGAGGGTGTGGTAGGGTGTGACGAGATTATTGCGAAGTTAGAGGGCTACAGGCAAATTGTTAGGAAGATGAGACAGTTGGAATGTGATCCCCGCAATGAAGTGCCATTTAACTTTCTTTTCCGTGGACCTCCAGGTAAGGATCTCATTGGGTCACGCGTTGTTCAAAAGAGGATTCTGATACTGTTTTCGAACAGGTACGGGGAAAACGAGTACAGCAAGAAAAGTGGGGCAAATATACTATGATATGGGTTTGCTGGCTTCGGCAGATGTCGTCGAGGTCTCAACTACAGATTTGGTTGCACAATACGAAGGGCAGACTGGTCCGAAGACGCAACAAACACTTGAACGTGCGCTTGGTAAAGTTTTGTTCGTTGACGAGGCATATCGCCTTGCCGACGGAAAGTTTGCGCAACAAGCCATGGACGAGATTGTGGACCGCATTACGAAACCCCAATTCGCGCAAAGACTGATCATCATTCTCGCTGGTTACGATGCAGACATCAACAACTTGATGACGATTAATCCAGGACTTACAAGCCGCTTCCCGGAGTCATTTCAGTTCAACTCCTTATCTGCTCCTGATTGCATCACTCTCCTCACATCTTTGCTCCAGCAGCGCAAAAAAGATATGCAAGATAAGTCCAATGTGGATTTTGACCTTGGTGTCCTTGAACAACCACGAGACGGTTTCCATAGAGAGATGAGTCAGCATTTCAATCGACTCTCGAGAATAGCCAGCTGGGCAAATGCACGTGACGTTGATATCCTTGCCAAGGACATTTTCAGAAAGGTTCTCCAGGACACCAATCGGAATTGCCTTGTTTTTACAGAACCGACCGTGCTCCAATGTTTGGATCAAATGGTGACCGAGCGGTTGAAGAGAGAACAATGTCAGCGCACGCAACATTTACCGTCCCAGGAGAAGACTGAGGCAACACCTCCCAGTCTGCCTGTTAGAGTCAATAGCAGTAGCTCCTCCAACACGAACATGGCAACGAGCAACACATCTGATGCTACAACTCGTTCACTTCCCGGCCACCGGCCTACAGATATTGATTCACGAGACACTGACGTCACGGATGAAGTGTGGAGCCAACTCCAGCAGGACATGGTCACTGCTGAAGCTCGAGACAAGGAATATCTGATTTTGAAAGAGACCGAAGAGACCAAAGCAAAGGCTCTTCGGAAAGCGAGGGAAGAAGAGGACATTGTGGTTCGGGAAGTGGAAGAAGCAAGGCAAAGTGGACATGAGGAAACTAGGGCCCGTCATGAACAAGCCCGCGTGCAACGCGAGCTAGAACGAAGGGCACGGGAAGAGGAACTGGAAAAAATCCGCAAACAAAGAGAGCAAATGGAACAAAATCGCCGCCGAGAGCAGCAAGCACAGGCAAAATTGCGGAAAATGGGAGTCTGTGTCATGGGCTACCGCTGGATAAAACAAACTGGCGGTTACCGCTGTGCTGGAGGTAGCCACTGGGTCTCAGATACGCAGCTTGGACTTTGAGGGAGGATACTTCTCCGGCTTCTTGCTGTCGAGATTCTACGAGGTTAAAGGTCTGACAGGAAAAGAGAGAAAAATGAAGTAGACTCGGAAGACATTGTGTTCCAAGCGCTGGTAATTGGCGTCAAGTTAGGTCATATTCTCTCGCTAAACGTTTCTAAAGATTTATTCACTAGCCATTGCCTTCATTGCTTTCAAAGAGGTCAACCACCGCGACCGCCACTGCCATTACCAGTACCACTACCACTTGTTTTCTCACCGCAAATGCGAATAAAAGAGCTGTAACTATATTACCCTGAGTCGCGCAGTATACTCCATGCGTAGAAGCTTACCAACCCAGAATTACAGTAAGCAGGCCTACACATGGGACATTGTCCATTATGAGGTCGAAAATCTGGTGACTTTATCGTCTGTCGTTGAGATATGATTCAGTCCATGTCCATTGTCAAGCAAACGGGGACAGTTGTATTTCATTTTTTCCTGGCTAGGCAGTGATTGAGAGTATATGTCACGTGCTCACGAAATTTAATTGGTGCCCATCTGCTTTAGGTGTTGGGAGGGACCATACGACCAGACATAGTCTCCTACGTCTCCAATCAGTTGAGTGATCCGAGAGTCTCCTGATCTAGGCCCTCGCGCCCACGTCCCGTCAACGCGAGAACTCGGTTCATCCGTTGATCAGTCGGTGGCCTATGGCTTATGAGGTGTGGGACGGTTGCCACTGTTTTAGGAACTGAAGTGGAGTTTCATTGGCGCTAACACAATTGGGAGCTTTCCTACCTTGAGGGATATGCGCAGCAATATATTCGAGCCTCGTTACTAATCGAAGGGCAGTTCAACGTCTGCGTGGGCAGACGAAGGGTAGGCTCAATTCAGGCATATTATTAATTATCCCGTCTCCGTTGAGCGTCTACTCTTAGCAAAGACGTGTGCAACCCGCTCGCTCCGAACAACATCTGATGCCGATCCTTCCACAACCGCTAAGAGATATCAAGTTGAATAGGACTACGGCATAGAGGAATCAGTAATTGAATTATGGCGCAGAGTCCGGTGTGAAATCCCGTGCATTAGCGCGAGACTGTGTCGATGTTTCCCATTAGAAACCTGGAGACGCATGCTCAGCTCTGGGGCTGAGTTGAACGTGACTGAAACTTTGCGTGCCAGTTTGGATACAACACCGACGTTGACGGCGAATATAATACCGCCTCACTTATCTATCCGGCTTCTCGTCTGCCCTTGCTTCTCTTACGTCGTGAAAACCTCACCCAAGTCAGAGCAGAAAGCAAGGTTTCAAACAAGAGTGGAGAGTGATGGACAGAAACTGGAATGGAATCGAGAATCTCTCAAGCGAAGCAGTGCGCTCTCCTTTCCTTCACTAACACAAATAGAGCGTAAAATCCTATGAGATGCGCAAGCTATACTAACAATTTTTTGACGACCAGGAGTGGAGTTCGAAGACGATGAGTCAGCAGACGATGACTCTGAATATAATGAACTAGATGATTCCGAGGAAGAAGAATGGTGGAAGGAAGATGAGAGCGAAGACCTGGATCGCGAACGGGACATTGAAGAGCACGAGTATACCACCTCCGGCGACACGGCACGAACGGTGAATATTCGACTCTTTTTGACTGATGAGGGAATGAACGAGTCTAGGTGGATGACAAATTTTGTCGCCCAATGCACTTGTGACGGCGTCGTTGTCGCCACCGCTCTGGCTCGGTATATTCATCGAGAGGGCATACGCTCCGAATTCTGGGAAAAGATGGAAGTGCTTAGCGAGGAAACATGCAGTGTGGCTTTCCATGTCTTTGATCGATATGGAACAGACAGTCAACAGGCCCTTGACTAAGTATAAGGACCATCCAGTACAAAGAGGAACTGGCGCATGGGGAAACGAGCTTGACCACGGCCCTGTTTTCCTGATCGAAAAACTTCACGTTACAGAACTGAATCTGCGCCGGAAAGGGTTAGGGCAGAAAATAGTGTCTTTACTTTTGAACAAAGCCCGGCTGTTCTGCCTAGACGACAAGCCAGACGGCAAACATTTCGATCTTTTCTACGGTTCCACTAAGGCCTTTGAGCTAGCATGGACTCTGCATGCTCTAGTTAGTCCCGGAGTACTAACGGATGATATTGAATCACGGTTAGTGGGCAAGTCTGCAGAAGAACGCTTGACGATACGGATTCGGATTCAATCTGGTGCTATCGTCTTCTGGCGATCGTGCGGTTTTCGCCGAATCGGAGCATCTCGGTGTTTCGCACTTTCTTTCGATCCCCAGCATCCGTCTCGCGCCATTGCGGCGGCTTCTGATTTCGACCCGCGTAGAAGCCATGCTGAAGATCTTGAGAACGAAGAACTCGAAGTTATCTATGAAGCAGATCGATTTACTGAGCTAACGAAAATGAAATTGGAAAGACTTCGGGACGCGTTGCCGCTGCATTATGCCGCCCTTACTCTGATGGACGAAGAGCTCAAAAATTATTTTCGCCGCTCATGCCGAAGACAAGATTGGCTGGGACCGGGTGACGAACTCTGAAGCCTGAAGCCACGCTTCTGCACATAACAGCTTGCAAGCTTAAACCCCTGAGTACACAGTGGCTACTTGAGAATGTCCACTACGCCGACCGCTGGAAGACGGCCCGTGATATTGAAGGGTACACCCCGCTCGAAGCGTTACAGGAGACTTTAGAGACAATGCGAACGCGAAAGCAATACGGTCTTTTCAGGGTCTTGAATCTATCCGACCACTTTGAAGGGTACCCTGATGCCGCAGTGTCCTGTCTCTCCTTGCTATTTGGGCAGGGGGCTTCGGTGTTTAATAGAGAATGCCTCCGCTACGGATGTACACGCGGAGGGTGTTTTGGAGGATTTCTATCCGCCCGAATGAGGTCCTCTTTGATCTTGCAGGGCGAGACTACGTTCGACCTTATGCAGAATGAAATTGATGATGGTGGCTTCTGGATAGAGGTCAACGAATTCAAGCTCGAGCATCTCGATCCTGAGATGCGAAAGAACCTCAAAACCAACAAGTCTCTACGAAGAGGCTTTGTGAATATTTTCCAAATTGCCGCGGAGTGTCTTAAGGCGAGAAAAGTTCCCACAGCGGAGAATCTCAAGTGGTGCTGTAACAACCGGAGCGAGTGGCCACCTGATACCAAGAACTACTTGCGACGCGCTGGTATGCAGAAAGGCTTTCGGGCAGTGCTTCGTTGCATGTTCGACGCCGCTAAGGAAGAGGATGAGAAAGCAGGTAACGGGGAGTGTCAACTCATACTGAGGGAGGAATGGTCACGCCTACCACCTTGCAGAAACGATCATGAGTTTGAAGTAGTTGCCAGGGCTTGTGGGTACGGCGGGGTTGATTTCATATCGTTACCGTGCCGGTAGATGGAATTATATACTAGTTTGGCCTCGCCGCCTCATTCAGGACATCATCTTGGGTTGTAGAACAACAGGGACGCAAGAACGTAGGTGGACGACGCGATTGGAAGAGCTATTCTTGCTCTGCTGCGCCCAGGGTTCTTAAAGTCCACACCCACTGTCACAGCCCGTGCGCCTCTTCCTAGGAAATTAAATATGCGTTATTACAGGGGCTTAGAGAAGTGTCGAACTAGAAAATCGAAGTCCACAAGCATTAAGCGGGCAAACATAGGTGTTTGCATCTGGAGCCTCATTGATCGGCGGCCTTTTCGTAGCATCGCTGGCGGTCGGCGAGCATCGCGCCGAGTTTCATTCTTGACGCCTGCCAAATAAGCGGATGCTTCAAGGTTGGTGTGGTCATGATATGTATATTACTTCCTCTGAGACCGGGTCGGGTTGCGAAAAGCGTGAATCCAGGCGATCATGGATGCTCATCAGGAGCAGCAGTTTGCTTGTTGCCTTGTGGACTTAGCAAGATATTAATTGGGATTCGACCAGAACTCAATAAATCAGCACATCTGTCGTCCTCACCCAGCTCACTACGAGAGACGTATCGAAAAATTGAGTCCTTCTGATATGTACTGTGGTATGTAAATGGGTTTTTAGCCGGTTCCGGCTTTTAACTTGCGACACAATCACTCGGTTTGGCCGAAAATACGATCGGTCCAAGACAGGGAAAGCGAGTGCATAACAAAGCAAAAAAATCTCCTTTCGCGACCTATTAAGAGTTTCTTAGTAAGGTCCACAAGATAATCCCAGCTATGAATTTCTTGTTAGAGATATGCATAGCTGCGCGTGGAACCTGTCTCTGGGTTTATTTGTCTGCTTATCTCTATTACTACGCCACGATTCTCAGAAGAAGATCAGTAGTGACCGCCACGAAGCCGGCCAGCGCCTCGAATTATTGGCTATATTATGTAAGTAGCTCCTGGACCTGAGAACATTACCCATGTTGACCATCAACCGGCCCATACGAGGCTCCAAATTCGCGGTGAGGTAATGATCTACTGTACATACAATAAGGACCTCGTCGGGCCCGTCAAGCATTGTAACCAGTTGCGGGTGCCAGAGTATCCCAAAACACTATCCCGTACAGAATATTCACACCGCATATGCTCAACAAAGATGGAAACCCCAATGTGTGAGCCGTTGCAGACCTGTGAGAAGGAGTGGTCATGGAGTGGTGTATCTCATGCGACCGTTTTCCAAATTCAGATAGAAGGCAACAAGATGATGGCCACTAGCACTCGCTATCTTCGCAGCGTCCCACCCTCTTTGGCATTTACAGTCCAAAGACGCACCAGCTCTTACTAAGAGCGATACGACCTTAAAGTCACCCTTCTTAGCTGCCAACATTAGGGGAGTAAATCCAGTGATATCTTTGATGTCCGTTGCAGCGCCCGCGTCTAGCAATGTTTTGGCTGCCTGAGTGTGCCCCTGAGCCACAGCTATCCCAAGAGGGTTGCAGGCTGGCCTCCGTAGTGTCGCGGCATCTTCCCTTCTAAACCGTGATGGAAATCGGGAAGGAGGTAGTAATTTGAATGTGCTCCGATGCAACTTTCGAATGGCCTCCGAAATCAGTTCCACATCCCAGTTCCCTTTATGTGTAATATCCAACGGAGCTCTTTGGGAGACGATGAAGCTAATGATGTCATTATGTCCTTTCTCTGCCGCCCAAGACAACGGGCAGCGCCCAAATCGATCAGTTTGACCAAGCTGAGGGTCGAGCTGCCATAAGTAAATAAACTGATCAATGCTTCCATGTTCTGCGGCCCAGGATAATGCCGTGCGGCCAAGCATGTCTACCGAGTCAATTTCCGAGCCAGCCTGGACCAGCATTTTGCAAATCTCAGTGTGCCCGCGTTCCGCAGCGAAGGAAAGAGCATTTCTCCCGTCTGGATGAGTAGATTTAACATCGGCACCTGCTTCAATAAGTATTCGAACCATATCGATATCTCCGTGTTCCGCAGCCCAAGCAAGTGCCTTTTCACGATTGGTACCGCAACCTGTTGGTTTGGCCCCCGCGTGCAGCAGTTCACGAACCGTAGCAATATGTCTGATACATACCGCGAGCATGAGAGGAGTGTTGCCAGTGGCATTTGTATGGTGTATATCGGCCCCCGCTTTAATAAGCTGCTTGACAATGGCGCTGTTTCCCTTGAATGCAGCAATCGAGAGCGCTGTAAGGCCTGTTATATCTGCAGCTATACTTGTATCAGCCTTCGCTTGCAGAAGCTGCCTAACTGACTCGTCCCGACCACGCCATGCGGCAAGATAAAGCGGCGTTTGTCCGTATATGTCTATATGGTTAATGTTGGCTCTTGCGGCGACGAGTTGTTCAACAACTGCCACAAATCCATGTTCAGCAGCCCATGAGAGAGGCGTCTTGCGCTCATAGTCAGCAAGGTCATAGTCGGCCCCTGCACATAGCAGCTCATCGACCACAGACTGGTGCCCGTTAGAGGCCGCTATGGAAATTGCAGTACGGCCGCGGTTACTCGTGGCATCTACCTTGACGCCTTCTTGCAGGAGTGTTCGGACGATTTCATCATAGCCGTTCTTTGCGGCAACATATAACGGGTGATCCCGGCCTTTCCAATCGCTAGACAACCGCGTATTGTCGTTGGTATTATATTCCAAGAAGCGGAGAACAGTGTCTAATATTCCCTTTTCGCAGGCCCATAACAGAGCCGATGATGCATGGTATTTCGCATTATAACGGTACAGGATACTGTTTAAGGTGCGGTAAAGGAGTTGGCATGTTCGAGCCAACATCGCCGTATCCTTTTCTGTAAGCTGTCGAGCAATGAGTTGGATAAGCTCCGTACTTAGCGCAGTAAATCCCATCTAGTGCCTTATTAGCATATCAGTTACTTATAAATCCGGAGTGGTCCCTACCACTGCTAAGACTCGGGGGACGAGTTCGGACTCGGGGTAAAGCTAAGAATAGGCGAGGTGTATGTCTTAAATGGAGCCAGTGTAGCCCAATTAGAGGCTACTAGTCTGTCCACGGCCTGAGGTGTTAGATCGACCAGGGAGGACTGTGCGAATAGCTGATTGCTATTAAGAAGAAACAGAGCACTTCAGCGCAGTTAAAAGCCTATAAGTCATCCAAGTTGGGCATCCAGCGTTAGTAGTGAATCGTGTCACGAAGGATGAACTTACTTCATAAAGGACCTGCAGGGAGCAGCCATTCCAGATCCGAGATTCACTATCTATGCAGCACTGGCTGTGATGGTCAACTAGATCAGATCATCAGAGTTACGATTATCACGTGATGTGGTTGATAGCACCAGCCGCCGGTAGTTCATGGTCCGAGGATGACTCTCCCAATGATGCCAAGCATTTTGACGTGTTTTATCACTCCATCATAATAAGCAATCTGCTTCCCTTCTACGGGAAGCTTACACAGTTCATTCACCAGCGTCGCTCCAATTAGCAAGATGCAGTAGCAAGATGCAGCTAGCCCAGCAAAGGAAAGAGGCGGCTTGCATAGCGCCTCGAATTAAGTGGGCCCGAGAGTTGGTCGTAGTGGATCACAAGTTGACCATAGTTCACACTACTTCTATTCTCAGTTGGCTAAATATAGCTGCACTGGAAAAGAATGGAGGAAGCTTGTTAGTGCCTTAAAATAAGTGGACAGAACGGTTGATCGCAGTTGACCCAGTTAAACACCGATTTGTGTGCACCATTCTTGGTGTGGCGTTCTATTAAGCGAAACCAACATCACTCAATGATCAGAAGAATCTGAGTGTTATTACAGTCGGATCTTTGAACTAAAACGGATAAGGGCTGTCCGGTTTAGTCGATGTCGATGAATCCCATCGTCAGACACGTTTGGGCATTTCCGATCTAATTCCCCTCCTTCTGGCCAAGAAGGCACTTTTGCGTGCAATAATGATTGCTGCTACAAAGACGACAGATATTCTCTGGCGATTCCTCTTACTGCAGGCGGAGGACTCCATCAACACCCATGCCCTGCAGTCCAGCTCTGATGTGAGCTAGAGAAACCTTGTGGGGTGCCTTGTATTCGATAATGAAGGCAGGAACCTCCCCCTCCGGGCCCTCCTTGTAAACGGAAAACTGGCCTGCTTGGGGTCGAGAAGTCCGTGATTGGCCAGCTTTCTGACGACTCCGTGGCGGCTGTGCTGAGAGGCCAACCCTGCCGAGATTTGACGCCAAGCAGTCAGAGCGACGTGGGTGCCTCTGGGACAGGCTTTGAGAGTCCATCTCCGCAACAAATTTTGACTCATCTGTCAAGGTAGTGGCATGGTTCTCGTTTCACTACAGACGCGACACGCGACTCCACGGTATGTCTCTGAAAATAGCTCACATCCAATTCGGAGCTTACCATCCTCTCCCGGGCCTCCTTCCCGTATTCTTTCAATGCCAATATAGGTGTAAAATGACGCTCTGTCGCAAAATCTGTGTCCATCAAACCCTCCCATATCGCAGCCTTCTCCCTTGGGAAGCTGATCCATTCGCGAACCTTGGTCGGGCGGAGCTTACGTCGGTGTTGGCCGGATCGCCTTTGGTCGACGATTCTCGGTCTTTTTGGATAGATAGCCCGAGAAATAAGTGCACATGGCAGGCATCAAGGAATTCCGGGGCGTCGTTTCTTGGGTCTGCAGCTTCAGTTGTTCCTCCGCTTGGATCTGTGACCGCTCGGCTTGTTCTCTGAGTTGCTGTTCCTTTTCTCGCAATCGTTGCTCCTCTTCAAGGCGCCGGCGTAAATCCTGTATCTCTTGGAGGGACATCCTGGATGTCGTTGGATGCTAGCCACCATCAAACGGTTATGGAGGATGTTTTTGTTTGGGGGCTTCGGGGTTCTGAGGCCAAAAAGTCCTCTAGCCATAAAGCGTCCCTGGCAACAACCAATGATGTGTTATTCTTGCGATCTAGTCACTTATCTCGACTCAATTGGCGGAAATCCCACTAACCAAGTCATATTCGCCCCTGGGTTGTTTGCTTTGTGATCCTGAAATTCACAGCCACTGATATTCCGGTGTAACCATCGAGGAATTCATCCAGGACGCATGAATTAAAGGGTGATATACGATAGATCGTGGTGGGGTGTCTTGGCAAACTTGCAAGTACATTCAGGATCGTAGATGCCCATCCTTCCAAACTCGCTTTGTTCTTCGTCGGGCGCTTAAAGGCGAACAGCGTGTTAGACTGAGCAGCGACTGCGTTCGACACGACATGGTCTTCGTTATGCAGCTATTGAGGGTCACGGGGCGTGATGAGCCTGCATTCGGCGCTCGAGTGAGGGGAAATGAGCGGGGGAGGTTGCGAAGTACATGTACTTAGCTGATGGCTCATCCACCAGACCTGATAATGACGGAAGTCTGTGACTGTCCCGTGATACTATCCGGTCCAATCTACTTATTGCCTATTGCAATGTGCAGCTTCAGAGTTAGGGTGCATAATTGCGGTCACTACCACAAAACGCTCAAAAGGCTATGCAGAGATGCGAAAAGCAAAAAGAAAGTGTGCGAGAGTGGAACTACCGAAGACGCTTCCACAAGCGGCACTCCGCACTGTGGCTTACATGGATGCGACCAGAAACCGCAGCTCAAAAGAGAGGGTCCCGGTTCGTGATACTAGCCGTATATGTCAATTACTGGATTCCTGCTTACAAAGATAGGCCTAAGAACGGATGGTGGATTCGATGAAGACGATATCGACTGGGATGACTATTGAGCCGATCATGAGAATCAGTTATGGCAACAGCTCGAGATATCAGGTTCCACCATTGCCATAATTGTATCTATACTGGTTGTATGCACTGCACGTTCTATCAATACCAGACGCCTTTAGGCGGGAGATAGCTTCTGGAAGAGTCATGCGTGCCGATGTGTCTTCCCTCGTAAGACAAGCAACAACGTGATCTAGCGTTTCTGAAAAGGGGCTGGCCCCTCCATGCGATATTATTTCTGACAAAAGCTTTCCGTATGCCCATGTGTCATTCAGCTGGCGCACCTCAAACGAGAGACTACCAGGTGATATATCGTCTCGAATCTCTGGAGCACGCCATTCATGTGTAATTCCGCCAACGCCGCTGATATCAATTAGCACTGCGTTTCCGTTCCCGTCAATAACAACGTTCGATGGTTTGATATCCATGTGAGTTTTCCCTGCCTCATGCATGCAGTTTATTGCAGTAGCGATTTGTGTAGTCCAACAACCCCATGGATGTTCCCTCACGCGATTCTCATTGAATAAGTTTTGCAAGGAACCACCAGGGTAGAATACCAGTAGAATGCCAAATATAACCAAAGGTTGCTCTGTTGCGTTTGACGTCGCATAAGGATTACTGATCACTGCGACACCAGCCGGCTGAACAATGTTCGGTTCTCCTCGAAAGTATTCCAGGTTCTTTAATTCGGTTCGAATTATTTCTGTATCATGAGGCTGATATAGAGGCCGATTAACAGCCTTGAGGATGTATGGGGTTTCATCATTCGAATCGATGACGTGGAAAACGCCGTCCCTGATCTCCGTCTGTTCAAATAACTCCGTGATTTTGAACTTGCGTAGAGAAGGAAATTCATCGTATAGAGGGTAGATGACTCTCGAAGGATCCTCTCGGATAGTGTATTTCAGTCTCCTAGAGAGCTTCGCAAATGGACTAATAGCGTACTCCGCTGTCCCACGTATTTTCACGATAGGGTCAGAACGATCGTTTGACTCTTCTAATATCACCTCACTGACTGTGTCATCGAAGAGCGGAAGAGATCCGAAATCTATGAGCCTAATGAAGTCCTGGTACTCTTTGCGTCTCTGGCGTTTTGAGGTTTTGCCCTTTCCGGCCTGCTCGTCCGTAATACGGAAGGCCTCTCCTCTGAGGGTTACCTTGACCCACCAGCTGAGCTTTTCGGAACGAAAGATTAAGACTTGGGAACGGCTGCTGGGTTCTGCCTTCCCTTCGACAAGAAAGTCCTCATCCTCAATATATGACTTAAAATCAATCGAAGGCTTAGGTTCCTGGAAAGAAGCAGACGGCATCTGGATACGATATCGGGGTACGAGTGTGTCAGGCGTGGTGGATAGGCTCTACCACCGCGAAGTTGCGGATGATAAATGCCTTGGGTTCACTTACCCCTTGATTCCAGATTGCGTCCACGTGACCTCTCATATGAACTTATCAGTTATGGAACACTAGTGCCAACTCTAATCAACGAATTGTTCTCGGCGCGCGATAATAGCACAGTTGAGCAGGCGAAAGCCAGTCTTTTTAGTTCGATTCAAGCCCTCCAAATTCAGGTGAATTCACTTATGCTTAATTTTGTAGTCTTCTCTCGTTCCGTTCGTTGGTCCACTGTCTGACATGACTACTCTGTTCATTCTCTGGCTCTCCGAGGATATATATATTCCCAACAAGAAGTATCAGACCACTGTCACTTTGAAAACAGTCTCATCCATAAACGTCCAGCTGTGGCTACCTTAATGAAAAAGGCTTTTAATAGGCTCAATGAGATATTTTTTAAGGCCTATAGGCTGCAGGCCTTGCATCTGAGGTCCAGCACTGCAAGGCGGAAATGACAGGCAGAATCATGAAGAACAAGCGGATAGCATGTTTTGGTAGTAGCGGGTGCCCGGTTGCGGCGGGGGAGTTGATGACAGGTGGATCCACCCGTCGGAACTGAACTATGGCAAGGTCCATTCACTTCAACTGGATCCAATCAACTAGTGAGGGCTCTAGCCCAGTAGGCTCCAGTTATCGGACTACGTAGTAATTTCGTTACAGTTGGACCTTGTTTCAGGCGAGGTTGTCACGTGCTAACTACGGGTAGAACCGTAGTGTGGGAACACCCTGTTCATTGTGAAGTTGCATCTACACGTCTCTGTGGACGGATCAGGATGCTTGAAACTCCCGTCTATAAAGAACAAGGTCCCGGAAGATGACGGACTGGAATTCAAGATGTAACCGTGGCTGCGTTTAGATGGGCCCGAAGGCCAAGCTGGTATAAAAATGCGCCAACGGGACGCTGAGCCATACGTGAAGGGACGGACATCAGTCGCGCATTATCTATGCTATAATCATGCCGCATTCTGTACCTCTGTCGGACAGTGACTCCAGCGGTCCACTCGTTGGGTCCCTCACGGCTCTTTCGTTGACAGAAACGCCTGAGACCGAGACAGTCGACGCCGAACCTAGTCAATACAACCCGTTCATACCTTACCTTGGCAACGAGGTTGGCACATCTGATGCAGTCCGTTCCATTGATCAACTGATTCGGGATGCGATTCCCCGGCATCTCGCCGAACTACGACAAACTCGACGTTTCGAGCTTGCCGAGTCGGACTCTCTCTACATCCGCGGTCGGCAATTCCAAGAACGTTGGGGAGCTTCCGAGGCGAGCTTCCTCAACTGGAAGGAACTGCTCTCTGGGTGGATCGATTTCCCCGCGGTTATGTTGCTGAATCCCAGTCCGTGCGACCATCTGCCATATGGCGAGATGGTGGACCAATCCACGACGCTCACCTGGGTGGAAGATAGTCTTCAACCGGCAAAGCTCACGCTTTCTGACGTAATAATTTTCGATATGTTTCCGATGGTCCGGGATGATATCCTGAAATGTGTGGAAGAGGCGGATCGGCTTGTGTTGGTTCAGGAATCTTTTGCGCTTACGGTCGAGTGTCTTCGACGGATTCGACCGCGGGTATTGATCTCCTGCCAATGCAGCACCCATCCACAGAATACGCGGTGGGGTTTCTTTGAGGATACAATGGCCCAGCAACTGTGCTCTTCGGTGGCAGGGGCGCAATCGGGGCTGGTGCGGGGGGTGGATGTTGGAGGCCATCGGATGCATGTGGTGCAAGGGATGCATCCGCATTACGTGGTGCGACAACGACCGGATCTGGAGAGGGTGCTGCAAGAGCTGTTTGTGCGGGTGTTCCGTGGGTTCGGGGCTTGGAAAGCGCATCGGATGGCGACTCGGAAAGCACTCTGGGACGCGGCCAGGGTGATATCTGGTCTCCTCTTCGCGCTGCAGCAGCAGTTGCAGCTCTATCGGCAGATGTGTCAACGTGCGCTGGAATATGGTATCGATGGACCGGTGGCGGTTGGGCGGGTGGAGGAGCTCCAATCGCAGCTTGACGGATGGTAGGGATATTTGGATGGGTTCGGGTCGGGGGTGTTGAAGGCATGAAAATTGATATATTCTCAGTAATAGTAATAATCGTTGATTTGAGAAGAGGCCGGAATAAATTGGAATGGTTGTAGTCAAAACAGAAAAATGTGAAACAAACCGCGTCCCAACCACTTTTGAATGCTAATTTATAGGTTAACACCCGAACAGTGATCATTAATTAATGGGTTGGGACAGGTAACTGTGTGTGGGAAAGAAGTGCGACTGGAGTACTAAGATATCTTCCAGGACTATAATGTGTACATCTACCAGGGCTTTTGAGACCGGACCAGGAGTTCCTATGGTTCAGGCGAAGCCTGAGGTTCGTAGCGCTTCCACCTCATCTGCCTGGCCATTGGCCGGAATCAATCCTTCGTAATACTCCAGATCTTATGTGCTCCGCCCAGCATTTCCTCCCCTAAGGACCCTGGGTTAATTAGAGCCAAAAAGTGATTACAAGGAGATCGCTCTTGTTGTCGAGTACGGTTTCGAGCTTTTTGGGCGCTGATGATTGCTTATCATAGTGACATATCTTCAAGTTTCCGCTTTAGACTCTCGTTCCGGGCGTATTCCGCGAGACGAGTTTTGGGACTTGTTCCTCAGGTGATATTCCATAAGGACTTCGGTAAAATTGGAGAAAGATGTTAATCGATCGATCGACGGAAGGCAAATGGGTGCAGCCAAGCTCTGTTGTAGAATGGGCTCGTGTAGGTAATTACAGTGCACTGGAGTTCTACGACAATAAATGAGCCAGTTGAAGAGCACTTCCTTCTGTTGTTTCGATTAGGTAAGATCTAAGAAGCAGCTTGATGCCTTTCTCACTCCATTACTCCTCCAGACTTTCCGCAAAGATTACAAAACTTCCTGTACATGGAGAGACGTGTAAATCCTCCCTTTATGCGGGTTTAGCAGCTTAAAATCGGGTGCGCCTGTGGATCGCCTGCGCTAAAGAGGACTGGAACTGCTCCCGGATAATGTCGAGTTAAAGCCGGATTGTGTGGCGACCCCGGGTATTGGAGTGTTTGCGTTACTCGCAGCGACTATTCCTTTTTAATTCTCAAATGGTTTCCGACCCCAGACAAAAGCACTACATCGTTAACACGCGGTGCTCCTCGCAGTATATAAACATGTGAACTTACAATTCTTGGTAAGCGTGGATTTTCGGATTGCGCAATGCTTGTCTCATTTCCATGAGATATAGGTCAACTTCTTCGCGGCTCCACTGTAGCAAGCGTCAGGTATATCAGAATTATTTCGGCTCATATGACGATACGTACCCCGAGGAACTTCGTCAGCAGCATCATTGTCCACCCCTCAATTCCTTCCTCCCACTGCAGCCTGTTATATAGGCCCAACTCTTTCAAACGCAGATCCTTGGCCCATGACCCAATCGGAACCTTGAAACGACGCTCGACAACATCTACAAATCCGGCCGCGATCATCATTTCTTTCGCTTCATCAATGATCCTTAGCGTTTTCCCAAATGCATCGCCAGCTTGTAGGGACACTTCTCCCCATTGTTCAAATACAGTGCCAGATGTACTCCCATCTTCGGACTTCGGTACCACCGACTGCTCAGCTTGTTCCAGATAGGCTCCTGGCTTCAAATGCCTACAAAACAACAGGCATGTCTTAGTCTTTGTAGTTTATCTTAAAGACCCTTGTCCAAACATACCTCAGCGCTTCTTTGTAAAAAAGCATCCAATCAGCTACGCATCCATAAAGACCGCGAACGTGAATAAAATCGAAACTATTGGCCGAGTATGTCCATTCATCACAACAGTCGTCCACTTCGAATTGAACGTTCGGCGGCACCAGGTGCGGTTGGATCGGGGAGAGATCAGTACCGATTACTCTCGCGGAAGGATGGCGGTCGGCGAAGTCACTAGGCTAGGGTGTGAGTGAAATATATCTATAATAAACTGATATCTCGGCGGGACCAAACATTGCCCATATGCCTGTTCCCGTTCCAATATCCAGCACGTTCTATATTGAGTTGAGATCAGCTCTGGAATAATGTATATTAGGAAAGGTAAGTGCGTAGGTTGCTGTTGCGTACTTGAGGATCCTTGGATACTGGTGCTAAGTATAATTCACCGCGGAGAATGAGGCTGTATAAATGATGCCTGAAGGTTCCTCGTCACCATTCGCAAGTCTGCTCAAAAGAAGTGCACAGTTAAACTTGCCCTAAGTCAAGGTGATCCATCGCACGCTCATCATTTGGGCCCCTATAACAATCTCAGTTTTCAAGCTGATATCGAGATTTTGCATCGCATACCAATAAGCGCCAGAGTGATAAGCGTGGTATCGTCGTCCGTTCTCATAGTGGTAATTAAGAATGCTACTGCGAAGAGATGTCGTTTCTCTGTCCGAATTAAAACAAATATCAGTAATCCTGGCCAAGAGAGCGGCATGTAAGGACATACGACTGAGCGCTCTCGCCATATGCTGAATCAGCTTCCGATGCCGGATCCTAGTGGATATCTTAGCAGAAGACTTTAAGCGCAAGCTAACGAACTTGCTTTCAGTCCTTCCTGAGGAACCTTACTATGGAGATCTGGGAATTATCCGCCATAGTTGCTAGTCGCTATATTCGTTGCAATCATGATGCTCATTCAAGTGTATAGGAGGCGCTTTGATTCATTTATGGGGGGAATTGCCGTCATGTGATAGCACTAATTTTAGGTGCCGAGACGGCTCGGAAGGCTGGCCTCCTTCCGCGACAAATCAGAATGCCAGGATTGCAGGGATTATTCCCAAATCAGCTAGAGCCATTGAGCTGGCTATCATGGGATGCCTAATCGGGACTCTGACCCCCGTTGAGTGGCTTATCGCAGGTTTGAGAAGGACTTAGTACCTGTGAGAGTGCCGGTAATGCAATTAAATCAGTGGGACTCTCCTCTTTTCCCTGGTCAATTTTCAGACATTCCTTATCTCACACAACTTATCCGATACCCGTGAGCCATACGGAAATAAATATTGACGGGAAAACGATCCTAGTACACTATGATCAATAGCAGCGAGCTCCCTGATGGTAGTATTATCTGGCTGGCGGTAGCTGGGTTCGCCATTTATGTCGTCTCTTACATAATTTACAACCTGTTTTGGCACCCTCTGGCTTCTTTCCCCGGTCCCTTTGTCGCGGCGGTTACTCCTCTTTATAAGGCGTATATTGACCTAGTCGTCAAATCATCGTTGGTACATACGCTTGAGAAGCTACACTCTCAGTACGGTGAGTAAGAAGCACCAGAAAACCTAAGCTAGAAATTTCTTCCACTGATGGCAAAGGGATTCAAGGTGATATTGTCCGTATCAGTCCCAATGAGGTATTGCTGATTCGGAGTTTGCTGGCTGGAACAATACGATGGACTGAAAATTCTTACAACAGATTCATTTTAGACGTCCTTCGGTTTACTTGGAAATCTACAATGCATCGAATAAGTGGGACAAAGAAAAATCGCTATATCACAGTTTTGGCGAGGACCGCTCCTCGTTTGGTTTCCTGACATACAATGAAGCCAAGGAAAGAAAGGATGTATTGAGTAGATTGTTCTCAAAGAAAGCGGTTGCAGACGTTCAAGGACTTGTTTTAGAAAAGGTATATTCTTTCTCCGGCATCCTTTTCTGTCTTACCTGCGGCTAATGTAATACAAGGTATTAAAGCTGTGTGATTCATTCGAAACTCTAGGCTCGACACCTGCGGATCTTTTTTATGCCTATCGATGCATGTCCGTTGAGGTCATTACATGTGAGATCGGACTGGTCAACGAAGAATGTGCCATACTGACGACGTACTTGTAAGATCTCTGTTTTGGGAATAACCTCGATGCGATCAGTGCACGAAACTATGAAGCGCCAATCATCAAGGCCATGGATTCCTCTTTACCTGTCTTTGTCGGCTTCAAGCACTCGTCGCTCCTAAAAGAAACAATAATAAACTGCCCCCCGAAGCTTTCCAGACTCATCAGCCCGGCTACTGCGGGGTTGGTTGACCTACAAGAGGTTTGTCCGATTTCCCGTCCCACCAGCTATCTTCGAATCGTCCTGTAACATCCGCTTGAACCTAGCAGCTTCTTAAAGCTCAAATAAGCGACCTGACTACGAACCCCGAAAGCCTCGTGAACTTACCGCATTCAACCACAATATACCACGAGCTGCTGCGTCCCCAAGCCTATCGCAGTGGCACAGTTCCAAGTGCAGCCAGTTTGTACGAAGAAGCCCAAGCATTACTCTTTGGCGGTGCTGATACAACCGGCACAACACTTATGCACGGCTCATTCTATGTATTGAATACGCCAGCGGTGTATCAAAAGCTGAAAGCGGAGCTGCGTTCTAACTGGCGAGTTTTGGATGAAGCTCCCAGCCTTTCCGAGTTCGAGAAATTTCCGTATCTGGTAAACCTCTGTTCCTGCACAGTCTTTTGCTGGACTGCAGATTGAATCTGCTTGTGCGTTTACCCTAACGTCCCATGATGAATAGACTGCGGTCATTAAAGAATCGCTCCGAATGAGTCCTGGTGTTGCCTCGCCGCTTCCACGTGTGGTACCATCTTCTGGTGCATATATAGCCAAGACCTTCATTCCTGGTGGGGTAGGGAAGACGACAAAAAAACGTTTTAACTAATCCAAGTACTAATTATTTTAAATATCCAGACGGTGGTCGGAATGAGCAGCCACTTCGTGCATCGTGATAAAACCATATTCCCGAATCCAGATGAATTCATTCCCGAGCGGTGGTTAAATGATAAGAGAACAGACCTTGACAAATGGTTAGTGGCATTCTCAAAAGGCCCACGACGCTGTCTAGGTTCGAAGTAAGTCTTGTATATCCTACACTTAGGCCTGCGCTCGATTGAGCGGAGTTGAGATTAACCTCTCTCTTGTCCGTCTTTGGCAGCCTTGCCTGGGCAGAACTATATCTCTGTTTCGCACACGTTTTCCGAAAGTTTGAGATCGAGGTCGATCCTTCTAGGTACGTCTCTGCGCGAGGCTCCGATCACATTTGACATCTAATCTGGGTTTGTATAGTCCCAAGAAGCTTGAGTGGAGAGATTGTTTTCTGCCAGAGTATCGTGGACCACACCTGAAAGCCGTAGTCACCAAGGTGGTTGCCTAACATGCATAGTGGCTGCGGTTGCTGTGGCCTTCGTTGCAAATTACTGGAGCCACCATGAATCTCAATGATAAGGCCGTCCTGTATGTCCTCTCAATTGCAGTCTGTCTTCGTCGCCTAGGATGTATCGTAAAAGCCAAAGAGCAGCGTCTGGAAATTTGTCATTGGACATGCATGGATTGTTGCAAACACCCTTCCACGACAGTGGCGGGGGCTTTGAGGAACAGCGTCTGGGGTAATCTGACATTGTGGGTTGGGGTTTCCATTCGACGACAGAATAACGGCCTCTAAGGATGACATGTCCTTTGCCATGAGCTACATATGGAGGTCTAAGTCGGTTAATACAGTGCAGCGAGCTTCTCCTTTTCTGGATCACTTGTTTGACTGTACTTGAGCTCCTTCAATCCGAATCCTGGCGTCCTTTACCCACAACCAATACGGCCGGTTCTCCAGTCGCGGATAATGAATGCCGTCGCCCGTTGTCCCCTTTACCTTGGCCATTCCAGCTCTACCAGATATTTCTAGAAGGACTCGCTTCCACTCGCACGTCCCGGCCAATCCTTCTTCCTCGCCTTGCGGAAGAGGAGGAAAGTCGAAACTAAAATTTATAGGGATGTACTTGGTATTGATAGGAAGAAATGGTCTGGACTGAAAGAGTATTGGTTCAAGGTCGAGTTCCACAAATGGTTCCTTCCCATCATATGGCAATACTGCTATGTGACTGTATGGAAGGTGCCCTGATGCCGACGGAGTGAATTCGAACTTCGCGCACTACTCGAGAAGAGTTGCGTTAACACAAATCTCACCGAGGTGGAATGATCCACTCACTACTTTTGGAACATTCCAATTCTTGCGCCCTGAATTAAATCAGCTCTATGTCTCGTCTCACCTGGTTCTATGCTCTGCTGCACGCAAGGGCGAAGGTGATGTCGTGGACACATACCATTATATAGAGAGGCTCCCGTGGAAACATAGGCCCGTGTAGCTCGATATGTCTGTTTCCCTGACCAAGGGTTCTTAAAAGCTCCAGGAATCCATAGCAGCTCATCATATTCGCCTTTACATTTCCGAAAGTCAGTAGTAGTCAATATCACCTGTGACTAAAATTACCAACCGATTGGGCTTTCTAGGTAGCGGACAATAACACAGGCTTGTAACCCCCCAATAAATGTTTGGTTCGCAAAGTCGGACTTTTCTTCAAGGTCATGGTATGATGCTGGAGGTGGTCCTCCAGCGGATGAAGGCCAGGCAAAGCACATGAATATGTGGCCTCGAGCATTATCCCACGTTGAAGGAGCGTCTGGGTACCGAGTTGGCTCTTCTGGTGTAGGCAAGACGGCCGTGGACATGGTTAATCGAAAATCAACTAGAGTAATAGAAAGTAACCTTAATATGGAAGATGTCTTGTCTCCTGGGACTATGTAGCTGCCTATTTATATATCAAACTTCCATATATCTTTCCCGGAGCTGATATCACGCCCGAGTCCACGCCCACACGCAAGCAATTTGTCAGCTCCGGGTTGCTGGACCGGTGTATCTCCAGTAATGTGGATTATAATGAGCAAAGAAAAAAATGTTGCAACTGATAGTGTTGGATTCGTAGATCTCCTGCTAAGCATTTTCATCAAGAAGAATTGCAGACGAGCCTACGGTCGTGTAACTACGTGCAGTGGGTCTGACCTTTTGGCGGGATCTAGTGCTCAATTAATGACTTCGCTAATGAAATGTTTTATGTGAAGATCCAATACAGCTGATGTCAATATCAGTTGAACTGTAACTAACGCATTTCGTTGGCAATGGAGTAGAGCTGTCGTCCGCGAACTAGATCAGTCTTGACACTATCTACCAATCGGCATGCTTTGCGCAATACATCTAAAATACAGTAGCCCCCATATTTGCATGTTGACATCAGGGCCACCATGGGCCAGAACATCGATGTCCGATCTCGTCCGAGTAGCACAAACCTGTTCATCGATGGAGAGAGCCAAGACCCCCTATCAGGTTGAACCGAGAGAGACTATAGCGAATGATCAACACGTGCCTTTCATTATCTCGCCGTGGCAGGTGACCTAGTTACTACTGTCAGGTAACGTACTAACAAACCAAACTAAACTGGGCGTCGGGCCTTCAACAGAGAAACACAGGTTACTCGCGCACTATATAAAAGCTAGCCTCTCTCTGTCGATCCCTATCCAGATGCTTCGCAACGATGAGTGAGCGCGTTCAGACAAATCAGTATGACCCTATCATCCTGGGCCTGTACGGAGTTTTTCTTCTTTACCATGGGCTAAATAAAGGAAGAGTATATCGGTCTCGCCACCAAGGTAATTCAAACAGCATCCGGAGCGATATCTCAGTTAACATATGTTAGCGCTTCTGTGGCATATTCTGTCAGGTGCACTTGAAGTGGTCTTCTATTATGGGCACTTCAATTGCTCGATAGCGGCGGTTACGGCATGCTTTGTGCATTCAGTGACATCCCTAGCTTTGGTTAAAGACCTCCCCAACGGTTACCCTCCTCACACTAGTATGTGATTCGAGCACATAGCGCTGCAGTTTATCTTCGAGTCAGGATGACTGATTTCAAATAATAGGACCAGCGTACCAGGCTGGATCAATAATGCGACCTATACTGATCATACGTGCCTACTGCACGCAAAACCCCGTTCATTACCATTCTAGCATGATGCCCCTCCATGGATTCGTGTACACGCGTGCATTGATATTCATTTTGGGAACAATGGGCCCTTCGAGAGATTTCGTCAAAAACGTCAACTCTCCCTTTGTGTACGCCGAGTCTGTTTTAGGGGCCGCTCTTATTTCTGTCGGCCACTGCCATGGATCATGGCCTATACCAGTCTATCTGATGCTCATGCATTTGGTTGGAAAGATCAGCTTGTGGGTCGGCGAACAGCACGATCATTGCCGGTAAGCTACCTCTCGCACTTACTGCCGCTTTACCTACTGAAATCAAATGACCTACAGAAGCAACGGTATTCCTGAAAGTACCCATGTCAAGATTTTACGTTCCGCAGGGTTCTGGACACGTAAATCATATGCGGAGGCCGATAGTGCTCCTCGAATCGGATTTCTTCCCGCGGACGTAATCGGGGAGAAATATACTAAGCACATATAAATCTGATTGCTGCAGTACCGGAAGGACTAGAAATGGGACTGATACCTGTACCATCGTTGGAGGCGAGCGATGAAGCTCAACAGAATGCCACATCTAAGCTTTTCGCTATCTGCATTTCACTCCGCAAGGGTAGGCATAGGTCGACGACTTTTCAATGTCAGGTTACTTCATTAAATTACTCACCAATGATAGTGGCTTACTAAGCCTATTCATCAATTGCATGTCTGCTAAGGATAAAAGAATAAGATACGCGTGGATATAGATTTCCATTTGCAATAGCATCAGCCATTAGATGCAGCCCAGTCCATTACACTCATAGTTGCAGTAAAATAAGGCAAAGGGCTGCTTCCAGACCGAGGGTCGCGATATCGCAATGAGGTTGGCTTCATAAAACTACAAAAACAGTTAAAGCACCGGCGACTGCATTGGTAGCCAGGATACTGCCATGGAAAAATGTGAATTCTTCGGGCACGAGTCGTGTCACGAGCCGAGAATATGCAACGAGTTAGCCCGTGTGACTCTAGCGGGTAAATTTTGATGTTGTACGGATACCCTGAAGACAAATTGTTCTAGAATTGTCTGGCACGTCAGAGTTCAGAAATGGCCCGCGATGTTCGGTAATATTATGTCATCAATTCATATGCCGTCACTAACGCACCTTGCCACAACTGTAGACATGCCTCAATGTTGAGGGAGAGCTGGAGATACGTCTCCAATCTGCAAAGACCCTCCACCGCGAGGAAGGAAAGAAGGCGTGGACGGTGCTAAGTTCACAGGTTTTCTGATGATCGAGTGCTGTTGGTTTCTCAATGCGGAGCCCACCAAGGATGGGGCACTGAAGTAGCACATATTTTTGTTCAACTGCGGCATCTGCGATCAACCCCTTGGTCCACTTATGTTAAGCACTGAGCAAGCCTCAAAAGACCATCTCCCTAAACTGGTCTAGCTGATTTATCTAACTGAGAAAGAAGTACTGTACGCTTCAGTGACGTGCGCCCCACTGTGATCAACTACGATCAACCATCTGGTCCACTTAGCTTGAGGTGCTAAGCTTGAGGCGCTATGCATGTCTCCTGATTGGCCTCCTCTCTTGGGCTAGCGGTGTGAAGCTAGTTCAAATGACTGTTGCCGCTGTTCACTTCATACAGCAGAGAATAACGGGCTGCTCCAATATGAGGGAAGGGGTAAACACGCATCATAATGCTTACTGTCTCCTGGGGACTCATTCTCGCACTATGTACTATCACCAAATGCGATCAACCAACATTACGTGACCATCAGCCGTGATATCGAATTGACCAACACAACCTATGCTTCGTAGATGGGGTGGACCCCGGGCTTGAATATGTTACTCCCCTGCCATTCCTGGTACAGAGTAAGTTAAACTCCGTGGGCAACGGCTCATTGCAATGTCCGCTGCTTTCAGAGTCTGGCTGCTCGTGGCTGCAGTCGTGACGATAGTAGGCTATTTTGGCAGCAGTCTGACCAAATGTACCTAGCCTAAAGAAATCTCTGATACAGTGCGGCTTTACCGCGCTCACGGATACAGAATGCATGGTTTTTTTCCCGATTAGGAACATATTTACAAGCCATCCATTTCAAACGGTATGACCACGGGCGCTAAGTATGCTTCGCTTCCAGTCTGAATTTGGATCATCTCATGACTGGGTAATGGGTGATAAATTCCCCCTTTTTTTTTTTTCAGATATCCAGCGTTCCGAGATGCATATATGAAAGGGCTTACCCCCGAAAAGTCTCCAGTGAGCATCCCTCCGCTCAGAGTCCAGGGATCTTCTACAACGCTCCACGATGGCTCAAGGAAACGTTTCGTGGCAACGCGGAGTCTGTGACTGCTCCTCTTCCTGCGACGTGTGTAAGTTTACACCTGCCCTGGCACATAGCAAACGCCAACTAGTATATCCCACAGGTCTTTGTGCAACATTTGCTCCCTGCTGTCTGTTCAACAGAATAGGTGCACAATTCAAGGGCCACGACGCTCAAAGCTGCGGTTGGGATGTAAGTATTCGGAAATAAAATACTTGAGCACACCTGCTGAAAAGTACTGCAGTGCTGCATTTATTTCTCAGTGTGTTGTTTTCTTGGTCTTCCATGCATCCCTTTGGGATTCCGCCGATACGCAATCCGGAAAGAATACAAAATCAAGGGCAACGGCCTAACAGACTGTCTCGCAGCTTGGTGTTGCTCTTGCTGCGTTTTACGCCAGCTGGACTGGGAAACAAAGCACCGACCGTCTGCGGAGCAGGAAGGCTATCAACGACCAGCGGGCATGACTTACAGTATACAGAACTAAGTGAGGAGCTAATTACGGCTAGGAGGCATCTATCGAAGTTGACTAGCTACATTTATCCCCCCGATCGAAACAATCCTTAGGTATATGCTATATGTACTCCTGGTCTAAGTCAATAGATAGTTCGTATAGTTCCGAGGGCGATAATTCTCCTGCCGGTGATTAACCGATGGCGGGTAGTTCTCTGGTAAACAAATCGAATATTCCGAGCATCTAAGATTGGTAGAGCAACTACTATAGATGCCTTGCTCTCGAAGGTGTATCTAGCTGCGGTCCTGACCAAAAGGAGACTGGGTCCGGGTGATAGGAGGCTTAAGAATTCAGGATCGTCGCATGGTACATTGTGACCACCTCCAGGGTATCCCCATTGACGCCGTCGTACACGATAGTGGCGGTGATTAATAGTGTATGCTTCCACCGTCAAGAGATTCTTAGCCTAAGCTTTTAGCGAACGACGAAAGAGGGTCGTACTAACCTGGTGAGTATTTGATGATACTTCCCGGAATGTGTCGCAAACGGTCTTGGACCAAGTGCAAGACTTTACTCAGGGACCTCCACTACTATAAACCTCCCCGCCGCTCCCGAAAAAGAAATATGCTCTTGCATGCTTCAACCGTACTGCCGCATTATTCCGCTAGGCCACTGTCCAGAGAAACGGAACTGCGCTTGGAATGGTATCTTCCGTACCCGGGATGGACCGACGGCCGGATGGCTTCATCCCCATGAGTCCTTGCCCTCAGTTGTTATAGACCACCATACTCTAGACTAAGTACGGATTCGTATTTTGGTCTATTGATACTGTAAATATACCCCCTCCCCCGATAGTCGGGTTACCATCATGAGAGCCGACGAAATGTCCTGAATGACTAAAAGTGTTGGGTTCGTCGTTAGCAATGTGAGGGGCTGAAACATCCAGCTGTGCTCTCCTCTTGCGAATATAGCAGCGAGGCCACAGAACATGCATCGTTTTCCTTCGCCAGTCTGGTTATATGACTATAAATATGACTGCTGAATGTCGGAGATTTACAGAGGAAAGAATGAGAAACTCGCAGCCAAGGCTGGAATCGTGTACAGAATCCTTATACTCTATGGCAGTCTCAGCTTTTGCTCTCTTTTCCTCTGGGATCTTATTCTTTCTGAGCAGTATTTGTCTTGCAAATGCTGCAGGTGGGAGTAGCTCCACGATTTTGAGAAACGACACGGGAGCCGGCCTAAGCCCAAGTTATAGATCCGTTGCCTACTTCGTCAACTGGGTAAGACATCTTTGCACCTTTGAGATAATGCAAAGCACGGATAGCACACAGACTAACCATCCACCTAGGGAATTTATGGCCGCAAGTTTAATCCTCAAGACCTTCCTGTTGAAAGGCTTACTCATGTCCTCTATGCATTTGCCAATGTGCGGAATGAAACCGGAGAGGTGTATCTTTCTGATAACTATGCAGACTTGGAGAAGCATTACCCCGGCGATTCCTGGTCTGAAGCAGGTAACAATGTCTACGGATGCGTGAAACAACTATATTTGTTGAAGAAAAGAAACCGGAATCTTAAAGTGCTTCTATCCATTGGGGGATGGACATATTCTCAAAATTTTGCTTCACCAGCCGCCACAGATGCAGGGCGGAAAACATTCGCTCAGAGCTCCGTGAAGCTGCTCCAGGACCTGGGGCTGGACGGGCTAGATATCGATTGGGAAGCAAGTTACAGCAGTCTCTCCTCTCCGCGTTACGTGAACTAATGGAACGATCCCACTGTAGTATCCTGAAAATGATAGAGAGGCGAGTGATCTTGCTCTCCTTTTACGAGAGCTAAGGGCCGTACGTTTTTCCTCCTTTCTCCTCCCACACTCCGGGTCTAATCCTTAACCAGGCTCTTGACAATTATGGCGCGGAGCATGCTGCTGGGAAAAGGTTCCTTCTTACAGTGGCATCCCCGGCCGGTAGGTGACAAGACCTGTCCGAAGCGATATGACATGGATAGCAGGGAGCGTTTCCTGACCCGTATCTAGATCCGCAAAAGATCAGTACTTTTCATCTTAAAGACATGGACCCCTATTTGGACTTCTGGAATCTCATGGCTTACGATTACGCAGGAGGTACATTTTCGGAGTACACTGGACATCAGGCAAACCTATTCAAGAGCAGCTCTAACCAGCAGTCCACGCCATTCAATACGGAAGAGGCTCTCGAGAATTATCTTAATCGCGGAGTTATACCAAGCAAGATTGTTCTGGGTATGCCTCTTTATGGTCGGGCATTCACAAATACAACGGGCCCTGGTAAACCCTTTTCTGGCATAGGTGAAGGCAGCTGGGAAGACGGCGTCTGGGACTACAAGGCTCTGCCGCGGCCGGGAGCCGAAGAACACACAGACGACAGCATAATTGCAAGCTACAGTTACGACTCAGAGCGGACCTTTATCAGCTACGATAGTCCTCTGGTTGCAGAGTGTAAAGCAGAATACATTAGGCTCAAAGGGCTAGGAGGTGGTATGTGGTGGGAGAGTAGTGCGGATAAGCCAGGAGAAGATAGTCTGATAACGACAGTATGCTCTACATTCTCTCTACTGTACGTGGCTAACAGATACGCAAGGTCGTTGAAGCACTCGGAGGTGTTGGTGCGTTGGAGCAAAAACAGAATCAGCTGGACTACCCTCTTTCCCGATACGACAATATACGGGGTAGGATGCAAGAATAGTGACGATTAAAAGGACGAGAGAAAAGGGAACAAGCAACACAAGCCACTTTCGGGACAAACCCAGCTCCACTTATTAGAGAGTAGTATTGGATAGTGATCATAAATGAGCAAAGGTTAAGACATATTGAGTGCCTGGTGCCCTCTGACTCTAAGACGACTAAGGACGACTAGCGTCTAGCCTCGTGAGCTTGACGGTGGCATCACCCTGTCTTAGAAAGTTTTCCCGTTAGATCCAGTGTTTGAATGCCCTTTATCGTGCAATGGTGGTAATGGTAAGCTTGTTCCGATGAATGCAGAATTTGACCTGGTCAATTAGCTGAAGTTGTCCGTTCCCTGAACTTTAAGCCATTCAGCAATAAAAGGGTGAAAGTTCATCCTAAGGCGTGCCAGAAGCAATGCTCTTCGTGCCTTCACAAGCATTATGAACTGCGTGAGTACTTTAGCTAAGATCAACTGTCAGCATATGACTTCTGGGACAGCTAATCAGCCTCCACTGGGTCGTAGAGGACATAGCCTTACCAATGAACGCAGTCACCAATGTACTGCATCATCTCCCCTCATACATTAACAAGAGTTTACCGAAATTGAACTGTACCACCATGTCGTACTATGTCACTGTTTCTTGGGTTGTATCTAGGATAGCGTCGATAGCAGGCATGGCCGGAAAGATTGACTTCTGTTGCCAGCATTTCTCGTCCTCCCTATAATAAACGCTGTTGAGGGCTAATTTTCACTGGTATTGTTCAACCTCGATTGTGTTGAGGGTGACCTGCTGGGGCACCCGCGAGTGATTATTACGGCTACATACCTCTGCTCTATCTGTAGTGATACCCTCCTGTAGAATCCTTGCATTGCACGCTAAATACATCCTTGTAGTATATTTCTACGGGGGGGAATTCCAAAGCAGCCTTGAAACGAAGTGGAACAATATTAAAGTGGCCAATCGTGTGCAATGGAAAGTTAAAAAGAGAAAGAGCATTAAGACAGCAGTAACACCCACACAGTCACTACTATATAGCAGACGTATAAGGACTACTCCAGCTGCCTGGTAATAACGTCCTAGCTCTACACTACTATTTTTATGCCCTAGCGGGACAATTATTGAACACTTCTGACTTCTATGCGATGTACTTCGGTGTCTTGTTGCTGATTGTCCTGATCGCAGGTAGAGGGCATGCCGCCGCTGTTTTCGCCCACTTTCTAGTGCGTACTGTACCACTCGTAAATCCTCGTCGCTATTTCTGACCACGTCCTAGCTATCGAACTCGGCTAACTTCACGAGTGCTGACTGGGCAAAACACATAAGATTAGCCCAAGATGCCCAGATAGACGCCTTCGCGTTGAATATCGCGGCAAGGGACGCTATTAACGCTCAATCAATACCACTGGCTTTCGAAGCCGCTCAGGCCGCCAGGTTTAAGATTTTCTTTTCCTTTGACTATGTCGCCCGCGGACCATGGAACCAAGATGACGTGACTGAGTTGCTGTTGAGATACAAAGTGAATGAGGCTTACTATAGGAACAATGGCCGTCCCCTAGCATCCACCTTCGAGGGCTCGGAGAACGCAGAGGAGTGGATAAATATCAAAGCCAGCACAGATTGCTTCTTTATTCCCGACTGGTCCTCACTGGGAGCCAAGGCTGCGTTGGATAAGGGGTACGGAACTGTGGACGGGCTCTTTAGCTGGGCTGCCTGGCCCTCCGGTCCGCAAGACATAAACACGCAGGTGGATGTATCCTATCTAAAACACCTTAACGAATCGGAGGGTCTGGTCTATATGATGCCGGTATCTCCATGGTTCTATACGAATTTGCCCGGCTATGGCAAGAACTGGCTTTGGCGCGGGGACGACCTCTGGCACGATCGCTGGCAAGAGGTCTTATCCGTCCGCCCGGAATTCGTTGAAATCATTTCGTGGAATGACTATGGTGAGTCCCACTACATCGGACCGCTCCACGAAGGCGGGTATGAGCTATTCAGAACCGGCAAGGCCCCTTTCAATTACGCGGAGAATATGCCACATGATGGATGGCGAACCCTACTGCCATTCATTATCGGTACTTATAAACATGGCCATGCAGAAGTTAAACAGGAGTCGTTGGTAGCGTGGTATCGTACAACCCCTGGGTCTGCCTGCGGTACTGGTGGAACTTCAGCAAATACGCACAGTCATGCGCAGATTGAATTCAGCCCTCTAGAGGTCGTGGCGGATCGGATTTTCTACTCTGCTTTACTCACTGAATATGCCACGCCTGAAGTAATCATTGGTAGCACCACGCAAAAGGGGACTTGGAGAAACCAACCGGCTAGCGGTAGGGGCATCTATCACGGGAGCGCGCCATTCAACGGGGCGAAGGGGGATGTAGAAGTGACATTGTGGAGAGAAGGCAACAGAACCTTGACACTGAGAGGCAAGGGAATCTCTGGGAGCTGTTCTAATGGTGTTCAGAATTGGAATGCCTGGGTGGGCAGTACCCAGTCACCCAGCTAACTCAACACTCAGCCTGAGCTTATGAGATAATACTCAAAAGGGGCACAAGCACAGCCATTAGTGGAGTCAGGGCTGTTAATCATGCCTCGCGATCGTTTCGATGAGTGATAGTGATTACGTAGAGATAAATAGAACCGACCCGCGTAGGTACAGTAACCAGTGTTAGCTACCAAAGGCATCTAGTATGCAGAGCGGATGATAAGCCTTCCATCAGTTTCCACGGAATTTTCAAGAGCTATGATATTTTTAGTTCATATAAGAGGCCGAGTCGTACAGCTTGATGGTTGCTTGGTTAGTTGGTTGCCCTGAAACGGAACAGAGTGGAGGGTTTACTAAAGCCAGACCTGTGCTGCGACTGTTCTCCTTTTGCTATGTGCCTGTTCCTTGCCTTCGCTTTCGTCGTTTCTCCTCTCCACCCCACGTGCCATCATATGCTCACCTTAATATGCTTTTAGAGTCCACTTCTTTGCGCTGTACTGTGGCATTTTTCTTAAAAAGGAAAAGAAAAAAAAAATCCTTACCATACCTCCGGCGCATCTTGAAGATTGATGGGTGCGCAAGTAACACTCTTAGGGCCAAAGACCCTCAGCAGATCGATCACCTCGGGTCCCGGGTTGTCGCTGGCCTTTCGGTTTAATCAATCAATGCTATTAAAGAGTCACAAAGAAGTGTCCAGCACATCAAGTGCCACCGGCGGCTTGACTGAAACGAACCATAAGCATGAATGGGAATGGTGGAAGGGAGTATATACAGCCACTTGGCAACCAACTTCCTCGATATCCTGGGTGATCCAAACGTGTCTCCGTTCAGACCCCTGCAGTATGCCAACTAAGAATGGCAAGGGCCTTCCAGCTTTCGAAAGAGTATTTGGGCCTAAGAAATCCTGAATAGACGTATGGGCGAATGAGGCAACATTGCATGGGACAGGTCCAGTATTTTGTCTCTCGGTTCCCTCTTCTTTTTCCTTTTCTGGTGAAGATAGCCAGCCACTGAGAGGCTCCGATTATGTTAAATATGGTTTTTGGTGGCCTATGGCTTCCGCTGGGTTTCTCTCGCCCTCCAAATTAGATATCCAGTCCACAACTCCCCTTCCCAATATTCACTGTAGAGCCCAGTTGCCCAGTGGGAGAGTATTTGGCGGCACCCTTAGGAATCATGTGGTAGAGCCATAACGCTTGATATAATTGTAGTTCAATTGCTCACCGGGAGACCAACTGAGTAGATTAGCCAGATCATCAGAACAATCCGTATATCTCATAGAAATGTAAACGGGCTCTACTCGCAGTCATTTCAATGAATATTGATGGCTGCTGGACCAAAGTAAAAGTTCCAGTTTGACTACATCAGAGCCAAGGCAGATACGAATGACACATTCATGGCCATGTACTGGATGCAGGTGCTGACAACACAGACACTAATCAGAGGCTGCCACACCTTTATCATGAAAAGAATGAAGGTTAACACTCCCTATATATATACAATACAAATTGTTTCCCCTCACTTTCATTGTTCTTCTACCCAACTCAAGCAAACCAGTACTATGTTAAGTTAGGAGGCCGCCTAAGTACCCACCTACTATAGACTAGCCAACTTATATTATTGACCTAGAAGGCAAAGTGATAATAGTATTAAGTAATTTAAATATTCCTTTCACAGAGCTAACTAAAGATATAATTACTAGTGTATAAGCTATATGCTTCCTAAATAAATAATAAAATCAAGGGTCTAGCTAAAGAGATTAAAATATAGAAGATATTATGGAAGAGTCTATAGGAACTCTTAGCAAGAATAAAAAGAGGATAAAGAAGGATAAAGAAATAATATTTAGTTATTAGTCTAATAACTTTATTCCTTCTCAACCTCCTAAACAGCTAATTAAAGAGCTTATTACTAAAGAGCCTGCTTCTAAATAGTTAATATCCTAATAGATTATTACTAAAGAAGCTACATTTAAAGAGCCAGCTATTAAGGAACCTGCTATTAAAGGACTTGCTGTTGAAGGACTTGCTATTAAAGGACTTGCTATTGAAGGACTTGCTGTTGAAGAACCTGCTATTAAAGAACCTACTATTGAAGAACCTGCTGTTGAAGAACCTGCTGTTAAAGAATGCATGGCTAAAGAACAGACTGCCTAAGAGTCTGCAGAAACTAGAATTACTAAGTAGCTAGATAAAAGCTGCTTCTATATCTAAATATCTATAAAGTACTTAGTCCTTGCCTTACTAGTCTTTAAGAAAATACTTAAAAGTGATTAGAAGGAAAGCCTTATATACCTATAAATAAGTTTAGTAGAGATTACTATAGATAGCTGGGATATTAAGATATTCTTAATTTTACTTTATATTATTTATAGTTAATACTACTAAACACTATAAAAAATAACCCTTAAGATACTTATATAAGTTATAGTTTTAGCTAACTACTATAACTGTAGGGAAGCTCTTAATATTCTAATAACTATTTAGATAAACTTCCTAAAGGAAACTATCTTTAAATTATATTCTTAGAATCTAATCCTATAGCTATAAATTTCCTGGTTTTTCTAGCTTCCTATATAATTTAGAGAAGTTACCTTAACTGCTATATTATAGAGTAATAATTAGATTAATAATCTCAGGCTTCTAATCCTAGATATTATTATTAGTAAGGACACTCATGCATGCTGTTAATTATATCTAACTAATAGTGGAAGCTAGGATTAATAAATAACTATAGATAGAGTATAATTAAGGGTATATTTTACCTACTCTATAGGATATAGGACAACCTCCTAAGTAGTAGGAGAGGGTATGGCTATAAGTATAGCTTAATTATATATAGAGCTCTTTTAAAGTAAATATAGTCAGATGCCCTGCTTTCACTAAGATCTATAGTATCTTATCTAAGTTTAACCTATAAATCCCTTATGCAGAGGGTGTTATTGTTTAGATTACTAGAGTAGTGTAATCTATTATCCTACTATATCAGATATTAGTATAGGTGTCCTACCTCATCCTTTAAAAAGTTATTTAGTAAGCTGAAAGATATTATTAAAGGTCTAGATCTAGAGAATCTTATTTATTAATAGATAGGGTACTCCCAAATTTTATATTATCAATAAGAGCTTTATACTTAACTAAGATAATAGTATCTCCATTAGTTAGTAGCTGGCTGGTGGAGTAGGTATATTTATAAAATAGCTATATAGTAGATAAAAGTAACCTATAGTAATACTACTTAATATTCTTAGCTTGTCTTTAGTTTTTATCACTAAGATATAAAGAGGTTAGTTTTTTTAGTATAAAATAGATCTAAGCAGAATAAAACTAAAGCTATTTTAAGCCCCATAACCAGTGCATCTTCATATCCACTATACTATTATATATCCAGTTCTATAGTATGAAATAGTATTATAATATTAAAAATTAACCTATACCTTCCTGCTTCTAGATGCTAGGAATAATAAGTATATTTTTAGGATATATATCCTAGTGGAGAAGTTAAGCCTCCTATATCTATTTCATACCATCTAATATCTAGTGATAAAAGGCATCAGAATAATTCTTGTAATTTAGATTCTTAGTATTTAAAGATATATAAGTAATATTACTCTGGGATGGGCTATATATAGAGTTTAGAATTATATTTTAACTACTCTATATAAGGTGCCATGGAGATAAACTATTAATAGAATATCTCTAAATATTTTTCTTAATAAAATAGTAAATGAGAACTGTAGATTAGATTCCCTAGATATATTCTCTATATTATAGCCTACACTGAGACTGAATAGTTTAGTAGATTTTAAACTTAGTGCTATAGTAAGAGGTGGACTGCAGCAGTGATGTCTAAGCTCTAGATTTGAATTAGCTAAACCCTGGCTAGTGAGGAGACAGTAGATAGGAGCAGTCTGAAGGATGAGGTGATTAATTAAATATGGCAAGGGTGTGATAGTTCAGGATATAAGTGGGCTAATATATATATTATAGATAGTAATTATATTTATAGTGATAATGCTTCTATTACTTATTATATAATCTAAGTAGTGATGCGCGATGCAAGGATAGGATATAAGTCTTATTAGAAAGATTAGTATTATTATAACTATAGCTCTTATCCTACAGTTTCCTAGTGGAGTAGGTAATTAGCCAGGCTAATCATATATAAGAGGATAAACAGTTTTACTAAGCCACTTTTACTCTACTAATATATAATAATAATAGGTCTCTAATAATTACTGCTATAGGATCTACTATTATTTACTCTTATAAAAATAATAAGTTAAAGTAGCTCTCTAGACTATAAAATACTTTTTCTTAAGGCAGAGGAGGGAAGAAAATAGGAAGCTAAGCTAAGAAAATAGGCAGAGGAATATCAGAGGTAAGTAGAGGAAAGGAAGAGATAGGTAAAGGAAAGGGAGAGGTAGAAGAGAGAATATAACTAATCTATAACTTTTAGAGAGTTTATCTAATATTATTATAATCTTCTTTAGTAGCTACTAAGAGCTAAAGCTCCTTCTTACTCTATAATAGATATTATTCCCCCTCCTATAGGAAAGTACTGCCTTATATAACTATATTTATAGATAGATTATACTATTAGATAATAAAAAATTTATAAATTAATTTACCACTACCTATAATCTACTAAGGGGTATATACTATAATTATTTATACCTCTTATTATATTAGAAGACTATAGCTAATAATTTATATACTAACTAATTAATAGTAAGTAGGATCTTAAGACTTATAAGTAACTAGCTATAGAAGACTATATATATAATATTATCACTAAGTTATATAAGATATCTAATACTTAAGAAGAGTTCTAGTTAGGTAGTAGAGTATAATTTAATAATTATACTAATACTTTAGATAAAGATAAGAATAAAGATAATAAAGGAGATACTAGCTAGTCATTAACTATAAGGCCCTTAAGATCTAATTAATTTTATATATATTAAGTTAATAGTAATATAATAATCTTACTCACTATAGTTAAATATAAGCCACTATATAAGCTCTCTATAAGAAATCTATATAATAAGCTCTAACTAATAAATTTTTAGTAAGAGGTTATTAAACCTAATACTATTTCTATAGATAAGCTAGAGAAAATAATATATAATATAGTATAACTTATAGGGTTAGTAATTATATAGGAGTACTATATAATAATTTAAGAAGGTCTTAAGTTCTCCTATTTAATAAATAGCTTCTTAGATATATATCTCTAGATGCCTTTTAATAAACTAAGTACCCTTTATTATAATCTAAGTAATCCTTGTATAGATAGAATAATAGATATTAAAAGATCTAATATATCTAGAATCTAAATTAAGAGGGCTTTATGCCTCTGCTTAATAAGTTTCTACTCTTCTTATTATAATTATACCTAGTAGAATTATACATAGATATAGCTGCTAACTTAGTATACTAGTTTTAATAATATTTACTTATAAATCCCTATAATAGAGTTAGGACAGAATGCTCTAAGTATAAAATATACTAATTTAGAATATACTAGTTTAGAATAGACTATATCTAAGTACCTACTATTATCTCTACTAGTAGAGTTACCTATCACTAAAAGCTGCTGAGTAACCATCTAATCTATTTCTAGATATACACCATCTACTTTATATCTATACTAGCAGGATAATCTAAACTCTGATACAGATAATTATATATTTACTAGATAAAAGTAAGATTATAGCTAGGTCCTATTATTATCTTTATCTTATTAATTTATAATCTAAATAGCTATATAAGAGAATAAGAATAAGGTAATTTATTAATATATAGTGCAGTTTTATATATAGTAGTGCCTTTTAGATCTATAAAAGAATGGTGTATTAGATCCTTACTATTCTAATACTATACTCCACCACTCTAGCAGAGATAGCAACTAATATTTAATTAATATATAAACTTTAGTAAAGATAGTTAAGGAGCAGCTTAACAGAGATCTAGATTATAATTTTACTCTAATAGGATTTTATAGAGGTTACAGTGCCCCTTTTAAAGTTATATATATTATATATAGATATACTATTATTAGTAAAGTAACTATATTATAATATTAGAAGGTAGTATTATATAAAGTGGATATTTATTATATTCTTTAGTATATATAAGGATCTGCAATTCTAGTTTTCCTTAGAGTTATTAACTTAGTTAAAATCTACTTTCTATATAACACAGGAGATATATAGCACATACTCCTTATAGGCTAAGATAGTAAGGATTTAAGCTATATAAAGCTTAAAAGGTCTCTTAATTATATAATTTCATAGTTATTAAAGGAGATATATTTATTAGATATCCTCTACTAAGATCTCTAGCTAGAGAATATACTATAGAATGCTGAACTAAATTATATATTAATTATTAACTTTTATTAATATATACTAGACTAGTAGCCTATATATAAATAGCTAGTATCTATTAAACAGCTCCAATGTAGGCCTTAAGAATATAAATATAAGAGAGTATATATATCTTGAGTATCCCTATTATGCACTTAAGGTCCCAGGCAAAGTATGATTACTAATTACCAGAGATGACCTACCTATAGACAATAGTGCTGTTGTGACAGCTGATTGTGCAGCTACTTTCTATAAGAGTGTGATAGCTAGGGCATTTTTGTATTGAGTAGGTCCTGGGCTACCACCATAACTAGCCCAATATTAGTGAGAAGCTTACACTTATATCTTAATCCCACATATATTTAGATCAAATGGTGACCAAATATGTAATAGAGCACAATATCCATGCATGCACCATCTACCATTATAGGATAATAATAAGGCAACTCCTCCCAGCTGGCCTATTAGAGTCCCTAACTAATTCTTTAAATATAAAATAGTAATAAGTAATAAATCTAATACTATAACTAATTACTTCTTAGTCGCCAGCCTATAGATAATAAACCACTGGATATTAAATTATAAATCTAGTATAGGATAAACAGCACCAGGGTAAGGCCGCCACTAAATTTTAATATAAATAATATCTAAATTAAAAGATGAAAAAGAGCATCAGGTAGAGGCTCTTTAGAAATTAAAGAAGCTGGGGACAATGTAGCTTAGATACTAGCAAAATGGTCATGAGGAGCTACAGCCCGCCATGAGTAAGCCTGCCTGCAGCATTACCTAGATTTGAAGGGCACAGGAAGGAGAACTGGAAATCCGCCAGTAGAGAGCAAATGGAACCAAACCGCCGTTGAGAGAAGCAAGCGCGGGCAAAATTGCGAGAAATAGTGAGTCACTACTAGCTATCCAAAAATCTAATATCGGCCATAGTATCAAGGAAGCACTCACAAAATATGACAAGGCTTGTAGTCCCTCTTATCGACTTGCCCTCCGCAATGCGCCATGACTTTTTGATGCTCATAGAGCTGATATGACAACCATAGATTATTAAACAGACCGAAGGCTCTGTGGAGCAGCTCAGATAAAGGTATCTAACCTAGAGATGCAGCATATTGTGTTAGCATAGCAATAGCATTCTTTAATAAGACAAGTCTACTATGCTTAGCTGTCAACGCCTCTCATGTAGGCGAGCTTGTCTAACAGGAAAACCACAACTCAAACTAGAGCTATAGGGAGGCTGCAGGCGGTTCATATCATCTTTACCTGTTACTTAGGGTTTAAGAATGCGCTGTCCAGGTTTGAGCCTAATGCTCTTCAAGAGTCAAAACCCATTACAGCCACAGCCTGCTGGCCCTGGGACCTGCTTGTGATGCCTAGTAACTTGCCGCCGTTTGCTTGATACATGCCAATAAAAGAGAGGCTTCCAGGGATCGTTGCATCTAGCGCCATTTACACAAGGGATGCCCTGACACTGGTATTTTCTAAGCAACCCAACCACCCCCATGACCTTAGCCCAGTGTGTCGTCTTGGAATACCCATACTGAGTGACTTTCAACGAGCGAAAGCGTTGAGCGTGGTATGTGCACCAATACCCCTCATTCTAAACCGCGGTGAGCTGTTGCTCGCAACTACTAGCTCATGACTCATTGTAGAGCAGACGGTGGAAGTCACGCTACGCAAGGGAGCAAGAAGTGGGTTAGAGTCAACCAGTCCCTCGCAGGCGCGCTACTACAAGTCGAACTTTACAAGTCGATAAGAAATTCTGGCAATCCAGAAGCGATCTAGCGCATCCCTTTTGTGCTGGTTATGCTGATTGCAGAGCTGACCATAGGAGCTTGTTCTAATGTGAAACGAAGTGCTTTAGACGTTGTTGAAGGAATCGAAGCTCCAACTAACATATTTCGATGGCTGTCCAAGGCGCCGTATATATGCCTTGGATCGCTTCGCACATCTATACTATGCAGCATCATCCGCTATCCGCACACTATTCGAGGCAAGGGAAGCTCACACTAAAGTTCCCCTTTGGGATGACATAACTTGCGACTTCACCGTCTTTTATCGGCAAGGGGGCATACTTTATCTATATCTAGTTGGGTTTCTAGCATGTATCCATGTCATTCGTATACTTAAGTATCTTTCTTTTGGGATGTTGCCGTCCTTAGCCAAGTAATCGCCAATATGACGGAGCGCAAACTTAATGATCATTTGATATCTCCATTTCTCAATGAACGAATCAATCGTGAGCTTCGGAGAATTTTCGTCGACTTCGTCCTTCACGGTCGACCACGGAGAGATATTGATGGAGCGAATGGCATGAAATCGTGTGCCAGTGACGATATATCGGTAACCACAATTTGTTATCTAGAACCGACTTCTTCGAATTACCGTCGATTCCAGAAGCTTTCATGGGTACCGCTACCGCAAGACGCGTCACGAAGCGTACTCTGGGATAAAATGAACCGACGGCTTGAAAGGCTGTGGGAAGATGCTACGGCTGCTGCTCGAAACGAGAATAATACGTGTCGGAAGACTCGTTGGGAGATCGACTGGTTTCGGCACAATGAGAATGATAAATTAGAGCTTGCTCGCTTTTCATCCGACGATTTAGTAGCGTGCCAGTAAATATATCCCTCCTAAAAGGCGTCGTCCGTCCTATCGCTGACAATATGAAAGCCATGTTTGCATTGAAAATTCCATAATGGATCTTGCATTGCTTGCCAAAATTGCCCTTTTGGCAGTCAGTCGGTCCCATTCCCGTATTGAGGATCTTGGTTACTGTGGAATGGCTTTTGTAAACCGATTTGCAGGGCATTGGCCGGGATTCTCATGGACACAGTGGTGTTGCAAGAGTGATCCCTACTGCCATATGCAGTTTCACGTACGCTACCTTCGCCTGTATCCAGCAGGCTGGGTCTCATCGCCAAACTGCGAAGGTATACTCATTCAACGGAAATCCATGGTCACCCCTTTCCCAGATTCGGATGGCTTCAAACTTCGCGAAAGTCGGATAGCAACCTGTGTCAGTTCAATGGTCAACGCGAAACCAGCATCGTTCTCAACGGTGACTTTGCGAGATCACGGAGCCGGGGAACTCCATGACCTGCGTAGTCCTCGCGCCAGAGAAGATGTCCAGGATGTCATGCCGGCTAACAACTGCGGTTGCTTCCTATGGGCTGCTGAATTTCAAGTCGGGACAGATATTCTGCTCCATGAGTGGCAGCAAGGATGGAACAATACACTAGGTTATATTTACAGGATAGTGGTAAGTAAGACACGGTCTCATAGACTTTCCACATATAAAGGCATAGTTCTAACAGTAAGCTTAAGACCCAGGAGTTCCGCCTACGGGACTGTCGGATTTACCGGCAATGGCTCCAAGTTTCTGAAGAATACATTTGGGAGACGGTTGCGGACATAAGGCATCTAAGGTCAAGTTTTGAGCGGTGCTTTCCTAGTGCACCTGGCCAAATAAAAGCGAACTGGGACAGCTTGGTTGAAAGACAGCGGGAAAGAGCGTGGCAGCTTTACAGCAGGGCTAGAGAGATTCGACATATCGTGACTGAGCAGGAGCAGGAGTTGACCTTCCAGTCACACTTAGGGAGGCGCGATGCCCAGTGTTTACACAGGAGTGCTGAGGGCGCTACGGATAGGCAAATCTGGTGCAGCTGTATCAGCCCTGGTCCCAGATGTTCTGCCAGGCATTGCTTCCTGAGGCCTCAAGAAGACTCTACCTTTTCCTTGGCCTATTTGACTTCATGCTTCTGGGTCAGCACAGGGTCTAAGACGAAGCCCAGCTACATACCTATTATGCTGCTGTTGCTGAGTTTCGTACCCGCTATCTTTTGGTGGATGGCAGGAGTTAAAGCGAAGTGAGTCACTTGATACTGAGTTCCAGCAAATAGATTGATGTTAAGTCTAGAACTCGCCAAATCACGGGTTGGGTTGGGTTCTCAGATCTCGGGCCCGCCGACGGCTAACCCAAGCTGGGTGTTGAAGTGAGAACAGATTGATTGATTGTTTTTAAGGGAGTTGTCTTTCACAGGGGCGGGATGCCTCATATATATACTGTTCCCAATCCCTGCCATAAGGTTCAGCCACCGTGATTGTTGAAGTGAGAAATAGATCGATTCTGTTGCTTGTTCTTATATACTATCCTTTACAGGGGCGTGATGCCTCATATATATATATATGTATCTGTTCCCAATCCCTGCGAAGGTGACATCACATGATATTCAACAGTGATATTCGACAAAAACCCAGCTTGGGTTAGCCGTGGGCGGGCCCAAGATGTGAGAACCCAACCCAACCCGCGATTTGGCGAGGTCTACCCAGGCATGAGTTGGACCACGTGCTTTGACGATGGGTACTATATACGTCAGTACCCCGCCTCATATTTTCAAGCGCGTGTAACCTACAAATAGCCCCCTCGAACTATAGTCAAATATAAGATCAATATGTCAGACAAAGACTCTAGTGAAATACAACTAGCAGACGAGGATCTTGGTCTTGAGCGAATTGATCCTGACGGCAATGTCATTCTTCTTGTTGAAGGTCAGAGTACGGCGCGGTTTCTTGTGTCATCCAAGATTCTCAGCATGGCCTCCCCGATGTTTGCAAAGTTATTTGATTTCAATTTTTACGAGGGTATACAGATGGCAAACTCTAGTTGCCCTACAATATCCCTTCGCGAAGATGATCCGGCAGCAATGAGGACCATCATAAGAATCCTTCATTATCAGGAGCCAGAGCAGGACAATCCAATGGATGCAGAGACATTCGCCATTCTTGCTATTCATTGCGATAAATATGATTGCGTCAAGGCCCTCCGGCCCTGGATTTTCAAATGGTTTAGCGAATTCCAATCCATTGCGACTGCAGAAGAATATGGCTATCTCCTTCTTGCTGCACATCTCTTTCGTTCTGCAGAGCAGTTCTCCAGAGTATCCGTGAAGGCTCAGACCCGGCTTTCTTCCAAGTTCTTTACTAAATGGGAGAAGGTGGATATGATGGACCTTTTACCTGACGGTGTTCAAAGTAAGACTCATTTGTACAACTTGGAGGAGGTTTATCTCACGATCATCAGTTGAATTGGCGGATCGAATCGAGAAACTATTGCACCAAATACACGCAGAACTACAGTCTGTGGAGGGACGTCTGAGGGACAATAAAAAATGCTACGTAATGCAGAGCTTGGTATGCATGTGCTGTGGGAGAACCCATCCAAGTTCGGCACGAAAGTGCCATCCCTGCAGTAACAGCAACCTGCTTGACAAGTATTGCACTAGTGATTACCGAATAGCAGAATATTTCGCTATTTTGAGGAAATCACACCTCTGGCCATCATTGGAACCTTTTCAACATTGTTCTGCAGACGAAATTGCATTGTTTATATCGCAAATAAGATTGATCCTCAGGCACAGTTGTCAGGCAGCCTTCTGCCCTCTCGAATCAGAATTGAACACGCTAGTCAGGAACGTTAATGGAATCATTGGAGAGGTTAAAGGACTGGAGCTGTACCCTCTTCATCAGACCTCGCTCAGTGGTTGAGTTAACACAAATGACCAATTTACATGTGTGGAATGGGGCTATTACAGACTGGACTATCGAAGGTTATGCAGATTTGGTGCTCCTGTTGCCAATACAGTTTCAAACACGACGTTTATTTTGTAATGTAGTATAATATGTTTTCCATGCGGTAAACGGCTGCGTCATTCTCGGTAAGCCTAACGGTAGAGGTAGAACTAGCAATAAGACATACGTCACAGCTCTTCAATTGTAAGGACGGCATTTCTGAAATGCCCCTTTGCACTTTTCCCCTTACGCCCACAGTTTCGAGACACCACTCTAAGCGAAAGAAAGTGAAATGAACAAACACAAGAACATCACCCATATTTGCATCTCATGCCATCTAGCGCCATCTCCAACAACTTTTGAACGTATGTATAAGGGAAAAGACATGATCAAACATAGAACAAGCAACAAGTATATATACTAAACGAAGAAGAATTGGGAAGTCATCGACAGTACCTGCCATATAAAACCACGGAGTGTCCTCGCAGTCACTTGACGTGGAACAAGCCGCATGGCTAAGTCCGCATTGACAACAAAGTCAGGGACCGGGAAAGAAACAGAAACAAAGTCGAAAAACAATCATCAGTGAACCAAAGCTTCAAGGCTGCAGGAGAGTCAAAACAGTGGTCAAGGATCAATCAAGGATCAATCATTTAAGATCTTGCATGTGGTCTATTTTGAGTCCAACTGTCAGGATGGCCGCATCAGCTAGAATGAGGAGCCTGCTGTGATGGGTCACAGGAATGACTCAAAGATCCTGTGCGGAAAGAAGGGCCTCTCATGCCCATGCCACCCATGCTTGAAGGTCTGTCTTGAGCCAGGTTCGGCGGGCCGTGAGCCATGTGAGGCATTTCCTGGGGATGAGACGTTGGGGACCTGGGGAGCTGGTATGACATAGTAACCTGAGACATGGCGTGACTGGGCGCAGTACTATACACCATTCGGTTGAAGAAATTATGTCGGGACGTAGGGGTCCAAGGGTCGAAGCTGGCCGAGTGCTGCAGGGGCAGGGGTGCTTGGCGGTGGTGGGAAATCTGCTCCGGGGAGGAGGTGATGGACTCCTGTGTCATATAACCAAAAGCAGCATGTGTCTCGTTAGTGCTGACAAGTGCTGTTGTTGCAGGTGTTCTAGGCATCTGCTGCGATGCATAATCTTCGGTATACTTAGAGGTCGTGGGAAAGAGGGTCCGACCAACCCGGGGTGTCTCACCGAAGCTCAGCCACTCCGGTAAAGGAAACAACTGGTTTCTGTCATCTCCCATATTCATCGGACGACTTGGTGCCGCCATGCCCGTGTGCTCGACTGAGCTCGACATCGGGCTGGTTGAGTTCCTCTTGCCAGCTCTTGAGACTGCAATTGCTCCAGCATCCATACGCTCATTTGACTTGGGCTGTGCCATATTTCGCGATCTCGGCCAGAAGGAAATTGATAACGGAGGACCGCGCATTGTCCGCGTCAATAAGAACCGCGAGTTTCCGAGTAGTGTCACCGACCATTATATTGACTGGCTGGAGTTAGGAGGCCAGACTACGTGTCATGTTAAGCAGTCGGATCTGTAGACATTGATTCCTAACCTTTGCTACCACCGCTCTAAATGCTACACTTCTGATAAAGTTCCATTAAACAGGGCGATGACGGCGCAGGTACATGATTGACGACTAAGGCCGGGTATCCGATTTGTTGTCCGGCTCTGGTACACCAACCACTTTCCCCTTCCTTTTCGTCCATGTTTGTAAAGTCAACTGCGCCCCTGTTTAGGTCGATTACTGCATGTGCCTGCGTTTGATGGCTGGTACAGTATGTGATCTGAAAGCTTAGACTCTTTGGGAGCGGACGAATTCGCTCGAGCTGGTAACATTTGCTCCAGAAAATTCAGAGTTTAGCATCATTTATCCCTCCCATGCAAGGGCGGTGCAATGCTACAGCTCAAATTCCAAGTTGGCCGAAGAATGGAATTTGCAGGGAGGAGAGGTATTAAGGGATGTGAGACCTATAGCTATATCAATGAGGATGATAATATCTGTGAGTTTTTTATAATCAACAATGACACTTAAGCTGGAAGTCCAGATTAAGGCTAATATAGTTCTTGTGGAGCCTGTATTACTTGAGAAAATTAATAAGTTATTTGCCTGTAATGTGGGCGAATATATTAATTTATTATAATTAATTGTTATTAGAGACTAATCTAGTGGCAAGAGCTCTGTCCTAGAGGGTTTGATAAAGTTGAAATTTCCTTAAAATAGTGGCCTATGCACCTGGTTTGTAACCTAGATTATATTTTAGAGAGATCTAAGCTTGAGGATAAGGAAACTCTCTAGCTTAATTATCTTATTAACCTATAATGATGAAAGGGATAACGCTACTTAGAGTATATTAGATATTAAGGCGCTTAATAAGAGTAAATTTAAGAAAATAATGAGTGAAGTAACTTTATCCTCTTTAGAATTATAGATGTAGAATTAACTTGTCTAAGGTTTATATGACCATAGGTTTATTAACTTTAATAGGAGATAATTTACCTATATTTTCCTCTAATATACTTTGGCTAGAGATTTATAGACCCTATAAAAATCACCTTAATATTATTAATATTCTGGGAATTTTTAAGACCATAATATCTGGTCTAACTTTGAAGTTAGATATTATTCTTATAAGAGATATAGTACTTAGTTATATATAGAATCCTTAATTAATAATGCTAGCTATTATTCTAGCTAATATAGATATTGCAATGTAAGAGATTATAGAAATAGTTAGAGAACTAGACCCTAATAGAATAAGGATATTATAAATTCTTATAAAGCCTAATCTAGTGGACAAAGGAGCAGAAGAGAAGATTATTAAATTAGTTAAAGAGAAGTAAGAGTCGCAAAAATTAGGTTAGATTATGGTTAGGAATCTTAGCTAGAAGGATCTCTAGGACCCATCTAAAGACTGTAATATTAAAGAAGAGATCTTCAGCTATTTACCTCCCTAGAACTACCTCTCAAAGGATAACTATGGTATTAAGGCTCTGAGGATGTGCTTACAAGCACTTTTAGCTTCTAATATATAGTAAGAATTTCTATTAGTAGATAGTAATCCTGTAAATACTTTAGGATAACTCTAATTTAGGATTATAGGTGCAATTAGAAGTCTTAAAATATCTTAAAGAATGTAAGAGGGCTCTAGAGAGCCTGGGAGAAGAGTATAGGTCTACTAAATAATAAAGTAAATATCTACTTAAGATTGTGTTGAAGTTCTAGTAAATTACTAAGAATACTCTTTAAATAAACTATAGATTATAGGATGTATTTAATGGTGAGCTCTATCTATAGTTAGTAATCTTAGTTGCTACCTATAATATGCTATTTTCTGATAAGATTTCTAACTAGGGCCATGCTTATTGCTTTATATTATATGCTTATAATAATAATTTAGATAGTTAGTGTAATCCTATATTAGCCTCTCTAACAAGCTCTATTTGAGCATATATTGGCTGCAGTGATGATGATTATAATAATAAAGTTAAAGAAGAGTGTAGGTTAACCCTTAGTAGGAAGATTAAAAGTTATAGTAAGATTAAGGATATCTTATATAACTATATCTCCATCCAGGACTTAAAGGTGTAGGGTATTCTTACTTAGATTAAGAATATCTATTAAGTATCTCACAGGTTTAAGATTAGGATATTTAACTTATTAATACTCTTAAATGTACTGAAGAAATAGTCTATAAAATAGCTATTATTAGCTAAGGGCTATATTTATAATATTATATCCATAGTCTATATATTTATTAAAAAGGCATTAACTATATCCTGTAAAGATTAGGGGCTAGGTAAAAATATTATATTATTCCTATTAGATAATCTTATCAATAAATATTGATAAGCTCTTTTAATAATGAACTTCCTTATCTAAATTAAGAGGGACAGTATACTAATAATATAGAACTATTATTTAAATAGTAATCTATAAAAATGGTTAGTGTTAACCTACTTACTTATATAGGGTTACTAATATTTAGCAGTTATTAGGAATGCATCTTATCTATAGTGAAGAAGTCTTTATTCTCTGTGACTTAGGCAAATAGTTTAAGTATGGAATATATTTAACTCTCTAATCTAACCTATATTTATTATATAAATAATTTACAGCAGACAATCTATAATATCTATAATATATTAAAGTTATACTACAAAGTTGCTTAGAAGAGGTTTATTAATAATATATGTATGTAAGTAGCTGACTTCTATCTAGTCATAGGACTAGAAGCCCTAATAAAATTATTCTCTCTGTTTTAGGTCTATAACCTAACACCTAAGTAACTAGAAAATATTGCTAAGGAGGAAGCCTCTGTGCAAAGGAAGCACAAGCAGTTAAGAAAGCAGGTTAAGGATCTTGAAATTGGCAGAAAAATTCTGCTTTAGTATGTAAGAGAAGATAAGAAGGCGCAATGAGCAAGCAGTAGGGAAGTAGGAGTCCAACAAGAGGGTTAGCCGGATCGTCAGGACTATCCATATATCTAATTATGAAAAGCGAATGGGCTTCTACTCGCAATCCCTTTAAGGGTTATTGAAGACTGGACCGAAGTAAAAGTTTCTGTTTGACCATAGTAGAAGCAAAAACACTTATGAGTAACGTATTCATTGCCATGTACTGGATGCAGGGTGCTGACAACACAGACACCAGTCAGAGGCTGCCACACCTTCATCATAAAAGAAATGAAGTGGTTGACACTCACTATATGTATACCAATACAATTATTTACTGCCACTCTCATTATCCTTCTGCTGATCTTAAGCAAACCATCACCTTATAGAGTTGGGAGACTGCCCTGAGTACCTACTATAGACAGGCTAACTTACATTATTAATCTAGAAGGTAAAGTGATAATAGTATTAAGTAATCTAAATGCTTCTTTTATATAGCTAAGTAAAGATATAATTACTAGTGAGTTAATTTATATATTTTTTAAATAAATAATAATATTAAGAGTCCTACTAAAGAGATTAAAATATAGAAGATATTATAGAAGAGTCTATAGAAACTCTTAGTAAGAATAAAAAGAGGATAAAGAAGAACAAGGAAATAGTATCTAGTTATTAGTCTAATAACTTTATTCCTTCTTAACCTTCTAAACAGCTAATTAAAAAGCCTATTACTAAAGAGCCTGCTTCTAAATAGTTAATATCTTAATGAATTATTGCTAAAGAAGCTATATTTAAAGAGCCAGCTATTGAAGAGACTGCTGTTAAAGAATCTACTATTAAAGAATATATAGCTAAAGAATAGGCTGCCTAAGAGCCTGTAGAAACTAGAATTACTAAGAAGCTGGATAGAAGCTACTTCTATATCTAAATATCTACTAAGCACTTAGTCCTTATCTTATTAGTCTTTAAGGAAATATTTAAGGGTGGTTAGAAGAAAAGCCTTATATATTTATAAAAAGACTTAGTGGAGATTACTGTGGATAGCTAGAATATTAAGATATTCTTAATTTTACTTTATATTATTTATAATTAATACTACTAAATACTATAAAAAATAATTTTTAAGATGCTTATATAAGTTATAGTTTTAGCTAACTATTATAACTATAGGGAAGCTCTTGATATTTTAGTAACTACTTAGATAAATACCCTAGAGGAAACTATCTCTAAATTATATTCTTAGAATCTAGTTCTATAGCTTTAGATTTCCTAGTTTTTCCAGCTTCCTATATAATTCAGAGAAACTACCTTAACTACTATATTATAGAGTAATAATTAGATTAATAATCTTAGGCTTCTAATCTTAGATATTATTATTAGTAAGGACACTCATGCATACTATTAATTATATCTAACTAATAGTAGAAGCTAGGATTAATAAATAACTATAAACAGAGTGTAATTAAGGGTATATTTTACTTACTCTATAGGATATAGGATAACCTCCTAAGTAGTAAAAGAGGATATAGCTATAAGTATAGCTTAATTATATATAGAGCTCTTTTAAAATAAATATAATTAGATACCCTACTTTCACTAAGGCCTACAGTACCTTATCTAAGTTTAATCTATAAATCCCTTATATAGAGGATATTATTATTTAGATTACTAGAGTAGTACAGTCTATTATCCTACTATACCAGATATAAGTATAAGTATCCTACCTTATCCTTTAAAAAATACTATTTAGCGAGCTGAAAGACATTATTAAAGGTCTAGATCTAGAGGACCTTATTTATTAATAGATAGGATACCCCTAAATTTCATCTTATTAATAATAGCTTTCTACTTAATTAATATAAAGGGTATCTCCATCAGCTAGTAGCTAGCTAGTAGAGTAGGTATATTTATAAATAGCTATATAATGGATAAACACAACTTATACTAATATTACTTAGTATTATTAGCCTATCTTTAGTTCTTCTTACTAAGATATAAAGAGGTCAGTTTCCTCAGCATAAAATAGGTCTAAGTAGGGCAAACCAACACTACCCTAAGTCCCATAACCAGTGCATCTTCATATCCACTATACCATTGTATATCCAGTTCTATAGTATAAAATAATATTATAACATTAAAAATCAACCTATACCTTCCTACTTCTAGATGCTAGGAATAATAAGTATATTTTTAGGATATATATCCTAGTAGAGAAGTTAAGCCTCCTATATCTATTTCATATCATCTAATATCTAGTAATAAAAGATATTAGAATAATTCTTATAATTCAAATTCTCAGTATTTAAAAATATATAAGTAGTATTAGTCTAGGATGGGCTATACATAGAGTTTAGGATTATATTCTAACTACTCTATATAAGGTGCTATAGAGGTAAACTATTAATAGAATATCCCTAAATATTTTTCTTAATACAATAGTAAATAAGAACTATAGATTAGATTCCCTAGATATATTCTCTATATTATAGCCTATACTAAGACTAAATAGTTTAGCAGGTTTTAAACTTAGTACTATAGTAAGAGATGGACTATAGTAGTGATGTCTAAGCTCTATAGTTTTAATTAGCCAAACCCTGGCCAGTGAGGAGACAGCAGAGAGGAGTAGTCCAAAGGATAAGGTTGCAATAGTTCAGGATATAGATAGGCTAATATTTATATTATAGATAGTAATTATATTTATAGGGACAATGCTTCTATTACCCACTATATAATCTATATAATAATGCGCGATGTAAGGATAGGATATAAGTCTTATTAAAAAGATTAGTATTATTATATACATAGCTCTTATCTAGGGGTACTGTGGTGGAGCAGTAATTTTACTAGGCTAATTATATATAAGAGGATAAATAGTTTCACTAAGCCACTTACTCTACTAATATATAATAATAATAGGTCTCTAATAATTGCTGCTATAGGATCTACTATTATTTACTCTTATAAAAATAATAAGTTAAAGTAGCTCTCTAGACTATAAAATACTTTTCCTTAAGGCAGAGGAGGAAAGAAAATAGGAAACTAAGCTAAGAAAATAGGAAGTTAAGCTAAGAAAATAGGTAGAGGAATATTAGAGGTAAGTAAAGGAGAGAGAGAGACAGGCAGAGGAAAGAGAGAAGTAGATAAAGAAAAGAAAGAGATAGGAAAGAGAATATAACTAATCTATAACTTTTAGAGAGTTTATCTAATATTATCACAATCTTCTTTAGTAGCTACTAAGAGCTAAAGCTTCTTCTTACTCTATAATAGGCACTATTCCCCCTTCTATAGGAAAGTACTGCCTTATATAATTATATCTATAGATAGATTATACTATTAGATAACAAAAAATTTATAAATTAGTTTACTACTATCTATAACCTACTAAGGGGTATATACCATAATTATTTATATCCCTTATTATATTAGAAGACTATAGCTAATAATTTATATACTAACTAATTAGTAGTAAGCAGGATCTTAAGACTTATAAGTAACTAGCTATAGAAGACTATATATATAATATTATTACTAAGTTATATAAGATATCTAGTGCTTAAGAAGAGTTTTAGTTAGGTAGTAGAGTATGATTTAATAATTATACTAATACTTTAGATAAAGATAAGGATAAAGATAATAAAGAAGATACTAGCTAGTTATTAACTATAAGGCCTTTAAGACCTAATTAATTTTATATATATTAAGTTAATAGTGATATAATAACCTTACTCACTATAGTTAAATATAAGCTACTATATAAGCTCTCTATAGGGAACCTATATAATAGGCTTTAACTAATAAATTTTTAGTAAGAGGTTATTAAACCTAATACTATTTCTATAAATAAGCTAGAGAAAATAATATATAATGTAGCATAGCTTATAGGGTTAGTAATTATATAGAAGTACTATATAATAATCTAAAAAGGTCTTAAGTTTTCCTATTTAATAAATAGCCTTTTAGATGTGCATCTCTAGATGTCTTTTAATAAATTAAGTATCCTTTATTATAATCTAAGTAACCCTTATATAGACAGAATAATGGATATTAGAAGATCTAATATATTTAGAACCTAAGTTAAGAGGGCCTTATGCCTCTATTTAATGAGTTTCTACTCTTCTTATCATAATTATATCTAGTGGAATTATATATAGGCACAGCTGCTAACTTAGTATACTAGTTTTAATAGTATTTACTTATAAATCCCTATAATAGAGTTAGGGCAGAATACTCTAAGTATAAAATATACTAGTTTAGAATATACTAGTTTAGAATAGACTATATCTAAGTATCTGCTATCATCTTTATTAGTAGAGTTATCTATTATTAAGGGCTACTAAATAACTACCTAATCTATTTCTAGATATGCATCATCCACTTTGTATTCACACTAGCAGGATAGTCTAGACTCTGATATAGATAATTATATATTTACTAGATAAAAGTAAGGTTATAGTTAGGTTCTATTATTACCTTCATCTTATTAATCTATAATCTAAATAGCTATATAAGAGAATAAGAGTAAGATAATTTATTAATATATAATATAGTTTTATATATAGCAGTGTCTTTTAGGTCTATAGAAGGATAGTATATTAGATCCTTACTATCCTAATACTGCACTCTACTACTCTAGTAGAGATAGCAACTAATATCTAATTAATATATAGACTTTGGTAAAGATAATTAAGAAGTAGCTTAACAGGGATCTAAATTATAATTTTACTCTAATAGGATTTTATGAGGGTTATAGTACCCCTTTCAAAGTTATATATACCATATATAGATATACTATTATTAGTAAAGTAACTATATTATAATATTAAAAGGTAATATTATATAAAGTAGATATTTATTATATCCTTTAGTATATACAAGGATCTGCAATTCTAGTTTTCCTTAAAGCTATTAACTTAGCTAAAGTCTACTTTCTATATAGTACAGGAGATATATAGCATATACTCCTTATAGACTAGGGTAATAAGGATTTAAGCTATATAAAGCCTAAAAGATCTCTTAATTATATAATTTCACAGTTATTAAAGGAGATATATTCACTAGATATCCTCTACTAAAATCTCTAGTTAGAGAATATACTATAGAATACTGAACTAGATTATATATTAATTATTAACTTTTATTAATACACACTAGACTAGTAGCCTATATATAAATAGCCAGCATCTATCAAACAGCTCTAATATAGACCTTAAGAACATAAATATAAGAGAGTATATATATCTTAAGTATCCCTATCATACAGTTAACATCCTGGGAAAGTATGATGGCTAATTACCAGAGATGACCTGGCTGTAGATAATATATGCTGTTATGACAGCTGACTATGCAGCTCTATTATCAAACTTTCCATAAGGGCGTTATAGCTAGGGCACCTTTATATTAAGTGAGTCCCAGACTACCGCCGCTACCAGCCCAATATAAGGGAGATGCTTATACAGTATCTAGATAATGTATCTAGATTCCACATGTTTTTAGGTCAAATAGCAACTAAACATATAAGAGAGTATAATATCCATGTATGCGCCACCTACCATTGCAGGATAATAATAAGGCAACTCCTCCCAGCTAGCCTATTAGAGCCCCTAACTAATTCTTTAAATATAAAATAGTAATAAGCAATGAATCTGACACTATAACTAATTACTTCTAGCTACTAGCCTATAGATGATAACTGCTGGATACCAAACCATAACTCTAGTATGGAGTAAACAGCACCAGGGCAAGGCCGCTACTAAAGTTTAATATAAAGAATATCTAAATTAAAAGACAACAAAGAGCACCAGACAAAGACTCTTTAGAATTAAGGAAGCTGGGGATAATGTAGCTTGGATACTAGCAGGAGCATGCCAAAATGGTCATAAGGGGGCTACGGCCCGCCATAGTAAGCCTGCCTGCGGACATTACCTATAGTGGAGGGCACAGGAAGGAGATCCGGGGAAATCCGCAACCAGAGAGCAAATGGAACTAAACCGCCGTCGAGAGCAGCACGCGCAGGCAAATTGCGGCACACACATAGTACTCTTATTGTATGGAACCCCCACCATGGGATCAAGACAATAGGCTGGCCGAAGTTTACACGTTAGCCACTATGATCTTTATCCCTTACGGGCCGACTTGCTCAACTTTGGTCAACCAGCTCAAGTACGACCAACTATACTCAGCTAACTCTTCTATGATCAACTATTCTCTCCATCTAAATTGTGGTCAACTCATCTGGCCCACTTGGGTTGACGCGCTAAGCAAGCCACCAAACCCTCCTACCCGTATTACTGGCTAGGTGTGCTATTAGCCGACTCGCAAACTGTGATCAACTGCGATCAACTATCCAACCACTCTTAAGGCGCAATATATACTTCCTCATAGCCTCTTTCTTAGCTTGCCTAGTTGCTAGGTAGCTGAGAATTGGAACTGGGGTAGCGTACAGGTAGATGAATGAGCGCAGGTTAAATGGTCGACGGCGGATATACTTGACGTAGCAGATTCGGCTGTCCTTTGGTTGGAGCGTGGCCCACCGCCCCTTGTGGCTTAGCTTTTTCGCTTAGTCACCCTTTAGAGAGATCCTGGTCAAGTCTGGGTTGCCACCCAATAGACAAGCATCCATCTATGAGCACATCTTCATACGGACGAGCGCTAGCCCAGGTTCCCGCTAGTGACTTCTTAGTTTACCTCGCCACATTCGTGCTTGAACCTGCTCCTTTTCCTCTTTATCGCTGTATGGAGTAGAAGTTTGCAGCGCCTGGAGATCCACGAATGCATTGCAGGTGTAACGCCAGCTCATGAAAGGCCACCGCAGTTGGGCGGTGCAGTGATCTAGCATAATAAGGAAAGATTATGACCCATCCAGACCAGAAAATGTACCGTCGATTTCTTTGAGCCACCAGCTGAAGGCATTGGGAACTTGGAAGCAGGACAGGACTTGTGATACCAAATTTTCTTGGCGGCGAGGTTAAAAGGGGCTAGTGTAAATCCTTGTCCTCAACCAAAGCGTAACCATCGTCTCCTCACGGATACAAACTTCAGAAATGTCGCAGGAAGATCGCTTCGTAGAAGATGGTCGAAGAATACAATCTCACACGGCGGGACTATATGACCGAGCCGAGATTGAGCAATTTGTTGTAAGCGCACCTTCTGAAAGGTCGCCAAAGAGCTCCAACCATTCTCCTCTGTCTTCGGTCACTCAGCCCAGAACGCTTCAAAGCCGCCCAGATATGATGAGCCTCACTTCTATATTAGGAGGGTCTATGGACGGCATTCAAAAGTGTTCAACGCAAAGGAGCTCACTTTCTCGAGGTTCTTTCTTGCATAATTGCGACGGACAACAGTGTCCGGAAAACAACAAAGGACCACTGGGCATCGAGAAAGAGGCTGAACATAAGGGGAATGATCGAACGTACCACGAGTTTCACAGGGGAAAATATATGCTGCCGAACGATGAAGAGGAGCAGGATCGCCTTGATTTCTTGCATCATGCCCTTCTACAGGTGACTGGCCGACTGACTCATGTCCCTCACCCCACTGATGCAAGAGTCCTCGATCTTGGCTGTGGAACGGGTATCTGGGCGATTGATTTTGCAGAGGCCTTTCCAGATTCATTTGTCGTGGGAGTAGATCTATCCTCCATTCAGCCCTCCGGACATCCTCCCAACTGCCATTTTTACGCCCCGTTTGACTTTGAATTTCCCTGGGCGAAGTTGGGTGAGGAGAGTTGGGACGTGATACGACTTCAGATGTGCGGCGGGAGTGTTGTGAATTGGCCAAGCCTCTACCGTAGGGTCAGTGCTCACCTACGCCCTGATGCTTGGTTCGAGCAAGTCGATATTGACTTCCAACCGAGGTGTGAAGGTCGCGCTTTGGACGGATCGGCCTTATATAATTGGTACCACAATCTAAGACAGGCTACCAGAGATGCTGCGCGGCCAATCTCCCACCAGTTTCAGGCGATAATCGACCATCTACAAAATGCTGGGTTTACCGATATTAAGCACAAGCAATTCGTATTGCCCTTAAACAGATGGCATTCAGACCTCTGGATGCAACACATTGGTGGCTGGTATGGAAGAGCTTTCTTTGACAGCATTGAACCCCTCAGCCTCGCCCCGTTCCGTCGGATCCTCAACTGGACCCCGGATGAGATTCAGCACTTGGTCACTGATGCGAAGTCAGAGCTGCTCGACCCAGCGGCTCATACCTTCCATGTCTTGCATATCTACATAGCGAGAAAACCTACACCTACTAGCATGTGCGCCAGTGTTGAGTCAGATCGTTAGTGCAAGGGGCGGTCCGTCGTCTAACAATCAGTCTTGCCAGCGGAACTGCCTACCTCCGTCGCCGCACTGAGTTGACGTTGGATCAGGGTGACTGCACGGATGGCTCTCACAGTCCAAGAAACACATCCCGAGCTACCGGAAAAGGTCGGCGAGGACTCTGCATGTTTCTGGCCCCGTGACCAGGTCGTATACTAGGCGGGGGCAAAGAGCTAAGTAGGTTGACGGAATGAATTGCGTGGCTGCTGGAAAGCCAGCGCACGCTTCAGTATCTCTGTGGGCCAAAAGGCCCAATATGACGCACACATATGAGCGCGCTTTTTATGGTCTACAGGGATGCTTTAGTTCACTTCTGTTGGGCATAGCCCGTCATACTAAACTAATTGAAATGGCTTGCTTTCCAGAATTAAACCTGCTGTGACCTAGTAGTAGATCGATTGTTATAATGCTGGTTTGAAATGCCCGAGGATTTGTATAAAAATGAGCATCTGGTTGACTCCAAGCAGTTTGATCCTTTACAGAATCCTTCATACATGAGCGTTTTCCAAATTGTATCGCGACAAAACCAGTAGAGTCTCACCCTCAGGAATCGCAACACCACACATATCTAGACACTGCTGCTGTCCCTTTCCACCAGTCCTGAGATCAGGCCCGATTTTTCGTGTGGGATATGGATAACTGCAGGGTGGCAGCCAGAAGATTATACATACCATAACACGAACAAAATCAATTTCTGAGCAGAAGGCTTCCACTGAAGACATCGATAAGCGTGCGTCTGCAAATAACCTAATGAACTGGGCCTTATGCCCTTTTCTGCCGATCGTCTCCCAGACGCAGCCCACTTGAAAGATACAACTAGGTGGACATGGAAGGGCCTGTTCAGTTGAAGAATGGAGCTGTAGCTCACGAGGATGATTTTGTCGGTATAGTGAATGAATACTTCACCAGCTTTTGTAAGCTTCTATTTTCTTACGTAAATCGTTCGCGAAAGATGGTCTTCAGCAAACAGTGGACGATGGGAGAAAGAGAGTACAAAGCTTTATTCGCGGATAAAAGGCGTCATTCAGGCAACATGCTTTATAGGTGAATAGCGCCAGCCTTTTTTGGAAAGGAATCTGAAAGTGATCGGTGGAGTCATACCCTTGATCTTCATCGGTTGCGCCACTTATGGGGCTGATCCATCCCAAGTCAGGTTGAGCACTGGTGTTGAGCCTTCTAGAGACTCTATTCGGATAGTCTCGAAGACCGGCAAATACTCACTGGCCAGGATCGTGTTAAACCGTGTAAGAGACCACGAGAGTACATGAACTGGGCTCCATAGTCATCGCCTGCAGCTCCACTAAGCGCAATCGCCGAGAAGCTCAAGGGCGAGAACCACTCTTCTAAGTTCTCTGCCAGGTAATTACCAGCATCAAGGAGCGTCAGCAGCGGCTTGCGCTCTTCGTCCCGCGTCTCAAGCTCCGTCTCCACAACGATCGACAGCATAAGTCAGCATTATTGTCACTGCCGCTGTCACTGGCTGCCTACCCACTTCTTGCGGGCCCTATTAAAGTTCCGGCACCCTGTCGACCATATTACTGGTCCCGAGAAGTCGTGCGGACATCTTGTTCCCGGTATACATCTTTTCAACGACGCTTTGGTAGTCTCAGTGTAGTGATTGCGAGCATAATAGCACGTGAACTGTGAGATCAACTTGCACAGTCCGCCAAGAATAGGGTCTCCCTAGACGGCAAAGGGGGGTGTCCCGAAATTGCTCGTGTGCTAGGAGCGCAACATCCACTCCTACTGACCCCCGGCGCTTCTCGGGGTGGTCATTCCGGCTCTAGCAACCTGGACCCACTGTGCCTACCTTCAATCCACCGATGAACGTTGATTCTTTATCCAAGGTGATCAACCAGACATTCAAAAAAGAAAAGTGCGCTGATGGGCGCTGGGGAAGTCTTGAGGAACATCAATCTTGCCGCTCTGTCGGCTGACCGGGATTTCTCTGAGTTATAAAATGCGTAACTGTTATTGAAGAACGGGTATAACAAGTCGCAAACTGAAGGGACTTGAAGCAGTCTTTTGAAGGGCGCCGGGCAAGGCCAGAGAAAGTACTTTCAGCGATAATAATCCTCTGGAAGCGATGCGCCCCTTTCCGACGACAGCACCGAGCAGCCGGTTGCAGACTGCTCGGAAGCCCTGCTTGAAGGCGGCTTACCACACAAACTCCTTCTACTCTCCGCTGGCAAATGTGGCAGAGAGAAGTTCCAGAACGGTACGTTTTCGATTATTTCTATATCTGGTGAGTGCCACTAATGCGGTGCGTGTCGGTCCCAGTGGCTCCCAGGCGACAAACTGAGAAAAGTCCTCATGGGTGGTTATAGCCCGACTATCCGAACAGTTGACCTTGGCAAAGAGGCTGAATATATGACCAGCCTGGAACCCCGACAACGAATCTGCTACTACCCGGGAAAGCTTCATGGAGGAATTCAAGCATTTTACTTGGACAACCTTTTCGCTGACTGCTGCCGGGGAGCACTTACAGCCAATTTGACACTATCTTATTTGCGACCCGTTAATCCTCGAGACCCTCTGTCATTCAGCGTATGGCCAGTCAAGGTAGAAGGGCGCAAGACGTATATGGAAGGATGCATCAAGACTCCGGACGCAAAAACAGGAGCCATGATCGAGGCAGTCCGCGCAAAGGCTGTTTTTATTAAACCAAGAAATCGGAGCCCTTGAGGCTGCCTCGTTCCAGGAGCCATGCCATACTACAGCCTTGTTTCCTTGTGATCAATATGAGCGGCGCTCTTGTGTAGTCCACTATTTTTGTGGCGGTGACCTCTGGCTAGGTTTGTGGTGATGAAAGCTCGAATAGGTCAGATGTATGATGAGAAGATCTTGACTAGGGATTAAAAATGGCGAGCCACGCCAGCCAAGGCCACCATAGCCTTTAGGGGTGACCTCTAGTGATTGTCTTCCATCATTACAAGCTACTTGAGCTGAGCTTCTCATGGGTTTAGATTGTTCGTCAATATCTGCATCTTGGCTAACCAATTACATTTAAACTCTCATCAGTTTCAACAACCCACCAGACGAAGTTCCCCATATAGTGTTGGTGGAACAGCGCCTGAGCGAGAACGCAAATGGGAGCTGCACGACACGCACAAAACCAAAGAGAGAGTGCGAAGTATAGAGATTAAGCACCCACTCTGTGGATCATTCAATTTGTGATCCAGATTTCAGATGGTAGATTCCTCGATTCCATTCGTCGCGGCGATAAATTCAACATTCCAAGCTCCGCCGCTCCGTAGTCGTTTGAAGATGAGTCACTGTTCCTGACGAATATGTTGATGAGCATTTGCCTACGCATATACCCAGCTCCCCGGCTATTCCACTCTCGTTCTGTCTCCTATGCACTCCATAACTAGAACCTCCAGTGATTCCCCTCGTCGTCCTCTGCTTTATTAACGAAGATTTGCCCTCAACATAACCTTCCACATATATAAGCCACGAATTAACAAGAGTACTTCAGTTTGATAGAGTCACCGAAAGCTCCAAAGGGTACATCAAAGAGCCGAGATGAGAATAGGGCCCGTGGCTTGAACTTTACTTGCCATACTGCATCTTTGAAAACGAAACCCAGAGTCCCTCTAAGGCGAATTTTTAAGGGTGTACCATGAAAACCACGCATGCGGCAACTAGAAGCAGCAAGACGGACACATATCTTGGCATCGTGCCAGATCCTGTGCTACCCCAGAAAATTGAAGCCAAATACGTCGAGAAGGAAGCAGAATCTTCCTGAGGTCCCTCGCAGTACTGGCTTGTAGCGGACTGAGGGGCAAGGCTGTGAGAGCTACACCAGATCTCCCTAGTGTCAGCGCTCTCAGCATTCCTACATGTATGCTCGCCACCACGCATTCTCAAGTTTGGCGCCTTACAGAGGACATTCTGCCTAATCTTTCTGATTTTTTCGCCAAGCTGTTTCGTTCTCACTCTTTGGCTTTCAACCAGGGTGCCCCAGTTTGTGCTTATTTGGTCTGGAACAGATTGGACGCAACATCTGAAACTCGTTTCAAGATGGTTCATGTCCATTTTCATATCGCTGACATAATTGCTTGAAGTCATCAGCCATTGAAGAAGGCAGTCCGGGCAGTACCGATATTTCAGCAGATTGGAATTATTCAGTCTCACAACTTAGCGTTAGCAAACTATGTATGCCATTACATGTCGAAACTTGAAAGGGGCTATATACCACGATGGCATCAACGAGGCTTAACGTGGTGTTCCATTCCTGATGCCACTCCGAGAGTAGAGTATAAATCTCAACCTGGAATACGGCAGCCCATTGAAAACCATCACAGTCGTTAACGCGCATGAGACTCCATGTGTCCTTTCTGGCATTCGGACTACGCAGGTCGTTTAATTTTTCGGATTTCTGATCCCTCAGGGTGGTTACCGCAAACAATCTTCGGTCTGCGCCGGTCATGATACAGGTTGCCATCCGACTCTCGCGAAGCTTAAGTCCGGGTAAACCTTGACAAAGAATGTCTGTAGTTTCACGTTGAATCAGAATCCCTTCGCGCTCCGGCACTGAGGTCGAGTCAATTGGACATTCCCGAAGATAGCGGGCGTGGAACTGCATGTGGCAGTATTGATTAGTTGTGCAACACCATTGTGTCCACGGCACTCCCGGCCATTGCCCTGCAAACCGGTTCACAAAAGCTATCCCACAGTAACCAATATCATCGATACTGAGATCGCGCGGGCTGATTGCTAAAATTGCAATTGTTGCCAGCAATCCAATATTTATGACTGAATCATCGACGCAAATGTCACTCGAATATTATCAGTGACAGAATGAATGACTGGTTTTTTAGGAAATTTACCGTCGTAATATCAAATCATTGGCGAGAAAGGAAGTTGTGGGCTCCAAACTTCTATCCTCCAAGTACCGGAACCGGTCGACCTCCCAGCGAGTGTACCCATGGATATTCTTCTCTCGGGTAGCACTTGTGGCAGCTTCCCACATTCTTTGAAGCTGTTGATCTATTTTGTTCCAGTCCACGTTATTTGCTGTATATTGCGGTGCCCATAAAAGCTTCCGTATTTGAGGGTATTCCGAACACGTCGTTTCCGAAAACAGAATTGTAGTCATCAGTATATCATCACTAACGCAAGGGCAACTTGTACCCTTCGCTCCGTCAATATCTCTCCGTATTCTACCATGGAGAATGAAGTCAATGAAAACCCTCCGTAGTTCAGTGATTTCTTCAGTGATTTCTTCATTGAAGAAACGAGATATCATAGGATCGTTGGGACACTGCGAGGCCATATTATCAATTGCATGCGCATGGGACCATCTTCAACCCCCAACAGAAGGGTATTTGGCGCTATAAAAATAATATGGACTACTTGCCATGTGCTCTTCCAGGAATTGATTTGTGCTGACGAATATGCTCCCTTACAGGTAAAATGCGGTGAAGTATTAGTCTCACTACTCCCGTTTCACATTACGCCTACTTTTGAACTGTGGGGAAATTCAAATTCAGCTACACATTTACAATTGGAAATCGTCCGGAGGCATTATTTGACGCTGTGTAGGTAAATTTTAGCAGTGAACGGATCTCCCTTCGATGACACCTAGAGCGATGGTTTGGAGATCTAAAACAATCCGTTGTCACCGTCACCACACTATGTAATTAGCGTGCCAAGTACCAGAAGGCATGAGCTGTGTTAGTTCTGGTTGCTGGAACTTTAAGAAGGGGTACGAAGTTTAGTTTGCAACAGTGGATGTGGTGCGAATCACGGCTTGAAGTCAAGCGCTTTCTTGCTCCCTCGCATAGTCAAAGCTCGCAAATTCGTTCTAGACATACACTCATAATATGCGCATCTGCTCACCGCAAATGAGGGGTTGGTACGAAAAGCATACTCACCGTCTTCCTCCCGCGTTATCCTGAGAACTGGTTGAGGTCCCAGCAGGACGCGAGGCCATGTTCCGGAGACATTGAAGAGCGGGTGATGGCTTAAAATTTAAAATCAAGAACCTTCAAACTATGGAGAAATCCATGAAATATATTTATGGTTTGCACCCAGTATTTAGTTAGACATGAATCCACTTGTCCGAGTTACAGATGAGAAGAATAGAACCCTGATCTAGTTAATAATACAAATGATGACAAATCTTCTAGTGCTGGCATACCTTGAGATAGCGCCAACTGTCTGAATGGAAAATGAGCGGCGGGCTCTTTCTGTATTGTTGCAAAGGGAGAGAACCGTATTCGCTCACACTTTTGTTTAAACAACCCTGGTTGCCATGAGCTGCCCAATGATGAACTATGAGCGCTAGCTGTCGCTCGAAGCTTTTGAGTATTGCCAGAGCGATGATCCCGCATGGCTTGACTTGAGTCAAAGCTGCGGTGGGAATAATTGCAGACTCGCAGTGGAAACAGTGCCAGATGTGCCCATGAGCATCCGAGTATCTGACTAGTCGGAACCGGATATGAAACCAGCTTGACGGCGACGCAGGTGTTCGATTCCCGAATCCTGGGACTCCATGTAGTCGCTGTGCACCAAGCATATAAAACCCACCGTTACAGTATTGTCCTTTCCGCGTAAGTTCCTAAACGGCTAATTGATCAACGAGATTGTTAGACCGCCTTACAAGTAGCTGATATCGTTCGATTCCCAGTAGTCTCTCAGGGTGCCCCGATATGGTATTTTGTGGCGTTACCGTTCGGAATTGTCTGACATACTTTGGCTCACGTGAGACGTATACATACACCGTGAAGGTCCTTCAAAAGGTAGCCATTAGTTCACAATGAGTAACACAAGCGAGGCAGAACAATATCATAAGACGGAAATTATACAAGGAATTGTCTACGCTCAGATAAAGACGACCATCAGTGAACGCGTTGCGTCAATACGCCACAGTCCGTCTATAACGCTGAATCTCATCGCGGCCAGCTGTATAAATAAGTCTTGCGGCATAACCAGCGGGTTGCGAAGATTTCATGCTCCCCCGAACTGAGTGACAAAATCAGGATTCCACGATGTTGTGTAGATCCTTTGCCGCGAATCGTACATTGGTTGACATGATGGTACTTCTATTCTCCAAAACAATCAACAGACATTGCGAGACAATGAAAGCTCTGACACCCAACCTTCCCTAACTGCACTCCGACTACATCTTTCATATCAACCGACATCCAAAACCTGGTAGGCCTACTGTAACAATAGGGTCAATTCGGCTTTGGGCTAGGGCTCAAACGCATAATCGTCACCGATGGCCACTAAGTACGGGTAGCTTTGGGACCCGTCAATTATGGTCCTGGAGACATAACCGTAAGTATAGCGGTTGCCCAAACGGCAGGCGTCGGAGATCTGCTTGGCGGGTTCAATAAGATTTCCACACGTCGTGTCAATGTTGTGGCTTTCCTGCACGCACATATCAATAACCTGGATACGACGCTTGTCGGTACAGTATTTACTACATACAAAGTTGCAGAAGAAAATTGACGAGTCCCCCTCATGAGATACACGCGCACAAGTAGCTGCAGGCACACTGCACGTAGTATCGGCAACATCGCGGAGATGGCCAATGTTGGCGATTGTCTCATTTACACTGGCCAACCCATAGTGAAGAGAGCAAGTTGGCTCAGTATCCTGAAGGCGGCACTCATTAGCTTTGCGGTCATCAGGATTTTATTTACTTACAGACGTTCTCGGCGGGAGACTTTTATCATAACCGTGGTGCGCTGCTGGGAAGGTAGGCGTATTTAACACCTATACTGTCAGATATCGTCAACATATTCCTCATCGGGTGATGTGTAATACCATTTTGTCAATATTAGCATCATATACAAGAGAAGCGCCCTCGACAACACTCATCTGGAGAAACGGTCAGCAAGAGAAGAATAAACCCTGCCAGGGGCAGAGAAAGAATCCGCTTACTGAGCCAACCGCTGCAGACAGTATGTAAAGCATGATTGAGCCCAACATCATTGTGCCTTTGTGCGTCCGAAGGGATTCTATGGGAGCAGTGTGGCTTGTGTGTGGGATTTATATAGTTATTGGACACCCAAAGACAACCATTATAGTGGCACCCAACTTCCCCTTCCATGTTCTGTTTAAAGAGACGTGCTTTCGAACCCTAGTCACTTGGTACGCTAAATCAAATAAGAATTAGTCTGTTACTAACGGTTCTGTATCTAACAAGTAACAATACAAGACTTAATACAATGCCGGTATGGGCCATACAACGTTTCTAGAAGATGCTCTGCAAACTTATCAAACAAGACATCCTGCTCATCTCGCAATCTGTCAACAATGTAGCCATTTCCTGCATCTCACTGCCAGTTACTGCTGAGTATCAGGACATTCCTCAGGCTATCCAAAACCAAGCAGGATAGATAGGGTTTTATGGTACTGGTACTGGTTCTGGTAGCGCCAACTCCACCTCCTTCTTGCCACCATGCACGATCCCCTGTGATGCGGCGCCTTATTGAGCATCAAAAAGGTTGAGGGCTAACGAGTCAAACCAGTAATATTAGACTTCTCTGCACTTGCTTGATTATATGTCGTGAAAGGGCGAGTAGCCCTTTCGTCTACGATGATGACCCACAGCCTCCAGTAATTGACCCATGGGATGGTCGTTCCTCGGGTACTCCCTACTCTGTTAGCCCTTCCCCGCATCATACTTTGCAGCCACACCAGGCGAGTCAACTTGGATTTCTCTCATTAGCTGAATGGGAGGAGGGAGGCAATTATAATGAGCATCTACTAAGATATATCCACTATACCATTGAATGGAAACTTACATTTTAATATTAAGAAAGTGGGTAGTATAACTAAAAAAGATTTAGTTGCAGCTCCTAGGGACTACTAGAAGGAGTATATAAAAGTAGACCTTAAAAATATATTATAAATAAAGAGAAAGTGCTACTAGTAGGTTCAATCTAAAGGTATAGTAATTATAGTATTATTTAATAATTAGATATAGAGCCCTCTTGAAAAATTCTGCAGCTCTACTAATATTAATTAGATACTAGTAAAGAAGTAACTATAGAAATAGAGTAATCTACTTTAGATTAGAAAGAGGCTTAAAGTTACTATTACCTTTAACTATAGGCAGGATGACAATGGCATTTATATATCTATATTAGGAAGAGGTGATAAAAGGAGCTGTGTGTTGGTAACCAGAAGAATGCTTGCTGAGTATGAGGTAGAGATTAACGCGGAAGAAGAGAGAACCGGACGGCCCTCAAGCTGGAATCTTGTGTATAGGCTGATGCGATGCAAAGTTCACTCTTGTCCTTTAAAATCTGAGTGCTGGGAGGATCCTACGGACAAGAAGCACTGTAAGCTCAGGGCCCCGCATCTTGGATGACTTGTGGATTATGGCGGCAATCTAGGGAGACATGACGACGTCCCTAATGATCCGCCGAGCCCTGGTCCTTGGAAAGTCAGGCAGGGAGGACACCGACCCCCCACCCTACAAAAGAGCACAGCTAGATGATTGGCTGGTTACAGATGAGTCAGCCTTGCAGGACGCGAAAGCTTCCCAAACTGAGCGTCTCTTCATTTACTCCCTGTACGCTATTAGATTACCTCTACACCTGCGACATGAATCTTCAAGCAATCTAGGCTTGAATTCCTGCCGTCCCTCTGATGACGATGATGCATTCCCTCACACCTGATGACTACACCATCGCGTGGATCTGTGCCTTGCCTGTGGAGGCGGCAGCGGCCCGCGCCATGCTCGACAAGACCCACACCCCACCCAGATGGTCTACTACCGACCCCAACGCGTATGAATTCGGCGAACTGAGCGGGCATTACATAGTCATTGCCCACCTTCCGGATGGCGTATACGGAAAAGTGTCTGCCGCAGCCGTCGTGTCTCGCATGCGTTCAACATTTCGTCGGCTTGAGTTTGGTGTGATGGTGGGAATCGGAGGTGGAGTCCCGGGGGGGAAAAATGACATTCGATTAGGCGACGTCGTTGTCAGCAAACCAGGTCCCAATCACAACGGAGTCATACAGTATGATTATGGCAAGGCAGTTCCGGGTGGGAAATTCGAGCAAACAGGCATCTTAAACAAGCCGCCGCAGATTCTTCTGAGGCATATGAGTCAATTCAGGGCAAGACAGATGACTGGAGCGGAGGACGCTGTTTCAAAAACAATGGCCGAAGTACTAGAACGAAATCCCAACTTAAGAGACAGATTTTCTCACCCCGAAGAGAACACAGATTTTCTTTTCCGTTCCTCCTACCGCCATGTTAACAAGGAAGATACTTGTGGAAAGTGCGATAAAGAGCAATTAGTCAAACGACCACTGCGTGATACAAGGACACCGTATATCCACTATGGATTGATTGCCTCCGGAGATCAGGTGATGAAGGACTCAGAAATACGAGACTGTTTAGCTCAACAACATGAGATACTTTGCTTTGAAATGGAGGCAGCAGGCCTTATGGACGAGCTTCCGACACTTGTGATCCGAGGGATATGCGATTATTGTGACTCCCATAAAAACAAAAAGTGGCAAGGGTATGCGGCCCTCGCTGCTGCTGCTTATGCGAAAGTATTCCTATCAGGAATACCAGGGCCGCCAGTGATTAGTAGTATGATATCCCGATTCTTGCCAGAATTGGTACCAAGGACGCTGCTAACTGATGAACTAGTTGACACCAAATTACAGGAATACTATGAGATGGACAATCGTCTGAGGATTAAGCGCCTTTCTGGAGATTTTTTGGATATGGAGCAATGCTACATCAATCTTTCAATAATAGAATACCAAAACAAAAACCAGGATACAAAGTCACAAGCAGAGCGGCGATCCTCAGGGTTTTCACTACTTAATCGCCTGAAAATTACAGCAGATACTCCTGAAAGGGAAGTCACACTTCCAGACCTATTCCGTGACCGAAAACTTCCGGATGGCCAAATGATCCAGCCGAGACGGATTTTGATTCGAGGACGCGCGGGCGTTGGGAAAACAACACTCTGCAAGAAGATTGTGCACGACTTTTACCACAAACAGATGTGGGAGACCCTTTTTGATCGCGTTATATGGATACCTTTGCGGAGGCTCAAGGGGATGTCAAGCCTGGATGAATTCTTCCGCCGGGAATACTTTTCTTTTCAAGCTGAGCGTGATAAGTTAGTTTCCAAGCTCTGGAAAACGGTTTTTGATCCAGTCCATAAAAGAACTCTCTGGTTATTGGACGGTCTTGATGAAATATCAGGATGTCGCCATCCTTCTGGAACTGACTTGACGGAAATATTCAACAGCCTATTGAGTCAAGATAATGTCGTCATTACATCCCGTCCATACGCTGCTAACATTTCTGGTCTTGCTCCCTTTGACCTAGAACTAGAGACGGTCGGGTTTCATGCAAGTCAGGTGCAGTCTTACTTGGAGAAAACTATGAAGGACCCAGAGATTACCAATGAAATCCGCTCTTTTATCCAGAGCCACTGGCTAATCCAGGGACTCGTGCAAATACCAATCCAGCTTGACGCATTGTGCTATAGTTGGAATAAGAACAACTTCCATTTCGATTCTTTACCACATACCATGACAGAAATATACCAGGCCATTGAATTAAAGTTATGGAAAAAGGACATCCTGAACTTGGAGAAGAGGAACAATGCAGGGCGTTTAAGTGAAACCGTGGTCCAGAACATTCGAACGCGCATGCAAATTCAGTCACTGGTGGAGACTGAGATGAGATTACTAGAATGCCTTGCTTTTACAGGGTTATACAGCGACATTATTGAATTTCAACAAGGCCATCGCGATTGGCTATACGAACAACCGCAATTTTGCCAGACGTCAGATGATATCCTTGATCAACTCTCCTTTCTGCGGACATCAGATACTTTAAACCAGGACAGGAGTTATCATTTCTTACATCTTACTTATCAGGAATTTTTCGCTGCTCAATACTTCGTCCGGTGCTTGATATCAGAACCCAGTGCATCCCTTCTCTGTCTCAAGCACGACTACCTAAAAGGAAAAGGTACAATGAAAATATCACCGGAGGAATTTATACGAAAGGAAAAGTACAGTGGACGCTATGATGTATTTTGGAGGTTTGTCACCGGGCTGCTGCATAATATTGATGAAGAGCAAGTCAGCTCATTCCTAAGAAAAATCGAGGGGGAGCCACGGGATCTGCTCGGTCCAGCACATCAGCGACTGCTTATGCACTGCTTTAGCGAGATACCTCAGCCAGAATATTCAGGACTGAGAGGGAATAGCAATGTTTTCTTGCTACATCTTCGAAGAGAAATGGAACGTGGATGCATACGATGGTCTAACTATGAGGACAGATCGCTTGAGGAAATGTACCTCTGCAGGGAGACTGAATTTCCAGAGCACGTTCTGTGCGAATTACTTGGAAAAAATTTCTTGCAAAGAGGGAGCTCATACAGAGAAAAGGTTCTAACAGCATTAGCCCATCGGTGGCATATGTCGTCCAAGCTCATGGGTATAACCGCAAATTTTATGAACGACAGCGACTCAGCCGTCAGGAGGGCAGTGGTTCACGCCTTAGGCACACATTCTCGCTGGCCACCTAAGATCCTGCAGGCGGTCATGTGCCAATTAGATAATAACAACGCGAGTGTGAGGCAGACAGCTATTGAGGCCTTAGGTACACAATCTCCCTGGCTGCCTGGGACATTGGTGGCAGTCACATGCTAATTAAAGGATGATGACCTAAGTGTGAGGCAGGCAGCTATTAAGGCCTTATACACACAATCTCCCTAGCTACCTAAGATCTTAGTAGCAGTCATGTCCTGATTAGATGATAACTACCTAACAGTGAGGCAGGCAGCTGTAAATGCCTTGGCTACATAATCTCCCTAGCCACCTGAGATCCTACTGGCGGTCATGTGCTGATTAGACAATAATAATAAGTATGTAAGGCGGGCAGCTGTTAATGCCTTAGGCACATAATCTCCCTGGCCCTATAAGATTCTGCAGGCGGTCACATACAGATTAAATAATGATAACTAGAGGATGAGGCAGGCAGCTATTAAGGCCTTAGGCACATAATCTCCCTAGCCCCATGAGATTCTGCAGGCAGTCATATGTAGATTAGATGATGACAACTTAGGGGTAAGGCAGGCAGCTATTAAGACCTTAGGCACACAATCTTCCTAGCTACCTAAGATCCTGCAGGCAGTTACATGCTAATTAGATAATAAGAACTTAGGTGTGCGGTGGGCAGCTATTCAGGCCTTAAGTGCATAATCTCCCTAGCCACCCAAGATCCTGCAGGCAGTTATATACTGATTAGCTGATAATAATAAGACTGTGAGGTCAGCAGCTGTTGAGGCCTTAGGCACATAGTCTCCTTAGCCACCTGAGATCCTATCAGCAGTTATGTGCTGATTAGCTGATGATAACTATATTATAAGGAAGATAGCTATTCAGGCCTTAAGTACATAATCTCCCTAGCCACCTGAGCTCCTGCCAGAGATCACATGCCAGTTAGATATTAGTAATCTAAGTATAATGAAGGCAGCTATTGAGGCCTTATGCACATAATCTCCCTGGCCACCTAAGATCTTACAGGTGGTCACATGCTAATTAGACAATAACAACCTAATGGTAAGGCAGGCAGCTATTTAGGCCTTAGATACATAATCTCCCTGGCTACCTAAGGTCCTACAGGCAGTCACATGCTGATTAGATGACAAGAACTAGGGTATGAGGACAGCAGCTATTAAGGCCTTAGGGGCACACTCTCCCTGGCCACCCAAGATCCTACAGGCAGTCATGTGCCGATTAGATGATAACCCAGCTGTGAAGTAGGTTGCTGTTGAGGCCTTAGGCACACAATCTCCCTGGCCGGCCGAGATCCTCCAGGCGATCATGGGCAGATTAGGCGATACAAATTGGGCAGTGGTAGCGAAAATAGAAGCTCTTCTATGGAAACATGATGACTTCCTTTCTCCTTTCTTCAATTTGCATGCGGACGCTGCCTCAGGGCTGTGCAGAATTTGGGCTCAAAGAAGTATACAAGAGACCTTTGTCTGCTATGTGTGTGATGGGAAAGTATATTTTGATACATCAGATGGGCGAAGGTCAATGCCTTTATCCACAAGAAAATCCCAACTGCTCAAGCATACAGTTGCCAGAGTCAACAGCCCGATATTACGTTTGGTTTACAGGGGTGGAACTCCGTTTAGTGGATTGAGAAATTGATCAAATTCCATTTTCATTTTTTAATTAGAAAAGTAGGATCTGGGAGAGGAACCAAACTTAATCTAACATATTTGCCACCATTGTATTAAGGGATTCTTAGATTGATGACTTTTGCATCATATCGTTTCGAGTGCCAGTTCAGAGTTCCGGAAATGTCCTTCGGCGCTCTGCTCCCGTCTACCCCTTTGTTATCTTATTCACTGAATGGTGACTTTCAACGCATTGATGTTGAGCACATGCGTGCAGGATCAGAACTACAAGAGATGCTGTCAGCCAATCCGAGACAATAATGTTTGTATGGTAAACGCATATACGCGGAATATCAAGGGATGAAGGTCTAATTCTTCTAATCTACGATCTCATACTAGAATTTATAGACAGGAAAGATAGATCTCAGCGAATTGGAATCGAATTGGCGAGTTGAATCGCAATATGATCTATTTCTCGTGATCTGATTGGTCGAATCAGAATTCCAGAGAGTTCCGTAAATCCTTTACTAGATTCCGCAGCCAAGCTGGCTGACAGATGCACATTCTGCAGCACAAAAACCATGAGAGATTTGAAACTACTACGTACTCTGCACCAAAAAAAAAAAAAAAAAAAAAAAAAAAAAAAAAAAAAGGAAAAGAATTGTAAATCTCAACTTGGAACTAACATCCAGTGACATGGGACATGTGAGATGGCAAGATGAGTGATAATCACACCTGCAACCCTGTGGAAGAAAATATTAGTCCCTATTCAATACACACTCACATCTCTATCTCCTTTACTATTATGCCTGCATTCCGAAAGTAGCCCTCGGCACTCTCGTTCCTTGAACCGACACAATCAACGCACCGCCGAAGGAAGGCTTTCAAAGCCTTGATCAGGATTCTCCTCATACAGTGGTACCCAACTTCCCATTCCATGTTCTATCCAGACAGACATGCTTCCGAACCCTAGTCACATGATACACTAAGTCAAATTGAATTAGTATGTAATTTGCGGTTATGTATCTAATGAGTAACATTATGTGACGTAGTAAGGGTACCGCTTATGGGGCATACAACACTTCTAGAAGATTCTACGCAAACTTATCAAACAGGGCGACTTGCTCATCTCGCAATTCTGTCAACAATGTAGCTCTCTTCTACATCTCATACATGCTACTACTGAGAGTCAGGGCATTCCTGAGGCTATCCAAAAAAAAAAAAGCAGGATAGATAGGGTTCTTGGTACTGGTTCTAGTAGCGCAAACCCCACCCTGCTCGCCACTATGCTTACAGAGTGATCTCCTGATTGCTCGACGCCTTATTGGGCATGAAAGGTTGAAGGCTAATGGTGTCAAACCACTAATATTAGACTTTTCAGCGCCTGCTTGATTATGTATCGCGAAGTAGTGAATAGCCCTTTTATCTACAATGATGACCCACAACCTCCCGCGATCAACCCATGGGTCGACAATTCACAGTATGCACCCACTCTGGGGAACTTTGGTCATTCCTTGGATACTCCCTACTCTGTTAGCCCTTCTCCGCATTATACATTGCAGCCATACTAAGCAAGTTAGCTTAGATTCCTCCTATTAGCTGAATGGGAAGAGGGAGGTGAATACAATAAGCAGCCACTAAGATATATTTGCTATATGATTAAATAGAAACTTAAACTTAACACTAAAAATATGGGTAGTGTAACTAAAAAAGATTTGATTATAGCTTTTAGTAACTACTAGAAGGAGTTTCTAAAAGCAGATCTTAAGAATATATTATAAATAAAGAGAAAGCATTATTAGTGAGTTCAATCTAAAGGCATAGTAATTATAGTATTAGTTAATAACCAGATACAGACCCCTCTTAAAAAATTCTACCCCTCTATTAATATTAATTAGATATTAATTAAGAAGTAACTGTGTAAATGGAGCAATCTACTTCAGATTAGAAAGAGACTTAAGGTTACTATTGCCTTTAACTATAGGCAGAATGATGATGGTATGCTAGGAAGAGGAGATAAAAGGAGTCATGTATTAGTAACCTAAAGAATGCTCACTGAGCATGAGGCATAGATTAACGCAGAGGAAGAAAGAACTGGGTGGCCCTCAAGTTGGAATCTTGTATATAAGCTAATGTGATGTAAAGTTCGCTTATGTCCTCTAAAATCTGAGTGGTGCTGGGAGGATCCTATGGACAAGAAGCACTATAAGCTCAGGGCCCCGCATCTTGGACGTCTTGTGGATTATGTTGATGACGGTGGCAACCTAGAGAATCATGACGACGTCCCTGATGATATCCGCCAAGACCTGGTCCTGGAAAGTCAGGCGGGAAAGAAATCTAGAAAAGCTGACGACGCACCAGCAGCGGGGGTGCCATATACTCCAATCAGCATCAATGTGCTGCCGGCACAGACCACACGTGCCTCGGTGGTTGCTGAGCCGCCGGCCAGACCTTCATCTCCCGACCAGCATCCTGTAATTCCTGGACCTCGAGAAGAAGCTGTCAGGAAGTACTGTAGATGGCTGGAATCACGAGCCACTGATGAGGCGTACAAAGCTGATTTCCGGAAGATCTGCAAGGTAACCCTGGATAATCACCTAGACCTGGAGCTAATCCTCGAGGATCCAGACCCTGCCTTCTTTGTTAAGCAAGGGGTCAAAACTGGAACTGCTCGCCGTTTTGTTCGCGATATTCATGAATGGGCCAAATGTTTGAACACAAACATGGCACTCGAGGAGAGCGCCTGGGAGGTTCCGGATGATGTTGTTGAACAGGCTTTCTAGGCACCTCTGCTTTCCAAGCGTGAATGCTATGCACGGGCCTGCCTAGCTTCGTAGACAGCAATCCCGTTTCTGTGCTTTGAGGTGGGTAAGGGATATCGATAGTTGGTTTACAGTATATTGAATATTATAGACTCTTTAGGGAAATCCACTTCAAGCACATAATCCATGACCTTCGCAAGCTATTGCGCCCTGGTTTTCAATAAATGCTGGGCTAAAGAGCTTGCCAAAGCATAAGGCCATCATTGTTTTGTGGACTTGCACGCAAAATGTCAAGAGAGTAATTTCGCCAATTTAATACGCAAATAGGAACAGCTCGCCGGGTTTGGTAATTTAGAATACAGCTAATTGGTTTAGCCAGCCGTCAAATCGTAATCTCATAATATCACCTAAATTTGTTGACCCATCCGCTTCCACTGCCACTTGCTCTATGTCTCGGAGAATTTTCTCTATATAATCACCTGCGCCACTGAGTTTCAAAATATGTGCAATAGCACGATGAACACCGAGAAGTCGAGGAGAAGGCGGGTCGATAGTACGGTGGGGGCTGAGCATCAGCGTGCGAATAACAGGGAAGAATGGGTCACGTAGAAATCCACTCTCTGTAGAGTCAATATTGTATTCGTAAGGCTTGCCCGTCGGCTCAAAGTATATTTGAAATTCCCCGAACAATCGGTGGCACTCAAGCGTCAATGTGAGAGCATTCAGAGGGCTATCAATCTTTGGGCCATCAATGAGATGGGCGATGCCAGGATCAAACATATCCAGGATCCGCAGCACGTTCTTCTTCGAATCGGACTAAGCACCTATCAGCAGAATGTAACACACTCTATAGATTTACTCATACCAGTTCAGAATCTCCAGGGGCAACTGTCGTTAGACAGTGTGGTATTATATGGGCAACTTCCAGATGAACAAAGTTGTCATGGGGTTCAGAGTCTAGTCGTTTCCCATCATCATCCTCACAGTTTTTATCCTTAGCACGACGTTTTCTCGCTTCTGCAATATCGAATTTCCTAGTCACTACGCATCGATGGTGATCACGAATGAGACAGTCGTGTCTGAGGAGAGATATCCGCTGTTTTGTCCCAGTCGGCGTAGACGGTTGTATCGCGGACAATGATGTGGGTGTTGGTTGCGGCGTCTTTACAGATGAAGCTCTGACTGGGTTGCGTCAGCCGAATGGAATTATGCCTGAGGCAAAAAAAAATTCATCACAAACGCACGTGGGAGGAAGAATTGAGTGACCATAAAGTCTGCGAATTCTTCGACAGCACCCATAACTTTGCCTTGCATAACTGCATCCCATGACGCAAAATCATTGAAATAAGACAAGGCTAGAGCGATATCAGAGTTAACCTTAGTTAGGCACTCGTGGAGGTAAGTAAAGAAAAAAGTTAGGAACGAATCTTTTGATGCAACGTAGTTGAATGTGCTGCGGATAAGTTTTGCGGGCAAATAACCCTTCTGTGAAGTTTGCTCCGGGCCATAGTGCTCAAGAAGCGCACTAAGAAGACTCCTTGCAGTCTGACTTTGCTGCGGGGTTAGGAGGAAGGGCTCTGAGAAATCTAGGACAACCTCAAGAGACGATGGATGTCTTCTGTGCGAGGACATTGTCATTCATTCAGGTTACTGTACAGTGGCACGAAAGATGAAGTGGTGAAGTTGTTCCCAGCACGCGATTTCCTTGGCGGTCGGATTTATAACGGACCGAACTGAAGACTCCGAAATTAGTGCTAAGAGTCAACACCCTTGGACTACCGGCGCCGATTTTCCGACGATCATGTGATCTTATTCCACGGCCGGTCAGCTCACCCGTCCTGATTGGATCTTTTTAAGAATGGATGTTAAGGTACGTGGCTGCGGGATCTAATGGGTAACGATGGAACACGAGAGCATCCACACCGCACGATCTGCAGTGCAATAACCAAGGGAGGTCTAGAGGTCTAAAGCAAAAGAATGGTAATTCCCATTTTCCTTGTGTTAGCATGCGATGACATATGACTGGCAACATGACTGACAACGGTGATGGAATAGTCTTCTAACGCCACAGCAGCACAAAATGCGAACTGGCTCATGGAAGCTGTCTCTCCACTTGATGCCACACTTGAGTTAGTGACCCCACTAGCCCGGGCGCAATACTCTTCCATTCTTTCTTAGTGGAGACTCTGGGCCATAAATAGGTGAAGCTTGGCAATCATCAATTTGGCAGAATGGATACATTGGAGGGTTTCTGCAAACTGGACTATTTATGGTCTAGCGTCTCCGCTAAGGAAGAAGCAAAGAGGTATAACTCCGTAGAATCGTTCAGTTATGCAAAATTCTGCATTGGTCATCCCGCATAACTTAACTAACATAACTAAGTTATCACCCAGACGGAGGGGTCAGGGTATGGATTCACACCACCACGTCTGTATCAGTCACTACTCAATACACGCTCGTATTTCCTCTACCATTATGCCTGCATTTCGAAAGTGGCCCTCAGCGCTCTCCTTCCTTGAACCAACATGATCAACGCACCGTCGAAGGAAGGTTTTAAAGCCTTGGTCAGGATCTTCCTCATATGCGGGCCAAGCTTTCTTGATGTAAGCTTTCAGCTCGGCAAAGAATTCTTCAATGGGATTGAAATCTGGTGAGTAAGGTGGCAAGTACAGTAGCTTGACTCCCGCATCAGAACACAACTGCTTGACTCGCTCTGAGTGATGGAAAGATGCATTATCCATGACGAGCACAGATTTTGGCTCTGGCCATCTGCCGCAATGCTGGAGAAGCTGCTTAATAAAATCTTCAAAGAATTCGGCATCAGTTGAACCTTTAAAGATACGAGCCATCATGATGCCATCTTGAGCATATGCAGGTAGAATCTGGTAGCGTTGGCCCCGATGAAATTTTGATATTTGGACAGGTGTCACCCCAAGTGGAGCCCAACCAGTCCGCCTAAATCCAATCCGTTTGTCACATCCAGACTCATCGACGAAAACCAAATGGTAGGAGCGAAACTTGGATAATTTATGTTGATAGAAATCTCGTAGCTTAGGGTTCTGTTCTTTTGCCCTTTGCTGACATTTCTTTTTCGTCCAGCCCTCCTGGGAAAGGGCTCGTTGGATAGTTGACAATGATGGCAGTACATTGAACTCATCCCATAAAAAGACGGCCATTTCTTCTAAGTAGAGGCCTGGTTTTTCAGTCAGATGGTCGCAAAGGGCATCGACCATTGAGGCGGTGATGCAGGGTGCCTGGCCAGTGCGGATTTGGGGGGACCTGGCTGTGCCAAACTGCCGCATGTTCTTGCGAATATTTGTGATAGAACGCTCAGAACATTTTGCAAGCCTGGCCATTTGCGATGTAGTTAGTGTTTTCTTGCTACGTATCATATGGACAATCATTGTACGCTGCCAGGACTCGAGGTTTCGTGCCATTCTGCTGTGGCCTTGTATGTTGACAGTACCTTGGTTGTAGGTTGCGTTATCAGTTGAGGTGGCATCCTGGTAGTTATTGGTGGTGTATCTTTAGAACCGTCACAATACAGCTTATCCAGACGCTTCTTCGTTCTTTACCACGCGTTTCAGTATCCGAACGGAAAATCGTATTTCTGTTTAACCTTATACAGATAGTATGTCTTGGCACATTAGGGTTCAAAAACAAGTTTGCATGTCACGGACATGGAAGGCGAAGCTGGGTGCCACTGTACGCTGGAAGACCGTAGTTATTAGTGTCTAGAGACTTTACCTGGCGTTTAGGCTCGGACTAGCCGCCTTTGGCAATACCCAGGCTCCTCCATAAATTTTTGTGGTGGGGTTAATGTCGGGATGGCCAAGGAGATCCAGTGTCCGCAAAGAGTGTCTTGGAATTGCTCATGGGCTCCGTATTGCAGGACGCTTTGTCATCTTGGCGTTAAGTGGTTCACCTTTGTTGAGGGTAGTTTAGGGAAAGACGCAGTTTCACGGTTGATCATCCGCTATACCCACCAAGCTACCTAGCTGAGAATAGATATGGTGGGTCAATTGGTTCAACCATAGCATTGTCTGGTAGTTGTGCATCAATCAGCTTTATGATGTATTAGATCCCAATAAAGCCGCTTAATGCATAACGCACATTGCGCTAATTCGCTGTTACTTCACGTCTGTCCTGCATTGCGCGTTATTGAGAGCAAATATACGATTATCTGAAAACAGTGGGTCATAGAGAGTAAAATTCTCTGTACGTATATGTCGAACGCGGTGTATAGATAAACACAGTGATGCATTGAACCAGGCCATGAGAATGCAGCTGCCACCTGAGGATCTGCACTTACTAAGTAACCGTTGTTGAACTTCTTAGATTGTGCTGCGGCGTGGTCCCATTCTAAGTGCCCCCTCCACTCATACTATAGAGCTGGCCGTTCGTGTACTTGCTTGAGGTGATGGTGCTATGAGAGGTCTCCCATCATCATTTTGATGGTAACCATCCCGGTCCGAGACATCTAATTCTCCGTACTACTCTATTCTCTCTACTCCAACGTACTGTATTCTCATTGCCCTCGATGAAGTCTATGAATAACACTACCTCGGATAGGTACGCCCACCTAGACAAATTAACTCAATATCTATTCGTCCCCATAGTTGGGCTCAAACGCCAGCAAAATATTAACGATGGTCACCCTCACCTAAACAAATTCCTTGACGATCTCTCCCTGCCTTTGTTTCAGTTCAAATGCCGTCGAACCAGCGAGGTTTTGGCCAGCAGAAGCAGGAGATGTTTGTTGATTGACGGGCAACCGATTGGTGACATTTGGTATGTATTGTTCCCGGACAGGTATCTTATATTCTAATGGAAATAGCACCTCCGGAAAGTACTCCAAGGAAGATATCGAATCGTTAAATCGACACCGAAAGGACAAATATCCTCATTTGATGCTGGCAATATTAGCGTATGTCCTGGAAACTGGCTGTAGCCCCGATGGCGCGGACATCGACGATTTCGGCGAGCATTTCCCTCTCATGATCGTTCTCGGGCGTTATTGCCCGGCACAAACCATACGCAGCTCCCCTTATGAACAAGTTTTCCATGCTTCCGGGCCCGCCAGGAGTGTGCACAGAAGAAGGTAATCAACGCTGCTGAACGCTGCTCAACTGCGTTCACTGGGGTAGATCACCAAATTCCTTGAACAGCAACGCAAAAGTAACCTGATTCTGCCCCTCCGTACTCGATAGTCTGACCAAGTCGCTTTGGCTGAGCTCTACCGAGGTTCTAATCTTATCGGCCACTCGCGCAGGCATCAGGCCATTGATACTATGCTTGCTTTGCGTATCGGTGCTGGGGCCCGTTTCCTCTAACTCTGCCAGAGAAAACGGCTATATAACGCTCATGCTCTTTACTATGATCATTTTGTTTTGTTCTTCTTGACTTTATCTTTGCTTTGCTTGGCCTCGTCGATGAATACAGTACTGTATTGTTCTACATGCTGAGATGATAACTCCAGAGCAATGGGTACATCATCCGGAACTCTCTTTCACATCCTCGGAGACGATGGCGAAAAAGGCTATCGACTTCTATGTAAGCAGACCAATGGATATCTGTCAATTGACGGGCAGTCAATTTGCGACGTAATGTCAGTGGTTCTATCCCCAGTGATATGTCCTCTTCTCACTTTTACAGCGAGGGTGGAAAATACTCCCAAGAGGCTGTCCATGCCTTGGCTGTGCACATTCAGCAAAATCGCCCTCGTCTTCTAACCTTGCTGAGCATCATCTATCATCTGAGCGAAGGTGAAAGATTTACAAGGGACATGGGATTGATTACGGATGGTCTTGATTTCAGCCACTTTGTTGCGAACGTTAAGGAAGCCTTGTCATTGGACATAAAGGAAGCTGCCCGTGATGAATGTATATGGGCCTCGATGGAGTGGAAGTGGCAAGAACATACAAAGCGCGGCTGCTGACCAGGACAACGGGAAGAAAGGATACTCATAGGCAGTACCCGAGCATGGGCTGCAGTTGTCTATTGGACGGGCAAGAGTTCAAGTGTATATCTCATCCGTGTGGTCGTTTTCATCTGGGACGCAGAAAGGTGTCTTTCAGCGCAATTTTCCGTCTAAGCCTCACATGAGTAGGTCTCTTATAGGTTAGATTATGTAGTCCTAGGTAGATAATCTCGTGTAGGCGATGCAGCTGGTAACTCAGTCCCATACCTACGGATCGTGCAGGCCCCTACTCCGCGTGTAAGGAGCTTGTCTTGTTATATCGATGAAGTATACGGGATTTTAAGAGCTTGTGCTGTAGATTGCTGCAAAGCATGGCCAGAGGGAAGTCGGGACAGGAACTACTTTACAGGCCCTCTTTCGTATACTCTACTGGAATATCGAAACGACTCTGCTAAAACCGCCTCCCCTTCCTCGTGGCCTTCCGAAATTACCCCATCTGATTAACTCCTTCTCCTTTATATCACTGTACAGATACTTTTCATCTATGCGATTGCATATCTTGACATATAGAGACATTTTTCCAAATCGGAGGGCAGAATTTGCCTTCAACTCGTTCTGTTATTGGATGATTAAAAGCCCCCTCAACCACTGGGGCAACTCTCTAGTCGTGTGTAGGTGTCATGTCCCAAAGTAAGGCGCGAGCTAACGAAGTCAGGCTTATAGTGACTTAACGTATATGGTACTATACTCGACCTTAACAATCTGATGTGGCTTTAGAATCTGCACGGTCAATTGTCTCAACTTCGAGCGCTGATTGTCAAGCCGATTGTACTGTATAATTTTCAAGCATCCCAGTCATTATATTGCTGGGCTTGCATGTGTGTCTTTGGTCTTCTTCCTCGTTTGACGACTTTATAGCTCTGTCCATGAGAATTAGCCGCATTCGAGACCCCGTTTCCCGCACTCAATGGATGTACGTGGTTTGGGGACGACCGTGCACTGCCGTAACCCGCAGAGCTCGCTGGAGTTGATATAGAGCCGGGGGACTGTACATTTGCAAGTCAGATGGGGAGAGCATTCGAGAATCGAATGAGGATGGCGGCAGGGGCTTCCCATCTTTCCTTCGAATTAAGTACATACAGTATCTTGGGGAAGGTCACGTCTGAATAGTGGGTGCTCGTAGCCATTCTCGACTTTTCGGAAACCGTGCAACCTTAACTGCTGTGTAAAGGAGAAATAGGTGGTCGTATTGAAGTCGGGAAGCAGTTTCGTTGTTAATTCCTGCTCATCCACTATAACTACGGTGTTTCCGTCTTCCGACCACCTCATGATTTGCTGGTTTTCCTGGTCATTTAACGCCCTGAATGAAAAAGTCAGCATATGAGGGCGGGCAAGGTCACCGTACATCGATGAACCTACGTTACCAGCCTCTTGATAAACACGGGTAGCCGTCTCTCGTCATTTATCGGTGTGAACGATTCGGTGTTGCGAGTCGGCGTGATGATGTTTGCGATGGACGCAAATCCCGGCGCTTAATGAGGTCAGTGCAACATGCTTTTGGTCTGTTTTGGACAGGCCGTTCCATACATGCCTTCTCTGTCGCCATCGTCTGACTAGAGTGGTTCGCTCTGTTCCGTGAAGGTTCTGAGTATTCGAACCACCGTGGTGCCCATCGCTCAGGTCCATCGGGACGACCTCAGTGGGAAGAACCAGGCTCCCGTCATGTTTGGGAGGCGCAGGATTTGCAAACTGGGAAGGCTGTATGCCCGCATTTGAAGCGCCCCCGTTCAGGTACGTCGCAATTTCAGACTCGCAAGGCGGCCGGAGTTCATGGAGGTAGTGGGAGCAGGCTTCGGGAGTGCGAGAGATCGAAGTATCCTTAGATGTGATATACATTTGGTCGTTGCGGTGATCCCAAAGAAGCTCTCTTCGGGTGGAGAGGTGTTGCCCAAGGGTAGACGCTTCACCGATCACTAGTTGGCCGTATCCCTCTCAGCCCCGTAAGAAAGGTATGAACGAGGGGCTCATAGACCTTTATTAACCATTTCCTTGATCTTCTGAACATCCGCCAGGGTTTCTTCGACTACTTGCAATTCCTTTTTAATGTCGCCAGGGTAGGGCTAGGGATAAAGAAATGCCTATGGTCTACTAGAACAGAGAAGTTCGCGATCATCCTTGTGCAGCTCTATTTGAGTATCCCTAACAGTGAGTTGTGCCGCTGAGCATACATGACTTGGGACAGGCCCTGCCCAGAGCACAATGTCTGTCTATGATTTTGGAGGCCCGTCCACATTTGGTTCATGAGTAAAGAGATTCTCTACCTGCTTTGATAGTTTTGGGCTCATCAAATTTTTACCTCTGTGCAGAGCAACACTACCGCCTTGTCTTATGATGGATGAGTACTCCTTCAATTCCCGCAGCATCATGTTGAGAGGAGAGCTCTCACGCGCAATTGACTGCAGCTCGCTCTCATAATAGCAAACTGTAAAATTCACTTCATCGCATGAGATTCTTACTGAAGTGTTCGAAATAGATCCTGGTTGATGCCCAGATTCGCTGTTCTCGTTCGACATTTTCGTCGCAGTAATTTTATGGTCCAAAAATCAAGACAAGTTTGAGGATTATCTCAGGAAGATCATGGAGCACTCGGTCTAGGGGAGTTGGAGAGGATAAGAGGGATCAGGCCGAGAGAAAGAGGAAGAAACCGTAAGCTAGTATCATTTAGGAAATACGCAACAAGGATTGCTACGCTAATTTCTGGTCACTTAGGCACGTCTCCACCTGCTCAACTGCGTTCAGCTGTGTTGATTTGTCAGAAGCTATTTTGGAGGTGATGCTCTGGAGCCTTAATGCCGCCCTTTAATAAGGCTCGGTTACGCCGAACTAATGCGACCCCCTGAAATCCGCGAGCTAAACAAATCGGTTTGGTCGTAGAATTTTGCTCATGCAACATTATTTGAGAGCATCAGCGTGGTTACTTTGGCCTGCAGTATCCACTGGATACTGATGAACGGACCAGTCATGGAAACAAACTAAAACCACAGGGTCAGCTGTCTCCTATCCCTGAACACCTCGTTATAAGCTACAAATGATCATTTTCCACATCACACGTATATAGAATACCATTGAGTTCTATCTGTAAACACAGTCATAGATATGGTAATGGTTTGGAGATATATCTCATAGCAGACTTGTCGGTTCCACCATAGCACAGTAACAGGTTTCAAAATACAAACAAAATCTCGCCCCTAAATCACCGGCTAGCCACCGGTAGATGGAGCAAACAGGCTTCACCGTTACGGAATAGATCCTGTCCAGCTTGGAAACAGTGTCAGGTGGTAGTCCTTCTTTAAGCGAATCTTCCAGCGCGCGGATTTCCGCTATTCGTGTGGAGAGCCAATCTTCATTCCCAAGATTCAGGACCTTGCAGGAATGGTATTGCCAGAAAAGGCAGTCCAGAGCAACGAGCCTTTTCAATCTCACCTCCCAGGATGGATTGATGAGGAGACAATCGTCGATAGCTGGATCTTGGTCGCTAAACAATTCGTAGCTTGGCGGCCCATATCGTTCGTAGACGGCGTTTTCCCCTTCAGACGTAACCGCTACTTCGACATAGGAATTGCTGACTGGGACCAGAGCTCTTATAGGCCGCAGCTCAGGTATATCATTCTCAAGGCGTACCACAAGATCTTGGATCTCTTCGGCGTAAGACTGCAGATTTTCGTGGCAGGTATCCATCAAGAAAGATAAACTGCGGCCATGGACGGGAATCCTCGCTACCTGCAGCTGTCAGCGACCTAGCAAGTGTCGAGAAATTGAACAAATTTACCTTAAGCATGCTCATGTTGTGCTGCCTTGTCTTCCGGCCCTTTCGCTTACGAGGGAGGTGTCGATCATTTACTGGTAAGCCAAGTCTTGAAATGTGATTGAACCGGATGTAGGGCAGGTTAAATACGTCCCAAAGCCTGCTCTTTTGAAAACAGTAGGAGCCATGGTTGCTGCCCCACATCGTCCTTTCCTCATTCGCAGGTGAACAAGCAATTAGGGCGATAGAGTATTTTGGCCTCACCTACGCGCTAGTAGGCCGCGCAACTATCTACTCCCGGTTTAATCAACAATCCTTAACATTACCAACACTATGTATGCAAGAAAGCGGTGGAAAGCTGGGATTCGGCGGAGCCCAGAAGTTTAGCTCTTCGTAAAAGCTCTTTATTTAGGAATATATTATGACGCGCGAAATGCACAACGATAGATAGGCTATTTAGGAATTTGCGCAAGCTTGTGGAGGTTAAAAGCTACACGTTGAACCGGGCACTGGAGGACAACGTGGAAGGAATAATGATGAGAGATGTCTGAGGTTGCCCTTGATCTGCGCCTCTAGTCATTACCCGATGGCAACTCGGCCAAGATTGTGTTCCTCTCTAGCACCAACATATCATCTCTATGTCGCAAGCAGATCCTGCAAACTCCTACAGCTGGGTAGTTGAGGGGATCAATGGCATGACAATTGTGGTAAGAGTATGATCGGCGTCTAAGGCACCTGAGGCAGCGTAATGGCCTGTCTTTCTTTTCTTCTCGAATGAGGCTTGGTGGGTTGACTGCTTGCGAAGGTCTCCTCGTATTGGTCAATTCCTGTTCGGAATATCTGCAGCACCTAACTTGCTATTAGAAGACGTCAAGTTCGAGAAGCTCACGGTGGCAAGCACTTACCTCTTGTGTATGTACGCTTTCACTCCTGACACCCACCGCATCGGGCTTGATAGCCGGTATGGCGTTGTAGTATTTCTGGTCGTAAGTGTCCGGGTGGAGTGTCTCTGACTTATACACTTCGCGTGGCAGAGAACAGTTATTCTAGTTGTAGACCGAAGTTGAAGACTCCAGATAGGCTCGGCTTGGTGAAAATGTGATATAGGCAGCCCCTTTCGCGATAGTGGGAAGTTTTGGGAAGAACGTCGATAGTTTACAGTAAGTTCCTCTGTTCGAGGGCTGTTGATCGAAGGTACCTTCAAACTTCTCGAGACCCTTGATTCAATGGTCAGGCCCTCTCTCGGCAAAATATGTTCAATGTTCTGTTCACATATTGGTCGGTTAGGGGAGCAAACCGCCCTCCCTGTTAATCGTTGACCGTTGATCAATAAACGTCATATGCCGTATCTTGCGAATCATGTACCAGCAATGCAGCCATGCTAGCCTGGTATGCGTGCGTTAAGATTGTGGCTACCCTTCAAAGGCGACTCCTTCAACACATCGGCAACCGACTGTTTACTTCCTTAACAGCAGCAGCAAAAGCGCGACGGTGACATGTAAGATTAGGCTAGAGTGAGCACCGAGCATCGGGTAGGCCTGTAGAATACAAGCGCTTGTGTTTATCTTCCAAAACCTTCTGTGTGCGTCTGCCTAGTCTTTGTTTACAGATACATGACTTCTAGGCTCAGCAAATACGTCTGTTGCTGATGGCTTGGTCCATGTACTTGGCGCCTGCTTCGAAAAAGAAGAGTCCTATCTCTGACATCTATTTGTTCTACACTGCGGCACGGCTACTGAAAGGGCCACTATAGTAACATGAATGATTCTTTCTTCGAATTTTCCTTTACTTCTACTGCCTCATAGAATCTAACTCGTCCTGAGTAAGACTATTGTAAGGGTAGTGGCCTCAGGTTCAAGCGGCATAGTTTAAGACAGTCGAATCAACTCATTGAACAAAGTCAAATGCTTTTCGTCGATCCAGCATTTCACGAGGTACTGGTAAGTACGACCAGTAGATCTCTCCACGACCCGTTCATCCAGCACAGAGACCCCAGTGCTTTCGTCTTCGCTGCTCTGCTCTATGTTAGTCTGAGTTTTTAACGGCTAGCATCCGCACTCACATAATCGGATAGAGAGTAGTCATCTATTTCCGAATCTTCAGATCTGAGCATCTCATATTTCGGATCAGTCTCAAAATCCGAGCTTAAAGACAGGACATCCTGGCTGCCAGCTGACGAAGTAGACTTGGTTTCGGCGAGCTCGAAGTTCGGCTCCCATGTGCGATCTTCAAGGATCCTCGGGTCAATGAAATCCTCAATACTGGGCAACGGTAAATCAGGTTTCCAATCCAGGTGTTGTTCCATGTTGACCGCAAGCTCTGGCTGTTGTTATCACTGCTAGGCTGACTGGTCGTTTTGGCTTAAGAAGGTTGAGTTCGCTGCTGCACCCAGGGATCTTATATATGCAATCGCTATTCCAAGAGTGTCGTTGTCAAGACAAGGGCATAGGTAAGTTGTTGGAAACTATCACAACGGCACGCATGGGGGGGCATTATAGAGAGTCGCAGCCACAAACGGTAGGCATCCCTAACAGAATTGCTGGTCTGACATGTTCAAGATGTACTCCAGAAAGTGATGTGCAATACTATCTAATACAATTGAAGTTGTCAGAGCACGGGGGTCGTAAATTAATAGGGATCGCATTCACCGACAAAGACTCGAAGAGGGTCTGTGGTGTGATAGGCTCCGTGTTTCGAATCGAGATCTACGCCTTCTTTCCTTGGGTCATTTAGGTGGATCTGGTAAGCATATGCTACGCTATTGACCTCCAGAAATAGCAGGGTATGATAGCCAATAATGCACTCTTATATTGAGTAGTACACACCGAATTTGTCGCAGTAACAGGGAAGTTGAATGTCATTGCTTTCAGTCTATACTGTATTGGGAACCGAGTCACTTAAGTCCAACATCAATACGATATTCTGGCATGTGTGTAAATCGAACTGCTAACGTCAACACTACCCTGAGACTGTGGTATCGAACAATTCAGATAGACAGAGGCGTAATGTCTCCATAGCAGGCATTACTTTCTGGCTAGTGGTGTCGAATCTTGCTTGAAGAGCTTCAGCAGCCTGTTTCCACTGAGACATGGTTTGCTGAAGGCATTGACGTTCTGCTTCCCATTCCTGTTGAGCATTAAGCAGCCCCTGCTCCTTCTCGCGGAGTTTTTGGACCTCTAAGATGAGTTCCTCTTTCTCAAATTCGAGCGTCTGTATAATGAGGTTATTGTCGGGTGACATAGCACGATGCGGGTCCTACGAGAAAAATGTTAGGCCCAGTAAACCTGCGATGCTATGCAGTTGGTACAGTACCTCAAAAAGCTCCTCCTCATCTTGGACAGCGTGAGGGGAAACAGCTTTAATTATCTTGCTATCACTCTTCAGTGCTTCGCAGATTTTCTGGCAGTCTGCGACACTCGCAGTACTCAAGTTCGTTTTGAAGATTTTCCGTATAGAATCCGCAACAACCCACCTATACGGATCTTCGCGTCCAGGTTTCAGACGAACCAGACTCGGCTCGATCTCGAGGCCAAGGCGAGAACCAGAACGAGGGTTAGCAAGGGACATATCAACCGTAACGATAGACTCACTAATCTCCCCAGCAAGAGCTTTTCGACATTCCATTCTCCAGAACTTGCGTTTCCGATTACTGGAAGTGGACATTTTCTAGGCTCTGCTTATTCTCCGGGGTTTTGGTGTGCGAGATTGGCAAAATAATGGACATGCATTTAGCTACATCCTACTGGTACTTATAGGAAGAGAACTGCTTCCTCTACCCAAAAATGAGCCCTGTCGGAGACGGCCTGGTCACTCCTTATTCAAACGCTCCTTTGGTTGAACGGTACTTAGTCAATACAACTCCTGCTAGCAATTCGATGTTGATCAAAGGAAGCGCTCGTCTGATGGCTAAATTGACAGTTTCCGGTCCCACAATTCTGGCAACCCCTACCTTTCGTAGTGTTCAACTACAGTGCCAAGATTTCCAGACAGGCTAGTTTCCCCTCTCTCCCTGACCAACCCACCAACTAAATCTTTCTATTTCAAGGGAGAAAAGGCCTTATGGGGACATGATGAGTAGTACGGGCAACAGATTTAGCGTGTAAAAAACCAAAGCTCCCTAGAATTTATCCGAAGACGATCATTGAGGCGGTACTACTCCGATCGCCACCTGGGCGCCACCGAAGCGCGAAAGCGCCAAATACGACTGCTTCCAAGACGATCAATCAGGCTTTTTGTGGTGTTGCTCTTCCCAATGATTTGGAAGACTGTGAATAGAAGCCGACGGTAAGCTCGTCTTTCTAGGTTCTCCAATTGCCGGGAAAGTCGACCATGGTCTCTATCGAGTACTTTACGAATATGCCTTGACACCTCGTGCCTAGGACTGTGCCGTATCTGCTTCAGGGAGGAGCGCGTATTTCGCAGTGCATGAATGTATTTAATTCTATCCGGTAGAATATAGTCGTGGCAGTATCGAGCTAGGCGCTGCAGCTGAAGGTGCATGAGACTGAACCCATCTAACTGGAGGTTCTGTTGATTCCAAGCTGATAGGTCGGGACGCACTTGTAAATCAAGCCGCTCTGGTTGCGCTATATATCTACCCTGTCTAGGGCGACATTCCCGTACCTTAGCTTCAACGTCATTCGACGATGTCCGGCCTTTGGCGATTGTCGATAGCTCTGGAGCGGTGGTCCTGCAGGCGCTTGTGTCATCCTCCGTGTCCGCGAAGTCTGACATGATCGTGATTACAAATTGCCATAGGATGAAAAGCGTTTGCGGCGGATTTAAGCGCAATTGCATCGCGGCTTCTGTGGCTAAATTAGGCGGCTCGACGGATTGATAGCGACCATTGGCAGCAGCTGACGAACCTTTGAGACTGGTCTCTGCTTCAATCATTTGCGCAGAGTATTCTCATGCAAGGGATGCTAGAAGAGTAGGAGGGAAGAGAGCACCGAAATATAAGCTTGAGAAGACACGAGGATTCTAGGGAGTTCGTTTTGACGTGGTCGTTTTTGTTTCTGCATCCTGGCCGAACGCCCTGCTGTTTGGAAAGAAATTACGGCCCAGAAGAATTCCATCCCCATTCTATTAGGACACTTACTGTAACTGGGACAAAGAGCCTCCACACCAAAAAAACTATCTTTGGATTTTATATTACGTAAATCTTACTGTATTGTTCCTACACAGGTATCCCTGACTGGAACCGCTGGCTTTACCGCACACAAGCAGGGATCCGGATGAAGTCCCATCTCTATTCCCGGGACGAAGTGAACTACGCAGAGACCTCCTGGGTTGCTCTACCCTCGCGTGCCATCAGTCCTAACTTGGTATTCCCAAATTCACTGTGACCGACTATCGAGGATCCCTCGCCCTGTGTAAACCGAGGGGAACGATGGTGGGCCACACGACGGAATGGCAAGTCAAGGAAAGGCAGGGAGGGCGGTGTTTGGAGGAGAGGACGAGTATCGCCTTTGGGAAGGTAATCTGCTGGTGTCTTGTGGACTACCGGGAAATTGTGTTGCCTCTTCGTTGAGGTCAGTGATGTCTCGTAGCGTCTACTTACAGAAACTCACGATCTCCTCTTCTGATGGTGCTGGTATATTTGGGTCAGTGGCAAATATATAAATTCTTCCGCTTGGCATCCGCATAGTCAACCAAATCTCTATGTCATAGCGGTCATTGAACTCCTTCAGTCGTCTGAAGAGATTGTGACGTCGCTTGCGGATTTGCTCCTGAGTTGTACGATCCCCTGGACCACTAGACCTCTTCTTGAGCTTGGAGGAAACTCTCATCTTCAACGGCAGTGTCCTTACAACACACCACACGGTCTCGCTTAGGTATGCAGAAGCTGAAATTATTTATTGATTCCCATTGTGATGATCTTCTCGTGGCCCTTTTATCTCCGTACAAGGTCACAAAAGGGTGCTTAGATGTTTGTCTCGATCCAACGGAATCCTCATTATTTGACAAGCAACGCTGTTGGACTCGATGAAACGCACTCAACACCTCTTTATCCCCTGTTTATTGAGGGTCTCTGGTTAAGTTGAACTATACGAGTCTGAAAGCTGGAACAGTCCTTACTCTTATATTTGATTGACTAACGAAGGTCTACATGATATTATAAGCAGAGCATTGCGTTCGCGAACACAAATCACCCGCCTGGGTCTCATATCCAGGACGACGATGGGTCCACTGTTTTGGGGATGCTCCAGTAGCCTTTCCAAGCAACTTCCGCCTGATTTTCATCAATCTGTGACTCTTTGATAGCTGTATTCAGACGGCGTAGAGCATCGTAGAGGAACGGATCTCCATTTGGCGTCGATCTCGGCTCAAAGAACGATTGGAGGATAATGTCCTGAGAGACCTCGATAACTTTCAGGTACAGTCGCTGATAGATATCATAACATATTCCATAAAAGTCGTTCTCGTGTTGATGCCAGTCTAACTCCTCCTCCAATCGTTTCAGGCGTTCATGCGGCAGCTCCGATTTCTGTTCTTTGGCGGCTTGCAGGCGGGATCGCATTGTCTCCAAAACTATGGTCGCACCGTCGTATCCTCGAATAAGATGATCAACTTGGTTGACCTCCGGGGACTCCAGTTGCGCACTGTTAGGAACTTTCTCAACGCTGACTGTGACTGATCCATTAGAGGGTTGTGCGTTTGAGGCCATGGAGAGTTGAATTACTTGCCGCCACTGCTCAACATCTTCAATGTAGTCATGAACCGGCCTGAAGCAAGACACTGGATACAGGCTGTAAGAGACCGCGCTGCTTCTGTGATCTTCTTCTGGGCCTTCTTGCACCCATGTTCTGTCCCTAGCACGGTATAAATATCCCTGCATCTCCACTTCGAACCTTCGTTAAGGGCGAAACGATACATCTGCACGGCGCTCGAGCAACCGTCAATAAGAACGCCCCGCCTTATTCCTTCGAGATATAATTATACACGGCCTCTCTAATGTCGGGCCCTCCTGAAATTTCTCCTCAGGTATTTCCATCTTATCCAGCCTGACAAAGCTCATATGAATTTCTTGCATCCCCGGCTTGTCGCGTGCCTACGGAAACCTAAGCTGACAGCGACGCACGTTAGGATGCATATCGTGCTGCCTCGAGCGGCACTCCCGAGTGGCCATCTCTAGTTGCTAGTCTGGACGGGCAGATTGGAGACCTCCGCAGAGAGCGTGATGTCTGCCAGAGAAATATGTCGATGCTAGCGGATGAGAATCAGAGATTGATTGATATTGTCACAAAGCTAGCCTCCGCCTTTGACCAACAGACAAGGGCACTGCATATCGAACAGCAGCAACCGGGCTTCAGCGTGTCTGCCCTTGTGTGGGATCTGCAGCGAGCTCAGAGGGACCTCGCTCACTCTAGAGAAATGAGTAGCAATCAGCGGCAAGTCATAGTGAGCCAGTCCTGTCATATCGAGTTTTTAGATCAGAAGATATCGGAGCTCCAGAAGACCATCGCCGAGTCCAGCTCAAACGACAGCTTCCACCAAAGAAGGGGGTTGGTGCTCGGGCAGCTAAACGATAAAACTTCCAGACACTCGTACATGGCCAAAAGAGACGGGCCTGCCGGCCCTTCGAGTCCTTGAAATACGGTCCCTCGTCTCCATTGCTGTGCATACTGAACCCAAAGACTTGGTGGTCGTTTACAAATGCGGACTCCTACGAGGCCGACCAGATGCTTATGTTCAGGGGATTCTTTTAAACGTGGAACCTGCCTTGTAACCTAGGACTATACCGCATGTAGTTTCAACGCATCGCAGAGAGATTGTACAGGTGGTTGCAAAAACGGTGCCCGGATGTCATAATCTTTCCGTCTATGTAAGCGCGGCGTTTGACCATAAATAGCCAAAGCTTGGCGATCATTGACCTGGACCAGTAATTTTTATTGGCTGATTGCTAGAAATCTTAGCTATATTTGGTCCAGACTTCCCACCCACCAAGATAGAAACGAAGAGCATAGCACCCGGGCACCGTTTTTGCAACCACCTGTATTGTTATACAATATCGGTGTTCATTTTTCATTCCCTAAATGGTTTGGATTACAAACGGGGCAACGCTGTACCGGATGCGCCGGATACACCGGAAGCTGCCCGAAATCAGCCAAATACATACTGTACGTTCAACTAGGCATGCTCGTCATCCCTTTTTCCTTTTCTCCGGTGACTACGGCACGTTACTCCCCCCAAAACCATCATTCTCGTCATTTATGGAGCCTGTCCTGTCCTCGCTTACAGTGACCAATTGTGCTCCTATTCGCCCTTGAACCTAGCAGTTTGCATGAAAACATAGTCTTGCTGTACGTTGCGTTGCAATTGCCACTCTTTCAGTGTTTTCGTTTTTGGGAGACATGACGCGTCATCACGCTCCACTTCATGAAAAAACGGTCATTGCTGCTATCCAACTGGTGATATTCGTCCTGGGAAGAGGATGAAGCGAGGAACCTGGAAACCCGAAGGGGAGAAATGATTAAATGGGAGATTGAACAGGAGGTGGCGGAAAGGGAAGAAAAAGGAGACGGTAGTCGAGCATCATGTGAAAGGGAGGTTTCCCGACGTAAAGTCGCCCGGCGTCTTCTCCGTAATCGTCCTAGACAACGGTCGAGAACAAAAAAGCCGAGAGTCGTAAGTGGCCGAACCATGGTTCATCTAAGACCATTTTTATTAGGTTGCTCGTCCGCGCCGTCGGACCGTGTTCCGCGCTATCGAAAAGCTTAACTTAATGGATCCTCGTCAGATGTTCCCCTATTGGGTAAAGAAAACAGTCGATGATTGGTTAATAACAACAGAATTCTTTTTAGTACTCTGGAGTAGTAGAAAGGCGCAGAGCGGATGCAAGCTGATTATTAAGCCTTAACATAGGACTCATTAGCCATCAACTAAGCGAAAACGGCAGACGAGTGTTTGTGGGTCTCATATATCTTTACGTAAAATTGGCTAATGGTTCGAAGTTCACACGAGGTCAAACAAGGAATCGATAGCCGCGGATATACCGAATGCTGTCGGCGATCCGCCAGAAACAGCAGTTATCTTCTGGCACACCCTCCAATATTTCTTTCTTTGGGCAGGTAAAGTCCGTTTCTTTCGCCCTCTTCATTAATTGATCCTATTTTCATTCTGCAGGGGCCCTTGGAAACATTTTTTTTATCTGTTTATCTTATTTATTTATTTATTAGAATTTTTTTTTGAGTCCTGCAGGTAGATAATTGACATGAGTAGGCATTTCTCCATACATTGTCGGGTTGAGGTTGCCTTGTTCTCAGGTACCGTTGCATGGCTAAATATGGTTATTGTTCCTTAGTGATGAGAGATGTCTTTAGTTGACGTAAGATATCCTGAATAAAACTGATACAAAAATAAAGGAATGGGCCAAATGAAAATTGAGCCCAAGCCGATCCATTAAAGCGAAGAAACCAATTAAGGTATGCAAGAACAAATGACTTCGTGAAGTGATTTCTCATAGTCGAGTGACTTCAACGCGTTATAATGAAGTCATGCCACAGGCAAGACAACCTTGGGTCGTAGTACAAAGGCACAACTGCCAAACTTGAATATGGGCATAAAGACGATTACATGAAAGCGGTTTTAGTTACAGTGGCACGTCATACGTCTGATTTCAGGGTTTTTTTACCGCTAGCCTAATTGTGAGATCCCAAACTACTCTGCTGCACAGATGGATCTACATAGTATACATACCTCTAAGAGTTAACTAACTATCCTGGTGTCCCACACAGAGATATCAATGCACGTGCGATCATGGATCAGCCGACTGCATAGTACTGGTTGGAATCATCCTAGGACTTATAGAACCTCCTTCAGGCATTATTATGACTGCTTTCACCCTGAATTCCTCTAATGTTCTATACCCAGACCAGCGGTAGAAACACCGAATTGAAACTTTTGACATGCGATGGTACCACGCAATCTCGCCTTCATCCTTCTTGATATCCACCGTCTCAGGGCAGTCTCAGGAAAGTCATAATAGGAGGGGGCCTAGAACCTCAGGGGTAAGACAACGTTGGCGAATTGCCAAGTAATTGTGGGGCTTCAACTAACCTTTGATGTTCATGCCGTCTGAAAACAACACAAAACCTCTCCTTTGCCATTGCAGACTTAAACCATGTATGTTACGCAGATATAGACTCGGACTGCTTGAAGTTGGATGGACCAAAAAGAATTTGGAATCATGTCACCATCTCGCACTTGGCTAGGGTTGGCATTGCACAATCCAGGACGACGAGATGCCAAGGCGACTGAACCATGGTTCATCGTGGATCTATATTTTAGCTCCTCCCCGCCTGGCCCACCTCACACTGCGGTGTATTGTAGCACACGACATTGAACGTCAAAAGCTTAATTTATGGGTAACGCATCAAATTGCCGTAACGTAATCCACAACCGAGCGAGCCACCCAACCGAGCGAGCCACCTCAGTACCCCTAAACCTTCATCCATCATCAAACCAAATTTTCCACCAATATGGCATCAAAACAACCTGATTTAATAGTTGAATTAGAAGATCGCATATCTCTTGCAGTCAAAGTATACCAAAATGGCCAGTTCAAAAGCATACGAGCTGCAGCAGCAGCATATGATATTCCTCAATCTACCCTTACACATTAAATCAGCGGATGCAAAGCATGGGTTAATATACCAGCCAACTGCCAGAAGCTTAGCAATCTAGAAGAGGGTTCTCTAAAGAAATAGATTCTGGATATGGATGAGCGCGGCCTACCACCAAATCAGGATACTGTACGTAAAATAGCAGATATCTTACTATCTTATTAAAATCCAGGCCTATCTACTAGAAAGAACTGGGTCAGCAACTTTATCAAATAGCATAATGATCTTATATCAAAATATACCCACAAATATGATTACCAGTGTGCAAAATGTGAGGATCCAGAAGTTATCAACCGGTGGTTTAATCTTGTTAAGAATACTATAGTAAAATATGGTATTCTTGAGCAGGATATCTACAACTTTGATAAGACTGGCTTTTAAATGGGTGTAGCACATACAGCAAAGGTTATTACTTCATCCCATTATTGAACAAACCACGTACGAGCTATACAGCCAGGGAATCGCGAATGGGTCACTGTTATTGAATGCATTAATGCATCTGGATAGTCTCTCCCCCCTATAATTATCTTCTCCAGCAAGGTCTACTAATCTCAATGGTATCAAGATATCAACCCTGACTGGCTAATCAGTCTGAGTGATAATAGCTGGACTAATAATGACCTTGGAGTTTTATGGTTGGAAAAGGTCTTTGAAAAGCATACTATGGCGCGTATAATTGGGAAATATCGGCTTTTGATTCTTGATGGCCATGCTAGCCATGAATCAGCAGAGTTTGATCTTTTCTGCAAGAATCATCAGATTATCCCTCTTTATATGCCTTCTCATTCATCAGATAAACTATAACGTCTTAATGTTGGCTGCTTTGCACCCCTAAAGGAGGCATATAGGATAGAGGTGATGAGAAGCATTCAAAATGGCATTCATCATATTAATAAGGAAAACTTTCTTAATCTTTATAGAGAATTAAGAAAGGCCTTATCATCTAAGAATATTTGCAGTGGTTTTATAGCTTCTGGTCTAGTTCCTTTGGACCCCTAAAGGGTGCTAGATAAGCTTACCATCAAGAATATTACCCCCCCTACTACTGCTCACGGACCTCCTACAGATGCTGAATGGATTGTAAAGACCCCTTATACTACTACTGAGGTACAAAGGCAGATGGAGCTTATTAAGCAGCTTATTAAATGCAACTCCCAAAGTCCCCCAACTAAGGCTACCCGTCAGCTTGCTAAGGCAGCTGAATCTACTATGCATAAAGTCCTTCTCCTAGATCAGGAGATAAAGGGCCTACATACAGCAAATGAGAAGCAGAAGCGAAAGCGTGCAACCCCTAGATCTTATATTGCTACTGGAGGTGTTCTGACAGGTGCTGAAGGCCAGCAACTTGCCTAAGAAGCTATACAGGCGATGGAGATAGAACCAGTTCCTAAGAAGCGTGCGCCACCACGATGTAGCAATTGCTATCAAATTGGTCATATTAGAACAAGCTGTCCTAGTAGAACTAGGTAATCTGAAAATTCAAAGGCTTTTTTGGTTTGGTTTGATTCCGTAGTACTAAGGTATCGTTTAATTGACCGCAAGCAGAATCATGTTCGGGTGGCTCGCTCGGTTGGGTGGCTCGCTCGGTTGTGGATTACGTTACTTAGTAACGAGTAGCCAATTGGTTGTTGGTGGCTTCGGTCGTATGGAATTTAGAATACGAGAGAGAAACGCGCGGACATTGGCTCACGGCTAAATCCGACGATAGGGCTCCATTTCCCAGTCTACTTGGTGAGAAATACAGGCAACAGATGGCTCCGGGCCGCGACTCGTAATTTCCTTTTTAGCACTATACAAGATTTGTTATACATAGATAGATCTTATTGCGGTGGTTGGTGAATAATAGCGTTTGTCTCTGAGTGATTCGTATAGACCGCAGCTGCTGTTTCGGTGAATGATTATTAGGCCAATGACTGCGCTCAATGGCTTCTGTCAATCTGTCAAACGCTGGTGGTGTCAGGATAGACCCACCGTGTCCAGCTGCTCTAGCCAGAGAAACGTGAATTGCGTCGTAGATGGTGGCTGCACTGTCGGCATACGTTGGTTCAGCATTGACATTCATTCGGGAGGCTGGCGTGTGGCTAGCCCCAAAGCAGTCACGCGGTCGGTTTGGCTAGCGCGGGATAACCCGATGGTTGCTTGCCAGTACTTGCTCAAGTCATGTATTTGAAACGGATTCAGACTTTGAGCTGCTCTTCGAGATACACAGGCCGGCGGTGGGGGGTGGGGGAATCCGAGGTCTTCGCCGAAGGCTCGTGGCTGGACGACCTCGCACTGGCATTGTACATCTATTGCCATCGGACGCTTGAGTCAATTCCCATGATTAGCCCGAAAACGGCCGCCCATGGCGCTCAAGTTCTCTCCCACTTAAGATGTCAGGAGCAGGCTAAAGAAGCGGCGACATCCACACATACGTGCAGCGTGACAAAATTACCACAATTTGTCCTCGGTAAACAACATTTCCTATCACGTCTGCCTCTATTTGATCAAGCTCGGCAATCTCGATAGGTATCAGGGTTCTAACGGATGAAGTTAAAGAATTAAGAGCCGGTTAACCGTGCATCTCATAAAACGAGCATCTCATTATCGGGGACTGGACGAGGAACAAGCTACACTAGAAGGATCTATCGAAAGTCTGGTCGGTAAAAGAGATAACTTGGTGAATGTTCTCCGACGACGAGCAGTTCCATGGAAATCTTGGCGACCAGCCGACTAGGGTGCCTCATTAGTATTTTAGTGAAATATGCCGGCTCATTTCCGTTTTAGATCTAGAATTTGATTGGTACAAGGCAACTCGAAGCGCTTCACATGAACGTTACTACAATGGTTGGGGACCATCAACATTCAAATATGGCTGGGTCGTATAATCCTCCGCTCCGGCCTCTGCAAACCCACCATTGGGCCAATGGACGTTCTGGGTGGACTCTGTTAGCGCGGGCCCAGTTGTGTGTTGACCCCCCAGCGTCAGCTGTCCCGGTGACACAAATGCGCCTTGCCCCTGAGCTGCCGGCACTTGCGGTGCTTGCCATGCAGGCGGAACCATATATGTCATCGGAACTGTCGCCATACGCTGGTTGAGCATTGCAGGCATTGTAGTCGGGCCGGCCGCGTTCCACTGGGGACCCGCCCTGTTGTTAGATACAAAAGCAGTCGCGTAGTCATTTCCTGCCATAACAGGATAGCCGACAGTTGATGGGTTGTATTGGTATTGAAAATGCGATGGTGCGACGGGGTTTGTCGATTGTGGGGGGCATCGGAGATCCGCCCCTTGTTGGGTTGACGGCGTTGGTGTTAAAAGCTGGGCGGGTGCGACGGATTGCTCGGCTGCTGCCTGAGACGGAGAGTGCTGTATGGTGGATGCCGAATCAGCTCCGGCCGGAAGGGGGGCCGTCTGGTACCGCTGTGACTGTTGTTGATTTACAGGAGCGGAATCTTGTCCAGTATGATTGCGAGAATCCATCTCTGGCGCACGTAGACTTTCTAGCTGACGTGCCTGGGCCCCGTCTGACGCAGAATGCTGAGGCGCAGATATGGCAGAAGACCCTTCCGACGATTGTGAAGGGGGATGATCATTTTCTTTCCGCGATGCAGTAGCGGCCTTTTTGTCTTCTCCAAGCCGAGCTCTTGTAGGAGTCCCCGGATTTCCTTTTGCATCTGGCAAGGGGGTCGCGGGCTCACTTGAAAGAGAGAGGGCTTCATTCATCAATTTCCAGAACCTATCGTTGTCCCATTCGTCGCACTGGCTGTTGAGAGGTATCCAATCTGCCGAAGGGCCGTTCCGAATATGATCCATCATTATGCCGTCGCACCCCGCGATCTGTTTCAGTTCGGATACAGCGGCTGGATAGTTCTCCATGAAATGTTTCATAGCCGTGAAGGAATTCAGGAGCATGGTGAGGATAAGTCTATACCTGCCTACGGCTAAGTCTTCCATCTGGTTAAACGTCAGAGAACCTTGTTCTTATCGAATTGACAGGGCAAATTTGACTCACAACGCTCCTGGAATCGGAGTCTTCCCGGGTGTCCTGGAGCCTTACCTGACATTTACTACATACGACGTCGCCAGCAGTACTTTGCTCCGAGGCGGCCGTAGGCAGGGGCGAGCAGGAGTTGGATGCTAAGGAGCTTCTTCCAAAGTATCTTCTTCCAGACTTTCGCCGCCTTCGACTTGCCCTTTGGGGATCCATTAGAGAACCAGGAATGAATGTAAAGTGCTGAACCGCCAACAGTGTGCAGAGATTGTGGGCTTTATAGCACGTAGTCAACTTGCGCCCTAGCGTTTCCTAGCGTTGAAAGAAAGGCCCGACGACTCGCAGCCTTCGATATTCGGCAAAATTCGTGTTCAACAGGAAAGCCCCAGGATGATGAGCGTTGGTAAACATGCAAGACGAACTGGGCCCCGGCCAATCAGAGCGATGGAGATAAATACCCGTGGAGCCGCTAAATCAGCTATGCTCGGGGTGGATATACAGCAACCACCAAAGGCAGGTCCAAGCTCCACCTTGGATCTAACCGCTGAGCTTTCGGTGTAACAGGAATACACCTCCAATTTTCCGCACGGTATCTGTGAAGGAGAGGACAGGCATGGCGGAGTTGAACGCGCAGCGTAACGCTATGTGGAACAAAATGCGTTGACTAGCCAGCAGTAGTCCATTTTCGCGAATAAATTCCTTCCTCGACCCCAGAAACAGTGAGGTGCTGAAGTAAATGCTCGCTCTCCCTTCGCATTCCACTTGTTGATCGTGACCCTCGCGGGCATATCTGAGGGCATTTATATTGTTTGACGAAAAGGGAATCCGAATTGGCGTGATTATTGGGAATGAAGGTCACAAAGAACAAGAGGGGCTCAAAGAATTGGGGCCCGGCAGAAATACGGGAGTTGATGTCCTTCATCCCCGAGCAGTCAGCACAAGGTGTCCCCTGGGAAGAGAGAGCACATTTGTGGAAGGCCAGGTTTGGAACCACGCGGTCAGGGGCGTCTCTCCGGGCGCAGTTTACCCGTATAAAAAACGGGTGGTATCCGCAAAATGTCATGCGTCTTTTGAGCGAGGGCGTAACTTCGGACTTCATCGAGATCACGAATCCCACCGAGAATTGTCGGCATTCGATACCTTTCACGCCTGAGACGGCGTCGGAAACATACCAATCTGTCAAGAAAGGGAAGGCTTCCGTATGCAGTACGCCGAATAGTTTCGAGCCAAGCAGGGCTGCAACACCTGTGTGCCTCTCCTCCCCTCCATCTTGTCAGAGTACAACCCAATCATGCATTAATATGCCGTCGTCTATCGTCAGCCAACTGCTGGTTTCATGCCTCAAGTTTTGTAGGTCAACGGCAAGATCCCCACCAACATGAACTTTGTACTGACTCGAAAATTCTCAAGGCATCGTTATAGCAACCGCAACTCCGAAGAAGCCAACTACTTCCCTTTCACACATAAGATACAAAGTGCAGAAGACGCACCGAAAAGTTCCCCCAGTTGATGGTAACGGCCGACAAGTTCGTCATGAAACGAGATTGGGAAGTGGACGAGATCTTCGATGGTCGGAAAAGAACAAGGTGAAATGATATGACTGACGAACTTGGCATCAGCACTTCTCGATCCATGTATATGACCGTACATCAATCTCTCGTACTACCCTGATCTCTAAGCAACTGTTAGGGAAAGACTAATGACTGTGGGTTACACTCCCGCTTGTGCGTTCCCGTATAAACTCAATGCCGTCATTTGTGCTGCGCTCCGTTAAATAGCATGGGGAATACCCGCAGGATATAATCCCCCTTAGGATTGCCTTTCGTTGTATTCGCACCGCAGACTCCATTTGGCCAGGACACAAGAAATGTGAGGATAGGTGAAGAAGACGCGTTGCGAGAAGCTTGAGTGCGAGGTATAATAGTCGGTGACCGTCGCGGATGTATAACAAGGGCGGCAGCACTGCGAAAGGAACGGAAGATTTCCAGACGATGAAAGGTTTTCTCTTCATTCCTGAAACGATCAGATAGCCATGGCAGCATGGTTAGCACTCGAGCGCGAAACCGGAAGTTGGATTATTGCAGATACCGGTCGTATGAAGAAGGTAGTTCATGGAATGGGCAGTCCAAGCAGTCAGCGTCCATCCGTACAATTGTTTGTGGGAGGTCCGACCAAGTTGCAAGCACTCCGTGCTCTAAATCCACACAACAATATCACACGCCAAAGTAACGTTGGTTTCGCTCGGCTGCATCAAACCAACGTCGTCAGCCCTTATTCCATTCTAGTCATCGAAAGTGGCCTTTCTCCACGTCCGCAAGAAGCCTGGTCTCGCCAGAAACAAGACATGACACAGCGACACCATGTTCAAGGCAGTCACAGCCGTACATACCAAGAAATGAGAGATTTACTATATAGAGAGTTCCTTTTCCCTTCCGCCCATGTTGTATGCCTCTTCGCAGCCGACTTTGGGGGCATCGCACAAGTGAAGTCGGCCTTAGAGAACTGGAGATATCCAATGGCGCCAGGTTTTGACGACTGTGATAGGATTCTCCCGCGATTGGTGGTTGTGTTGACAGAATCCGAAGTTGTACAGCAGGATATTGTGGCAACTGAAGAGTCGCTGGCCGCTGCAGCTAAACCTAGGGTGGCTGATTCTGTTATAGTTGTGGATCTGCGGGATAGAAGCGAGTTGTCCGCTCGCAGTCGCTTCGAGCCTCTTCGTCGCGCGCTCGAACGGGAAGCAGAGGAGGCCCGGGCCGCAAGGCAGGATGCCTGCCTTCTGTTTTCCGCAGCTCACCTTCAGTCGCTCTTCGGAAAGATGTTGCTCCATGTCAGCCAACAGTCGGGCCTGCCCTTCGATTGCATAAGAGCGTGTCGTCCGAGTGGATCCAAGCAGGGCGACACATCGGAATACCTAGCTAGATTTATGACGACTGTTGAGGAAGCTCGGATCTCGTCGCATACTGTTGCAGCATTTGTCGCTTCCGCTTTTGTAATGGACGCCTACCCGCCAGGAATGCATGGTAGGCACGAACCATAAATCTCCTTGCACTTTGATGCTAAACCTGGCAGGATTCAACCCAGTCCTTGTGTTCCGCAAAATCTATGCTTCGGATTGCAAGTATGCACTTCGTAACTGGACCAATACTCGGGCGGAAGTGTTTTGTCAACGAGTGGAAAAGGACTTTGCATGCTTACATGCTAAACTATCGTCCGCCGTCCAGTCGATCCAAATCCGTAAAGAAGTATTTCGGAGTCAAAAGTCGGTCTGGTGCGACGTAAAGACGAACCATGTGTGCTTGTTTTGCCTTCGTCGTCCTCCAGAGCATATGATGCCCTGTCGGCATACCCTATGTGACACTTGTGCGTGCATATTCGGGCAACGGAGTCACGGCGCGGAATACCACTTTGACCTGGCTTGTTGCCCATTATGCCTGACACAGTTCTCGTTCGTTGTCCGTGTACTCCCTCCAACGAAGGGACCGACAATCCTGGTTCTCGATGGAGGAGGGATCCGCGGTGTTGTTACGCTGGGATTCCTCAAAGCGCTCGAGGAGGAAATTGGAGCCTTAAGAGGGGCATTTGATCTTACCGTTGGGACAAGCGCAGGTGAGTGCAACCGCTGAATTCCTCAAATTGGTCACAAGCTTCTTGTTGGACATTGATGCCTTTTGTTTCATAAGGTGCGCTCAATGCCTCGGAGATAATGGTTTGTGGATCGACAGCAAACGAAGCCCACAAGAAGTTCAAGGCTATGGCACGGGAAATCTTTCCCCCAACACGCCGTTTGCCGACGATACTTTCGCAATCGTTGAGTCTGGTCAAAACATGGATCACAGACAGCCGCCATGATTCCACCGTCCTGGATCAGACTCTCCAGAGAGTCTTCGGTGCCACACGTTGCTTGTTTGACTGGGCCGGACCAGCAGTATCTGGTGTCCGCGTAGCTCTAACAGCGAGCCGAATCGAGGATGGATCTCTGTGCTTGTTTTCCAACTATCAAGGGGCTGAACGCAGCAAAGTGCCATCGGCATACGCATTGTTGGTGCCGAACGATTTGCCTTTATGGGAAGTGTAAGTGGCCACGACCCCCTTACTTTGGCGAATTCCAAAGATGAAAAGCCCCGAGGGGATGAGAACAGGACGCGCTCAGTGACCCAAAAATCTTTGAGGGAATGAGTGGAAAGATTGGCTGACTTCTCATTCTAGTGCTCGGTGCACTGTGGCCGCTTTAGGGTATGTGGTAACAGGCTGATTCTCCAGCAGTCGGTGCGCTGACATTGCCAGTTACTTCACACCCAAGTATATCGAGGGCCTCGGCACATTTCAAGACGGCGGTGTCAGAGTGAACTGTCCCCTGCGGACTGCACTCCGCGAGAGTGAGGTCCTCTGGCCATCACGTAAAAGGCCAGACCTAGTCGTCAGCATTGGGACGGGCTACGCGTCTGAGGGATCGTCAGTTGACGAGAACTCGACACACGCTTTCCTGAAAGGCGGGTTTATTGACCGAGCTATCCGCACATTTCTATCGTCTCCGGCCGTCGACGGAAGGCGAGGTTGGAAGGATGCCCTAGATAGTGTCCCTCAGGACGTCCAGAAGAATGTGTTCCGATTAGACCGTATCCTGCCAGGAGAATTGCCTGAATTAGACGACATCAACGCGATTGATGAGCTAGATCAGCATGACTACCGTATATCGGAGGAACTTACCAAAGCATGGTTTGCCAAGGCTCTTTTTTTCGAACTTGACCAGGAGCCTACCTTCTTGCAGAATCACTATGAATGCCGGGGATCCATCCTTTGCTGCAAGCATGACGCCGCAGGAATCGTGAAGCAGATTGCAGCAAGGTTCCCAGAAGCTCGATTTGCGCTTTCTCGCGGGAGTAGTCTTGGAGATGTCGACGGAGAGTATGGATGCTCGAAGTGCGGGTACTACAGGAAGCGGGTCTCGTTCAAAGTCTCCAACCTTCACGAAACAGTAGACCTGGGTGTCACCGGCACCACAGGGTTCATCTCCATTGGGGGCTTCCCTACTACAGTCCAGTGCCTGCTGGAAAACCAACAGGCTGATTCACCCTTCGGGCGAAGTGACCACAGCCGAGATCGATGGCCACCGTCTCGCGGGTGTTATTGCAACAGCCGAAAGCGTGATCAAACATCACCAGATTCCGACAAAGCTTCAAAGAGGCGCCGTCTGTCCTCATTGTAGGAGTCTATAGTACTGGAGGCTTGCGTGAAGACGGAAGACAACAAATTAAGGGGGGGAAAAAGGACACACGTCGCAGTAGAGAAGTCCGGAATGGGGAGCAATCTGGTAGGAGAAACTTTTTCAATCCGGTTTCAACTGGCCTCCATTTTTGCAAGTAGTTCTCGCACTTGTAGACCGCGATTCATTCGTAGCCGATCCAATCCTTGGTTTTCCAAGGATTCGAGTAGCGTATGGGACCACGTGGTCCTGACCCAGTCTTTTGGTACACCGGCCTATCTGCATCGGGAAGGGATTCGCGACGCGGGTTGGATGTCCGAGTAACATTTTTCTTTTGCGTCTTCCCTACCTTGTAGAATCCTTGCTTTCGAACTACATACGGTAACTCCATCCTGTGATGAACTTCCCGGCCGACGACTGGTTATTTCCCTATGCAGCATTTTCAATCCTGTCCGGCAGGGAATCACACGCACAGTCTACACCACTACACTATCCGAACCAAAGGATTGTGGCGGTGTAGCGGGTGGAGCTGAGGGGTTCGATTGCCATTCTTTTAGTTTCATCGACCAATAGCTGAAGCTTTCCGAATTCACTAGTATTAGGCGAAGGTTGGTGTGACGATATCTAACCCAGCAGCCAGGTTCGCTTAATTCTGCAAGACCATAAAGTACTGGCGGTCAAACTACGCAAGGGCAGGAAAATACAGTAGCAAATCCAACATGGATCTCGAAATCGGACGGTCATTTAAGAATGGCCATGCTGACCTACATTGCATGTGATGTAACGGCTTACAAATTACTAAACGATTCGGCGCCCGTACGTTTGTCAGCAAAGGGGAAAATTGGAAGGGATACAACCGACGAAGGTAATTTCAACGCTTTGGCGCATGCAATGGCTGCTGACTCAACATGTCGATTGGGGTCGTAAGCTACTATGAGTAGTAAACCGCGGCTGAGCCGTCTCAACATCGAGCGACGGTAGACTTGGGATGTCTGAACCGTTCTCCTCCTATCCAATAGATGTACTAATTCTAATACCAAGTATCATCACGTGCAAAGTTCGCGTCAGACCTCAAGTGACTACGAATTATCTAGGTATCAGAAAATCCTTGCATTAAAATCCTGGAAGATAGTACTCAAGAGCGGCGTATATTTATTATGAAGACAAGTACAATAATTACTTTACATATCCAACATTGCTTCCTCTGAGATGAGATATTCCAAGTCTAAAACCTGCAATATCATACAGTAAAACCTCGTTATAACGAGATATTCCAGACAGTCCAAATTTCTCGTTATAACGAGGTTCTCGTTATATCAAGGATATATATAATTTAGCCTGTAAAATAGCTTCGAATATCCCGCTGAGTCTGTAGGCTCAGCTTTCGACCCCAAAGGATACGCTCATGCTTATCTAGCTCATATATAAGGCTAGGAATGCCCTCTGCCTGCTGCTCCTCATATAAACAAAGTGTTCTTAGTGCTTCCAATGCCTGATCAAGTGATATTTGTGGTAGAATTTCAAGCTCCTCCTCAGAATCATCATCAAGCTCTGGCCCATACTGAGCTAGAATCTGGCTCTTAATATCTTCATGAGTATCCTGGATAGCTTCCTCTGCGGGGTTCAGAAAGGTATCAATATCTATTAGGTCCTGGATAGGCGTAGAGAGCTTAAGAAGAGAGAAAGCATTCTGTATATCATCCAGAACTGCTGGATTGACAGGCTCTTGATATGATGGTTGAGAATCTAGAGCCTTTTGAAAGCAATTCTGGATTACCTGCCCAGAAAGTTCAAATTCCCAGCTCTGGATTCCCCATCGAACTGCTCGTAGAATGTTCATTAATATAATTAAATCATAATTAAGCTCAAACTCTTGAAGGATGAAGCGAATCCAGTATTGTTTCCAGTATAACTTCCAACAGTGGATAATCCCTTGATCAAGAGGCTGGTATCGGCTGGTAGAGTTCGCAGGAAGCCATATAATAAGAGTATTCTGTAGTGGATAACCACTAGATTAAATCTCTGTTACAGTAGCTTGATGAGCAGAGAAGTTATCTATAAGAAGGACAACATTCCGTCCACTCATCTGCTTATCAAACCAACGAAGAAAGTCTGTAAATATTAATGTTGTAATCCAGGCTTTCTGGTTACTCCGCCAGATAAGATTCAGATTCCGTATATTAACACCAGCAGCTTGGAAAGCTCGAGGATTCTTCGCTGTATCAATAAACCATGGTAATAGCTTCTCAGAGCCATCTGCATTGCAACAAAAGAGGGCCGTTATCCGTGCTTTATCTTTCTTTCAACCTGGAAGTTAACATGTTGAAAGACTCTGTGCAGGAGACTGCTTCCAGAAGAGGCCAGTCTCATCACAGTTAAACTAGTCCTTAAGGCTATACGCACTTAAGACTTATTTAATCTCAAGCATCTCTTGATCTGCCTGAGCTGGAACACTTCCCTCCTCTCTATGATGTTAATACCATCTTACTGACCTCCTTGTCTGGAAGTTATGAAGCCATCCATTACTGAAAGTTGCCATCTCTTGCCCTGGGTAGATCTTCTCCTAAAAAGACTAAGCCTTTTGTTGAATAATCTCTGCAGAGATAGGTATTTGTTCCTCCACACATATTATCCACTCAAATAAGGCGTTCTCTAGCTCTAGCCAGTTCTCACGGCGTTAGCGCTTTGCATCGCGGGTAGGGAGGGAATCAGCATTAAGATAGTCGTATTTGCGGGATAAGATATCAGAGATGAGACCAGATGAAAGAGTATGATCGTAGGTCTCCTGAAACCATTTGCGAAGGTCTTTCTGTGTTGCGTTTGGATGGAGGCGATTTTGAGCTCGCAAAGCAGCCTTCTGGGACGTTGAGATAGGCTTCCTCTGAGGCATATTAGCTAATAAGAACCCCTTGATATAACGAGATTTTGTATGGGAGATAAGGCAAAGTTAACGAGACTCGCTGTAGCGAGGGATTTCGTTATTTATATGGAGAATTAATTGAAGCAAGGAAAAAATCTCGTTATATCGAGGTTCTCGTTATAGCGAGGCTCGTTATAACGAGGTTTTACTGTATAGGAATACGTATTCGTCGCTCGGCCGCGTAGGCGGGTCGCCTGAGGATTACCGTAGCCAGTTATCACTGGCGATATGCAATTAGCATATGTAAATAGGAGGTCCCTTCCGGCATGGCTGGCTGAAGAACCCATGCCCTGCGTTTTAAGCTTCAGCAACCTCATATTTTCTCCGCCTTAAATCTTGAGGTTCACGAAATCTGGACGGAGTGAGGGAGATGCCGACCTTTAGGCGGTGTCGGCATTGAAACATGTGCAATACACGAGATCCGTTGCCATTTCCTATTGTCGCGGACCTGGTTTCTTCTCGACCTCATGGCGGCAGAGACGACAAACTAGTTCTTGCATCCGCATGAAATCTTCCTTTCTGTTTTGTAGCATTTAAATAGATTCAGCCCCTCGTTACTGGGTGCCTCGTTAGTTGTTCTCATCAATCCTTCGCAACTCAAAGTCGCCCGTCGGCACAGCTAGAAAAGATACCCATGTGGTTTGTACTCGATGGCCATCACAATATCTACGCATACCTTTCAGAACGCACTATTCCTCTGCGACGGCCATTTGCATACAAGCTTACCGACAGACACAGTATGGGATGCTGGTCGATTTCTCGATTTCCGTCTGAATCATCGAGAGCATGAGCCATAGACCTGAAAATGATTGCCTTTCAGTAGCCGATATATAATTTTAGAGAGTGCCACCCACGAGCTATAACCTTTCCTGCGACAGTGGTAACCCCGAAGCACGTTCTGGTGCTAAAAGTCGTATACCATGAGAATTTCGGCTTGCATTTCCATTCCTTATGCTTTATCTATCTCGTCGCTGATTTTTATGATTTTCGTGGCAATAGGTTGCACTTCCACCTCTGCGCCTTCCAATCAACTTTACTTCATGAAGGCAAGGGGATTAGAAGTGAGTTCTTTGGCGGGGCCGCTGATATTGAAAATAGGCCACATTGGATGCGTCCTTTATGTCAAAGCTGGACGGCTATCTAAAGTCGCTAGTTGCTCGTCGGTCGCTGGTCGACAACGTGACATCCGGGCTTTCTACCGCGGTTGACTCCGTTGGAAGCGTCGGTAACACTGCCAGCGCTGCACAGACTCTGACGGACGTGGCTGGGAGTGCGGCAAGTACTGTAGCTAGTGTAGGGGAGGATATAACGAGCGCCACCAATAAGACTTTGGTGAATGCTGTAGACGCTGCTCTGTCCAGGACCCGCGCCGACTATCCAGACTTTTTGATTGTTGGCTTGTGGAGTTATTGCAACGGGAGCTTCGACGGCAGTCACACCCCGATAGTAACTAACTGCTCCACGCCAAGTACCACCTTCTCGTTCAACTTTTCAGGCGCCCTTGGCTTAGACAGCTCATGGGTAGCCTCTATCTTTCCGTCTGCTCTACAAGATGCAATTGACTATTACCACAAATTCACCAACTGGATGGTCTCGGCTTGGATCATCACAGTTGTCTCGACGGTCCTCGTTTTGCTCGCGGGACTCACCGCTTTTGGGTCTCGGTGGGGTAGTCTGATTACGAGCTTCTGTGCCGTGGTAACAACTGCTCTTTTCCCTCTGACTGAAAGCAAACGGAGGCTAACCCATTAAGAGCAAGGCTGCAATGGTTTCTAGTTTTGCTGCAACTCTCACAGCATGTCTGATATATGCCTCCCTTGTGGGTGGCCTGGAACTGCTGTCGCCAACCCTTGGAATCCATGCTAGTATTGGATGGAAGGTGGTCATCCTCGCGTCCGTGGCAACTTTTCTAGCTTTTGCGGGTGGATTATTCTGGCTTATGAGCGTCTGCTGCTGTTCTGGAAGAAGCATGAAAAAAAGATCTCCGGACGCTCGTGCTTCATATTCCAGCAAGTCTGCCTCGCAGGCTAGAAGCCCTGACGACCAGTCAATCGCCCATGGAAGGGAAAAGCAAGAGTCCAAGACAAGTTCCGCTTGACATGAATATGGCGTAAGAAAGAAGGCCAAAATCCCTCATTTTCAGACTGCGCATTTGTAACATTGCTATGGTCCATTTTCGCTCAAATAGCATCAAAAACCAATCCTTTCGGGAAACTGTGTGGCCATAATGATCAGCAGTGGGTAGCGTCCGATGATGCTTCTTCCATTATGGGCTATTTTCGGCAGCATATTGGTGTCGTACTACAATGGAGTCCGTTGGAGCCCGGTTGTGGGGGGGGTGGGAGGAGGAGGAGGAGGAGGTTTGGTGGTTGCGAATCTACATTATTATCGTCATACCAATATACCCACCCATTACTGCCTCTTTCGGATAATGCTCAAATTGGGTCGGGTTTAGTCATGTCACCTCACCATCAACCTTGCCACTGTCACAATGGAACCATCTTACCTAGGGGTGAACATTCTATCGAGAAGTGATGCCAAGACAGAAATGGAATTACGTCTCCTCATTGTTAGGGATCGGCTATGTGACCAATACTGATCCTTCCATGTGGTGTCTTTGTTCCTGATCTCCTCCCTGTTTGACGTTCTCCCATACTGGTTTATTTCCCGTTGCTTCTTGGGGCTGGACCCAACCAGAATCTAGATCTAGCTGCATGTGTATTGGCCAACAAGGTGAGGCACGGGAAATCGAGGAGAACTTCTTGCCAGACTGTCACTGCATTTTGCAACTGCTTTGTGCGATATCAAAGAATCTGATTATTCACGGCACCATCCATCGACAACAAGCAGCTGAAGGATGATTTATTTATTTCCGGGTTCCAGGATACGATGCGATCATTATCTTGTTCTGCTAGTCTCAGAGTTATAGAGCGGGGATAAATGGCAAAAGCTTAACAATGGTAAAGACGAAAAGAAGTACTTGAAGACTGTTATAGACAACAATACAATGGCATGAACAAGGCCAAAATCCTTGAATCATCAGGCCGGTGGTAGTTGTGCGAGGAGCTCGGCCATTCTCTCTTTCCTAGAAGACTCGGCATCCTCTACCACAATCCAGGAGTTTGCAGTTCCCTGCCTACGAAGGCCCTGGCTATCTTCGTGCGCGGCGATTGCTAGTGCTTCTGGCGCGAGAAGTCTAGAAATATCGCTGCGAAGATCATCCGTAACCCGCCCAAACAAGATGCATTTTACCATAGGCTCTAATGACTGGAAAATGCGAATCGTTCCTGGTCGAGTATATGAAGCCAAGGTAGCGAGAGCGTTGAAATGCCTAGGGACGAATGTTTCTTTATACCTATGAACCGAGATTAGCCTGTCAAGATGAGTCTCTTTCTTTTTTCCCCCGCTCGGATCGTAGTTAGGGCAGAAAGGAAGGTTGTTCGGGGCGAAGCAAAACATACATTATCCTCACCAATTGACCGTCAGCAAGCAGTAAGATTCCAAATCCTAGAGTTGCTGCAAGCGTCCACAACCATCTACCCACCTTAGCATAGCTGGCGCTGATTTTGTTACGACGTTGTTTAGGACGTTGTGATACACGAGGATCATCAGGATGTTCGCGAAGTATGGAGTTGAGAACACCGGATACCGTCGGGTCTTCTGGGCAGTATCTCTCTGGGTGCTCACGGAGGTCCTCGTAGTTGAGGGAAAATAATAGGAGGGCGAAACGTTCCTGAATGGAATATTCTGCTATTTTTTGGCATCGAGCACTCGGAGATAGTTCACGGCTCCTTTTATACCTCTCCATTCTCGGGGCAGCCCAAGTCCGTGTAAGCCGCATGAGAGGTTGGCCTCCCACTGATCAGGAGATAAAAGAACCATTAACGTTTCACGTGCATCCCTAGTCATTAAGAAACGTTCCGCCTCAAGGACATGTCTGAATGTTTCTGCTATTTCTGCGTCAAGTGGTCTACCACCCTCGAATCCACATGACTGCAGTAAGCGTAATCTCGTCTCGTGTTGCCTCTCTGCACCAAATTCAGGATTCAGGGCCGTCGCGGCAGAGGCTGAATAACGGCCAATAGTGGACGAAGGTTCATCCTTGCTTTGGTAGACAAATGGCTGGGGAACAGAGCTACTAATGGCTTGAAGAGTAACATCGACGTAGCCATTTCCCGCTAACGGGGTTAAATCTCGAGGTTCGTAAGGCTTGTTGTGTGGAGAATGGCCAGTGGCAGACTCTGCATTGAAATCTTGGTGCATCGCGTCGTCTATGCACATGTGAATCCTCATGGTGTGCTCTGCTGCGGGTTAAACTCAAACGTCGGTTCAAGATATAGAGACGGCCAGCTCCAATCATACCTGAGAAGTCACATGAGTGGTTCGGAGATTCGAAAGCGCTAGGATGAGGTTTTTCATGGTGGCGATTGGAGAGGAGGTTCCGGCGGTATGAGAGCTGCTGTTCCACCTCATCCGCCAATCCGGCGGCTTCATCCGTGAAAATTGTGTTAACGCCAGAGCATAAGATCCCTAACCTTTACGAAGCATGCCCTTCATCCTGCGGAAGCCATCTATATCTTCGTTCACTAGTGCCAATTCCCTTTGGTAATCTTGCAAATATGCCCATGGGTTGAGAAACTGCCATGGCCTTCCGGAGGCGAGAAGTTTATGATCTTCTTCCGAGAGTTGAATTGTACTTTCGCCAACTTTCAAAGGCGTATTTTGATCCAAGTGGCCAGGTGAGGACCCTGCGGAGAGGACAACACGGGCCCAGCTGATAAGGGGGCCTTCAACCACATGTGGTTTGGGGATCGAGAAAAGACGCCCTAACTGCTCGCAAAGATGCGCGCTAAATGGACTGTCGCTGCGGTTGAAGGAAATGCTGCCATTGTGCTCCAGCACCTCGAGGTATTTGTCTAAGTAGAGGAGAATTCCAGTTACGGCTGGCTCGATTGAAGTAGGTGGCTCAAGACCATCCGGCAGTGGGTGTAGGTCAAAACCAATCGTGCTTCCAGCGCTTGTATCGAGACGACTGCGACTTAGATTTTCCGGCATTTGGCTCATGATCACCGTATCCCGAGGAGACGTGTCCTCCTAACTTTAGTATGTTGCGCCAAAGCCTGATTGATGAGGTTCGTCCCAGATTCGCAAGGCTCACCCACAGGGCGGAAGGACCTAAAAGGACCTAACAGACCCATCCTCTTTTCCAGCACTTGGCTAAGTCGGGTCTCCACGGCCAACCCTCATTGGTCCACTCGGCTGTTGAACAGTTGTGGGCCTCCAGAAACAGTAATGGTTTTTCAATATCCTGAGGATTGCCATGCAGACGATGGGAATGACTGGATAGTCGAAGGTTACCGGTTGGTGTGATGGAATGTCGCTGAAGAACACTGCATAGAACGACATAGCGCTCCCAGAGGGCTTGTTGCTGGGCACTTAGGCTGGAGGATTCTCAAGCTTTCACAAGTCGCTTTGAGTTGGGTGAAGTGAAGTTTGAGTTGAAGAAAAGCTGAGAGTGCAGTAGTTGTCCGGAGGAGATGATCTCCCATTGGAATTCCACTTTCGATCGTCTCCGCCAGGCACCTCCTGGTTGGTGACAACAAGGATGCCCTGTTGCGAATGATCTGCACAGGTGTAGTGGAGGCGGACCCAACGGAAAAATGAACCTGCGGCAGAGGGAATCTTGATTTCTGCATTCCTGCTGTTCTACCAGGTGACAATCAAAGTTACCCATAGTCTAATTGGATATGCTGACCGTCTGCGTGGTGGCACTAGACCAGGATGTCTCGGTCGTGTTCACCACAGGTAGTGTCGCAACAAACATTGATATTATAAGTTCACAACAGAGGACCAGTCCACCGACAATATGCGATGTAACCTCGACTACGGGTCATCAAGGAATATCCGTTACTTTGACTGATTGGGTATGTTTGCTGGCCCCGAACCTAACTACGCCTTGACCAGATGCAACACAGTACCTGCCCTCGGTGAATCGAAGAGGTAGTCGCGGGATGAGACTGGAAGAGCCAGTGTGTAGCACAAGAAGCCCTGGCTAGATTGTATGGGCGAATGAGATGGCATTGCATCGAACTGGCCCGTTTTCTGTGTCCTTCGAACCCATTCATCTTTTCCCTTTCCGAGGTAGAGATAACCAGCCGCTCAGAGGCTCATATTATGTTTATATCTCTTTTTGGCGGTGCAGAATTGCCCGTGGGCTTGTCTCGTTCACGCTGGATGCTCAGTCCACAAACTCCTTTCCTCTATCTGCACTATATCTCCCACACCAGGATTACCGTTCTCTTTGGGCAGACCTTGATTTATTCAAGCAGCACAATCACGGCGCTGCTTGAATACATGTGACCCAGCATCACGTAGAGGGGTCTGCCAATCTCGAGAAGCTATCTTGTAGTGCTTGATTCATATCAGATGCTAAGTTAACCGTAGCCAATTTATGTTGCCAAGCTTGCTGTAGACCGTTCCTTTATTAGAACTATGGATACAGTAGAATACCTACTCGCACTGGTCTGCTGCTGCTTCCGTACCATGGAGTAAGCTTCGTAGAAATGTATTTTCTCGACGCAAAGCATCACAGTCAATCTTGGTGCTTTGTAAGTCCAGCTGCATGATGGCAAGATCTAGGATCGCTCCCAAAGGTTCTCCTTCTCCTTGTACCTCTGCTTCCTTCATGTCTTTGCCCATCTGATAGGTCCGGACCGTGGCCCACATCTTCTCGAGGAGATTGAAAAGGATTTCGAGAAGGCCTTTGAGGATAGTGAGTTCGGACTGTGCATTGCATAGCTCGTCTCGTGCTGCCTTGAGTTCGCGGCTATTTTTATTGAACGCATCGGCGATTGTATCGCAGGTCTTTGGTAGTTCGGCCAAGAGAGCCAATGCAGTCTGTACAGCGTTATTTTATGGTCATATACCGAGCTAGAGTATTCCATTTACCTCCTCCATCTGGAAAGGGCTGAAATCCTGTGCGACAGAACTGTCAAGGTGTTTGGCAGGAAATCCGAAGTAAAGTTGCCGCTGTATGGTGCCCGGTTTCCTCTATTAGTCGCAAAACCCAATGTAGCTGGCGGGAAAGAGGAGTAAATTCGCATATTCCAGCCTTTCGGCACTGTCAGCAGTGCCCCAAAAATATCTGCTGTCTGGTCGTGGCTGTCCTCGCCTTATGAAGATAATCCGGGAAAGTGGTTGAACGACGTTCGCGGCGATATATTTTGTCGTCCAGAAAGTGGATACTATTGATCGCTCGTAGGGAAGGTGGCTCCTCAATCCATATTAGTCCTTGGCTCAATTCTTCTGTTCAACATCCCAATCTGACGGGTTAATTAATTCAACGGGCAAATACCATATTATTTCTGACGGGTGGGGCAGCAGAATCATCACAGAGAGACAGTGATATTTTCCTGTACGTTGAACGCTCAGTAGGCCACATCCACAAGCAGTCTGGATACTATTACACGTAGTCTTCCTAACTTGATAAGCTAACCAGCGAGAGCCTTATAAACAGCGAAAGGTAGTTTCGAAGGGATCTATAAGTGTCAAGCCCGCTTGCCACTGCCTTTTAACTACAGCTCAGTCTCGTATATCATTCACTCCGCATCACCGATTTGTCACCATGGAACAATCCGAAGGAAAGGAAACCCAAGAATGTACCCTTCTCCATCAGCCAAACGTCTCAGTCAAGGAGACTGAGGATACAATGAACGTAGTCCCACGCACTATTGGATTAGGCGTGAGTCGCGACTACGATCTTGACCGAGAAGTACCAGATGCTTTACGAGAAATATACCAAAACTGGTAGGTCCGGAGGTAACGAACCAGCGCTAAACACCCACTGAGCTGGTTCACAGGAAGGAGGCGATTATTCGAGAACATAGGATGCCTCTGCAGGACTTTATTCCGTACATTGTCAAGACAAACGATCGGAACGAAATTTTGATTGTTGTGGAGAGGAAAGATATAGCCCGCCCGCTTGACGAAGATCAACCTGAGCCAAAGGTGTTCGGATGCATCCGGTTCGTCATCTCTCAAGGCAAGGCTGAGTTTATAAATTTTGGATCTTCCTTCGATGACCAGTGTCTGAACTTGGGTCATACCACCAAAACGGAAGATAATCGTCTTAGAGGATTGCAGGTTGCAGCGCTTGTACTATGCCGCGAAAACCATCACCTGAGAATATCAGCGAATGGTTGTCACTGGAACTTCGGATTCAATGCCCAGGCGAGTCTGTACTGCCGAGCAACGCCATCCAAAGCCAAGCGTGAGACGAACGTCGAGGGAAAGCCTCTGAAGCTTTGCGCCGATATTCATGAGGATGTCGCGGTAACTATCGGCCATAAGGGAAAGCCACTTTCTCTTGAAGATTTCCAAGCGTGGCTGCGAGATACGATCGATCTACATGAGGCCCCTGGGCGGATTCGAACACCATCAGGAGACGTCCTGCTGGACCAGTACTATCAGGGCCACCTTTATCTGAGAGGTATACGTGTCCTTCAGCCTGTCTTCGAACCAGAGCAAACCTTTCACTTTGGATACGACTTAGCCCGGGGAACTGTTGGGCGGGACCGCCAGCCGTTGGTGAACGTGGAAGAAATTATGGCATGCATCCACTCGATCTGGGAGAGTGCAATTGAGCAAGCAGATGGCGTCGTACTGCCGAAGTACCTCGAGATTTTCCGGAGTACTCCTCCCCCTGCCGAGGCGCGAGGGACACATCACCTGATCACCGAGTCCACAGCTAAAAAAATGTGGCAGTCGCTGATTCACGATTCGGCTGGAGCAGGCGTGTTCTATTGCCTTGATTCGCGACGAAACGATGTAAGTATAGCACACTCATCATCCACTCATGTTATGGCCGACTTTCACACAGATATCTCACTGCTTTTAGGACCATCCTATAATCCAGTCAGAGCTCAAGAAGGAACCTCGGACTTTGCCAGACGCCTTATGGAAGATTTTTCGAAAATATGGTTTGGTTCGATACCCCAAAGAGGAACTTTACAAAATACTGCAAACTTCTGAAACGGTGGGTTTACCGGAAACAGTCTTCGCATACTCTGTAGCCCACACTCTCCGCGCTCTCCTCCGCCTTGACCCACGAACAGAGAACACCAATATAGTTTTTGTCCGCTGCGTATCTGACGTGGTTGATATGGCGTATCGAGCGGAACGAGACACCCTTTATATACATGAGAAATGGTTGTGGCCTCACACCACTTGCCAAGGCGCTGAACAACTGGCAATACCCGAGCCCGATGTGTTTGTCTGGCAGCACACTGTGGAAGATTTATATCACCGATTACTAGCAATCATTCTCAATCAGTCTGAAGGACGCCGCGCAGGTCAAAACACGCGACATCTACTCAGATTGGCTCACCAGAAACTCCATTACATGCCGCGAAACATCCAGGTGACCGTCGAGGATGAAGGGTCCCTAACCGTGTCATTCTATACAGGACACAGCCTCCTCTACGTCGAGCAATACGGAGCATGTGTTCATTATCTAATCGTCATACATCGACCAGACTGCGAGGTTAGGACTAATATCCTGACATACGATAGCACCAACGACACTTGCGCTTGTCCTCGAAAGGCCGTCTCCTTAGCTTCACGGACAGCCAGGTTCTCCGGCCTTAACGGGGTGACTTGGACCCCGACGGTCGTTAGGATGCAAGGAAGGGACAACATTGCCAAAGATGGAAGTAGCGCTTCTACCTTAAAGGCCATGGATGGCGAGCTGATCGGAATTGCCTCAGGCGCAGTCTCACTGTTGCCTTCGACTACCAGCAGCCATGCAGTCACAGACGATGACTGTGATGTTCTACTTTCCTCGCATTGTTTTCAAAGCGACAACGCTCAATCCGTTGCCAATCTCGCGAGCGAGCAAAGCGTGGCAGATGCCGCTCCTGTTCCTCCTAAGATTGAGGGGACGCAAGAGAGAGCGACAGTGTCCAGGAACGTTTCCCCTCAACCGCCCGCCGATATCGGACACAGTGTAGCTGTCGAAGGTAACACCTGTGCAGCTTCGAACGGAACACTAGTTGTCGAGAGCGACCAACGCCCGAAGGACACGATCCCCTGCAACCTATCGGACTCTGGCGCGTTGATAGCGGGCCCGAAAGAAACCTTAGCCAAAACCAGAGAAGCGAACGACCGCGTAGAAACTGATGGAATTGCAAAAGACCTCTTACGGGGAGCCAATGCACAGCACTCTTTCACTTTTTCTACCTGTCCTCATCCGGCGGCAGCAATGGACAACCTTGAGGCATGCGAGGTACAGGAGAATGGGCAGCAGCCATGTGAAGTTGGCCATGACAGTTCAAATCACAGTTCAACAGTAAGCACGACCTCTTTTCCACTTCATCATTATCTCCTGGCACAGATTGTCGTTTGTTGACACCATATGGCGGTGAACGAAGAACAAGACATACTAAAGTTACATAGAATGCCAGATCCTTGCAGCCTTGTGAGAACTATCCAGAATTCTCTAAGGGCACATTCGCCAAAATTCAGCTAAAATCGGCGAATGCACAATGCGACAAGACGGTCCGCTATATAATATATATTCACGATATTGTGCGGCCCTTCCCCGAAACCGCGCTTTCTCCAAAGCTCATGGTCACAAAATACTCGTTTATCGCGGATCATCTGAATTTCGGCACAGAAAGTCCAATCGAGAAGGAGAAAGAGCTGGTGCTTCATTTCGGAGTTCTGGATAAAATGGGCGACGAGAATGATTCAGAGTTTATTTGCGTCAATGACATAGTGTCAGCTGACACTGAGCAAGATCGATGGACGGTCTCGCATGACTGCCAAAAGCCTGGTAAGTCTAGCAACAGAAAAAGAAAAAGAAATTGTCACAATGTACCAGGAGAAACTGAGAATCGACTGGACAGGTCCGAATTCCGGATTCTATGCGCGATATGCTATTCAAAGAGACACTCAGCCCTTATCGCTCTTTATGACCGCCCTCAAGCCTACCTTAACTAAACATAGCGGGAACTATCGCGCGCCAAACTTTTCTCCGTTGCCAGTCGCGGTTGTCATTGATTTCTCGCCAGAGGACCTGAGAATGTCTTCTGGCTTCAAAGAGGCGGGGTACCGCATCGGCGCCGCTATTGGTTACGACACGCAGTGTTATCAACCGTGGAAGGTATGTCCCTGAGATGGAGAGACACCGCATAGAGGCATATAACATTTGGCTAAAATCTATCGCAAAGAATCTACACCCAGAAGCATCGATGAATCTTGGTAGTCCTACGTCCATCATTACAGATCTAGAAAGCGGGAACCTACGCTTGCCAAAGTTGGGGGGCAGTTCAGAGTCCCGTATTGGAATCATTTCCAGTTGGAAAGAGCCCCAGGTCCTCCCATTTACCAAATCGCCTGAGCTAGATGCATCGAATCTATTGGAGGATTACGGGACCATTTTTCGGTGGTGTTGTCTCGCAGCACAATCCTCCTCACTGGATCTCGATTTCATCGTGCTTACTATTCTTCAACCGAACGCCAGCCAGGAATTTTCGAAGCTCTTGGCTGATACTGTGGCTGTACTTTTAGAACAAGGGTATTCGGTCACTGTCAGGTCAATTGTTCTGGATTATGGAGAAGAGAATGAACAATGTCACGTCCTTCTCTTATTTGCCGCACCATGCGGCACAATCCCACAATGGATCGATGAGACTCTCTCTGACATTCAGCTTACGAGTCTCAACGGTAGCCCAGCCTTGGATAATAATGTGGAGTCTACTACAACGGCGGAAACTCAATGTTCAGCAAATTCAAGATCGGTCACCGACGCAGCCCTGTCAGAAGATAAAGCGGTCCATGACCAAGCTACAGGGCGACACAGTTCGTTGCCGATACCTGATATTGCCTACCAGGCAGATCTCACTAGAGATGATTGTCAGCCCCGTACAAAATCGTGTACGACACATGATCCGATCCCACAGTTGACCCGAAATATCGCAACTATTGTCACCCGAGTCATTGGAGAGTTGTCGAAGGGTTGCCAGCGACCAGGCGAGTGCTCTGCAAACTCCCGTCCGGAAGATGATTCCGAGAATGCCAAAAGGTTGAGGTTGTGAGCCCCGAATAGATGTGACTTTGATTTCTCGCTACGACAATCTAGTCAAATTTTCCTGCCGTACTCAGAATCTGCTTTGGATGAGAAAGAAATCGAGGACTTCAAAGGAAGACCTCTGGTGGCGAGTTGCCAAAATGTACAGCGAATATGAGTTGTTTCCGTGATAATATAAGCGCTTTACACGGAGAGAGGCAAACCAGTAATATTTCTTTCTCAGAAACCGGGCCATGTGGTCTTTCGAGTGTGCATTGCAAAAGATTGGCCCGTTAGGCTACGCAATGAAGGGGTTAAGAACCGAATACGGTCAATTGGTGGAGTCTGATGAAGCCTCCTCTAGGTCGAGATCACACAGTCTTTGATGGCTTATGTTATGCCATCTGAAGAGCAAGAAGTTGGAAGCAGAGAGTCGTGTGTTCATTGTCTGCATACTTTTGTTTCCGGGGCTGCGAGAGACTTCTAGTGTGAGGTTCTTGTGCCATTTATATGAGGTTACAGAGGCCATTCAAATGTATATATTTATGTTCGACGAGCTAGAAATGAACTATCAAATCATTGAAAGTCGGACGGTGCTTATGACGACCGGCGGTATTGGTATAAGTTTGCTACATACATAGCCATTGTGCCAGGCGCAGAGGGAAGGAAATTGACTGTGTGAATCTGGAGTGCCCGTTAGACCGATGGGCTTTTGATAGAGACAGCTGTGGCGTTGCAGATGCGTGTAATAAGTTCAACTGGCCATACATATTGCGTTTTCATTAGTGACTCTACTTCTGTGATAATTTCAGCTGCTATCTGGAACGAAACTAATATCTAGTACTCCCTAGCTTAACAACTCTATCTGCGCTCATTTTCAGGCATGAGCCTGCCCACCATCCAGGCCCTACAATGGCAGCCCGACGGTTAGCAGAGGATCCTTTTCTGACTTTCAATTTTCACTTACAAAAATATAAGCAATATCTCCCCTGATCAGGTTATCAGTGCCCAACATGACGGCGCCGTTCGAGAAACCTCTTATTAGCTTTCGCTTCTTCTCCTGGAGTTCGAGAATGCGTATCTCTATCGTGTCTGCTACCAGAAGCCGGTAGACACGAACATGCCTTTCTTGACCAATTCTATGCACTCGACCGATCGCTTGCTCCTCGATGTACGGGTTCCACGAGGGCTCCATAATAATGACGTTGGATGCACATGTGAGATTCAATCCTGCATTTCCAGCCTTGAGGGACACCAGTAGGACCAAACAGTCTGGCTGCGAGGCGAAACTTGAAATTGCAGAGCCGCGCTCTGCCGGAGTCATACGTCCGTCGTACCGACGGTATTTCCAGCCGCTCCTCGCGATAGGGACCTCAATGAGATCTAGGAGGGCAGTGAAATGACTAAAGACAATGACCTTGTCTCCAGTTCCTTGGTCTCTGATTGCCTTTATGATCTCCGCAGCTTTTTCAATCTTCGAGCTGTTCACCCACTTCCTTGGTAAGGCATGTCCATATGCCACCCTCGCTTCGTGGTTCTCCCAAACTTGCTTTCTCATCGCTGCAGAGCTTTGCTTGCCAGCGCAGCTCATCTCAGACGGAGCCACCCCGTACCGAAGGGGAGGAATAACGTGGTCAGTGCGGCAAGCCTCCAAGCCAATGTCCATCCCACTGCCGCTATCTTCATCGTCTTCGTCACCCTCGTCGTTCAGTCCAAGGAGCGCTTTGAGCGACGAAGGAAAGAGCGTTGAACTGCCTTGGTTGGACGACGAGAAATTGTGACTCCGCACGAAAGAGCTATAGTCTGTCACTTTTTGTAAATCAACGGTCACGCGACAGCTGTGGCAGCGAAACCCCACGGGCACTTCGGTACTTGCTCCCTCCGGCGCAGTTGTGGAGCACATCTTCCCAAAGCACGCCAGACAGACACTGTGTCCGCATGGCGAGAAAATAATAGGGCTATATGCTCTCTCTAAACAGACAGGGCATTGAGATATAGTCTCGTTATCTCTCAGACGAGTGACGACCTCCTCGGGAAGGCATAATGCGTTTACCGCCAAGTGCTCCTCGCTCCTTGATGATTGAAGAGCGGTAAGTGCTGCACCGGAAAGGAGAAGTATATGGCAGCAAGCCTGGCGGAGGTATTGTAACAAGCTCAGCACATTAGGAATTTTCCGCTGTTCTCCTCCATTGTTAAGATACCGTTGCACATGGCGCTGTGTAAAGCTTTCCAGGACAGCATAGGTGCATCGCTCTTCCTCCGTGAGGGCCACATATACGTCCTCTATAGTTACCGAAGGAAGCTCCACGATCGGTCTCCCGTTGAGGATCGTCGACTTTGTTCGTCGCAGCATGATGGTCTTTAGAAAACCCTGCAGCTGCATGTCTCTCGCAGTCTCAGCGTCATTCCCTCTACCGATAGACTCCGATTTGAGAATCTTCAACCATATTAGTAGGATGCAAAGGCATGTTAAAGTTACGATCTCTCCTATCGGACTTACACTATTGAAGCTGTCGGTATTAACGTAAGGTTGGATCCTCAAGAATTTCAATAACGAGTAGAGCTCCCCCAGGTGGTTCATTAGTGGTGTTCCGCTAAGACACCATCTATAGGTGGCCGCGACTTCGCAACAGGCCATGGCAGTCTTTGATCTAGCGTTTTTAATGCATTGTGCCTCATCCAGAATGATGCGTTGCCACGCCCTGCCGTCTCCAAAGATCGGTGAGTCGTAGGGTTTCTGCTTCAACTCGGAACAGAGGGTCCCGTAGGTAGTTAAAACGACATGGTATTGACATAGATCCTGAAAGGTCAGCCGGCCTTTCCGCCGATAGTACACAAAGACACGCTGGCCTGAACCAAAGATGTTCTCGGTCTCACGCTCCCACTGGTGGATCAATCCCGCGGGAGTAACGATGAGAGTCGGTAGCGTCCGCGCATCGGGGCAAATTCGTGATTTGACGAGCGAGAGGGCTTGTGTGGTCTTCCCTAACCCCATGTCATCCGCAAGAATTCCTCCCTTCCACTCACTATCTTCCATGGATTTCATCCAAGTCACCCCTTCCACCTGGTGAGTCATCAGGGCGATGTTGAGCGGTTTGACACAGCTGTCTGTTCTAGCTCTAGCCGGCAAAATAGTGGTTCTCTTGCTGTCGCGTGAGTATGTGTCGGCATATTCCGGCGAACCAAGACTGCAGTTCGGGGTGCTATGTACCCATATTAGGTCTATTCCAGAAACTAAATACAGTAGGTAAGGCTTACGTTGGTTGGGAAACCAGCAAAGGATGCGTGGTATTGGACGAGCAATTCGCTAAAATGCCTGACCCGGCTCCTGAGTCCGGAGGGAGACTGGTATTCTGGGCCCGCATGCTCAAGGCAGGATGTAGTCTGGATCCTGATTTGCCTCCAGCTTCCAAGTTGGAGGGTATGGTGAGCGAAGGAAGATCTTCCCGGTGACCTAGGGATATCTGGGCCCCTGGTACCTCACGATAAACGCTACCCCAGATGTCACATAAAGTGCTAGATCTCCCAGAGCCATCAGCAGATACCGCGTTGTTACCCTCACCTACCCTCTTTTCCAAAATTGATGGGTTTATGCAGAGGATTTCGTCACTCGCCACCGTATCAAAATTCCCACTCAAGCCCGGACTGATAGGCTGCTGGTGCATATACTGATCTGGCAAAGCCTGTCGGACAGTTGGGATGGAGAGCTGTAAATTGCTGCTTTGTACTTCCCCCGATAGTAGAAGCGAGGCGTTGCGGTCTGGGCACCATCCTCGAGCGATGTCTCCTGTTGCCATCAGACTGCAATTTGTTCGTCCTCCCGGTACTACCTCGTAAGTATTATCTGGTCCGCATCTATCAGGTCCGTTTTCCGCATAATGAATGCATTGAAAGGAAGGCATGTTTCGTGAAAGTCTCTCTGTCCCGATGTAGGAAGAATCAGCTTCGCCTTCGCGGTTATGTTTTGGAGGCAACATAGCTGCGTCTGTGTCCTCGAGTTCACTCAGTTGGCGTTTCCGTAAGACCGCTGACGGCACCTGAGATATCGGGGTCGCGGGAGGTAAGTTTAAGATTGGATCAGCCGAGGCGATGTCTCCGGAACTCAGTCGGGGGTGATCCATAGTGAGTCCAAATGGTGAGTAAGCTTCTTCAGAATATGGTAACTCAGAGCTATCCATGTTTATGATATAGAACAAAATCGCCACGGGTGGGAAGGCGTATATATACTAAGATAGCCACTTACTTCGGCAAACAGACTCGCAAGCCTGTTTGGAAGGGAAATTGTTGTACGACAGAGGACGGTATTCTGAGAAGTAAACCGAAGGGTGCAGAAATAGTTGGATGATAAACCCATGATTCTCTTTTCCCGCTCGATTTTTCCAATCGCGCATCCAGGAACCCCTTCGTTGATCCACTCCTCATTTCCTGTATGACCTCTTGTTCGGTGTTGAGTGCAGGCAACCATACAACACGACCGCTCGACTTCGCTGCATGTAGCAGTTTGCAGCATGTTGAACGCGGACCACACTTTCCTATCTACTTGATCCTCGAACAGCGACTTAAATGGGATAGCATGAGCAATGTAATTGAAGAATGGAACCACACAGTTTGCAAACCACCGTCAATACCACAGCACCAGGTCAATAAATATGCACATCCTCCAACTACCACTTGAGATCTTGTATCAGATTGTCGAGAAGGTACGTTCTCTCTGACACATTAGGAACCGGGTGCTCTTTCCAAACTGAACTTGACACTAGCTGGATCACGAGGAACTCTGGAGTCTCCATAGTTGCTCGGTAGCTCTCCAAGCGGTGTCAGCGCCTTATCTGTTCCGCACTGTCGAAATCAGATTTAATCGAGACCTACCAGAGTTTGTCAACTCTCGTCCAATATCACCTCGTCTTCGGAAGGCGTTGACCCGGTGGTCTTTCCACGTTAAGATACTTGAGATTTGGGCAGACGAAGATCCGATAGAGCCCCAGTTTTTCCGGCTCCTGGCTTGCTTTCAGAATCTCAGGACCGTCAGGAAAGTTTTCTCAGGAAGCCCAAATTGTCTATGCTAACATGAGTGCAGGATATGTTATCCTCCGGCTGCGACAAGCCTGCGACAACTACTGGCACATATTGCCTGCCTGTCGTCAGTAAGTACACTGAGCGTTGACTTCATGTCTCCTCGTACGTGGAGTGGGACTCCGAAATTCGATCACCTTCGAAACTTGTGCCTCTCTTGCATGGAACACGAACCTGGGCTATGTGTTCTTCCATCGTTGCCATTACTGGAAACCCTATGCTTGAACTTTTGCTGCTATTGCCTAGAGTGTCCAAAGAATGGGCGATGGCCTTGTACTGAAGTTCGATTTGACGAGCTACCTCGACTTGTCTACCTGTCCGTCTCCGGAGCGCAAAACACAAATGTCGTCTGCTCGGGAACGGCGTACCGACTGTCAAAATTACGCATAGATGACTCTAATGGGTCAATCTTGAGCGTGGTTCTTGCTTGTGTCGGCGTACAGTTGGAGGAGATATCCATCTCGAACTGCGATTTTGACATTGACGCTTCCGTTTCTCTGGCGGCCAACTCCGGGTTGAAGTCAGTAAGAATATTTGATTCCAGAAGTAGCTTGTGTCTCCTGGATCTGGCCGAGATTCCGTCAACCGCATGCTTCGATATTCGAATCCATCCCAACGATTTTGAGCGACTAGAAGATTGGCCACGGGTTATGCGACTGCTGAGGAGCCACCGTGTTATTCTCAGTTTGAATAGCTACGAGGATCTTCAACTACCATTGAACAAGGGCAGTCGGTTGTGGGAAGTGATATCGCTGCGAAATGTCCAGCTAGAGCGAGGTGACTGGCTATGGTTGTTGGCTTGCCATAGAGGCTTCTTCCGTCGGAAAGAATTTGACGTTTGCGCAATGGCAAACTTCGTTGGCCTGGAAGACTTCGCTGCCATGGGTGGTCAATTGCCCTCCTAAGGACAGTGACTTGCAGAAATGGTGAATGTGAGCAATCAAGCGACTGTGGTGTGAATGACACGGCTTTTCATTTCACGTAAGGTTGACGTATGCCCATTAGGGAATCATGGCAAGAGAATGAATCCATAACCGACGGTACTGCCATCAGTTTGTATACGTCACAGTACTGTAAATAATAATGCTGATAGTATTCAGGGCTTCCTTCTAACGCACAGTGCTTGTACTCTAGGTAGTAGATTCTTCAACTACTGTAAGAAGGGATGTCTAAACTTAGACGAAGGTTTCCGAATTGCCAATTCTCGATGGTAGAGGATCAGCCTTTTCCGGCAGCAGCCAAGTCAACCAGCCAGAACTTTTCATTCCCAGGGTAAGAACGGGGACTATCGTCAGGTTCCGTTGCAGTAGTACTTGCTGAATTAAAGAAATATTTACTGTGAAATACGGTCGTTGAAAAAAGCAACTGATTTGTACATTGACTTAGATTGTCACATATTTAGGAGAGGCAATAAAGAGGAAATTTACGGCTCTTCAGAAGGATAAAGTATAGTATTGGATGACACTAAATTTGGCTCTATACAGTAGTAGCTCTGTATTAGCGAGCATTTTTGAGCTAGTTTTGGCTTCCTCGAAACAAGCGTCACCGCAGTGAGCCATGCTTCAAGTACTAAGCCTCAGCACCACGTCAAGGTACTAGCTCATAGCTGAGGTAAAAAAGGAAGGGGTCACAATGTTGAAATGACACGGACGAAACAGTGTCAAAGCAACGGACGTTGCCGTTTCTCCGCCACGGACACGCCCGAAGGGGTCACAATGTGACGGAGAGACTTTGGGCGTCGCCAACCAAAAATAAAAGGAGGGGGGGTCCAATGTTGAAATGACACGGACACGCCCAAAGGGGTCACAATGTGTCAAAGCAACGGACATTGCCATTTCTCCGCCATGGACACACCCGAAGGGGTCACAATGCAGCGAGGAGACTTTGGGCGTCGCCCCCCCCAAGGCTGATAGGGGTCACACATTGAAATGACACGGACGAAACAGTGTCAAAGCAACAGACGTTGCCGTTTCCACACTACAGACACGCCTGAAGGGGTCACAATGCAGTGAGGAGACTTTAGGCGTCGCCTACCAGCGGAAGGGGTCCAATGTTGAAATAACACAGACACGCCTAAAGGGGTCACAATGTGCCAAAGCAATGGACGTTGCCGTTTCCACACTACAGACACGCCCGAAGGGGTCACAATGCAGCAAGGAGACTTTGGGCGTCGCCTTCCAGGCCAGAGGGGGTCCAATGTTGAAATGACACAGACACGCCCAAAGGGGTCACAATGTGCTAAAGCAACGGACGTTGCCGTTTCCACGCTACGGACACGCCCGAAGGGGTCACAATGCAGCAAGGAGACTTTGGGCGTCGCCCTCTAAGACAAACTCACAGATAAACTATGTGACATAGAATGATCTGTGAGTTGTGCCTTTCCACACATTCAGAGGGAAAAGGCGGCCCTTATATATTCGTGAAATCCATCACGTGATCGGATGTCCGGTCCTCCGGTCCTTCCACTACGGTCTAGCCTCCTGGAACCGCGGAATATGGTGGGTCCCCAAGGCCCCGCTTGACATGATCAACTCCAGCAACGCGTTCAACGTTTCTTTCACTACTGACTGACCCACGATTCAATTCCTGTTCCAGCCGAGCGCTCCAGGGGTAAGCCCCACCTTCTCAAGGATATGGAGGGATGATGAACGGCCATCAATCGTGTCTCTCCAACGCCAAGAACGATCACGGGAAAAAAAAATAGGAAGGAAATTGATGAACCATAGGGATCCAGAGCAATTAGGCAAACCCACATGGTGCTAATTCTATAGAAGTTACAAGTTATTGATCACCAGCAAAATTAGTTTAACCACCGACGGGTTAAAACCTCTGGCCCTGGTTGCACTTTGAAAAATCTTAAAATATCTCGAATCCGCCCAAATGAGGGCCCAAACAATCTTCTTTAGCAAATCCTCGTTTACAGTCTCTCATTAGAATGGCCACTAAGATCAGCTCTTCGTCTGGGCTGATAGCAAACTCAGCGGGGCACAGCCGTACTTTGGAGAGCATGCGCCTGCGACATCTAAGTCTCGATGACTCGCCCGTTGAAGCTCTAACTCTCTCACGGGCTTGTCTGGAGGTGCTCGAACGAGGGGATAGCCTGTCGTGGTATTTAGGTGCGCCTTTCAGGGTCAACATCATCCAGAAAGCGGTGAGTGCGTTGTTTGAAAACCCGCGTCCGCAGCTGTGTGGCACTGAAGCAGCTGGACCGGGTCACGCCCAGGAATGGGATGACATTGTACGTGAATTTGATCCTCGGCGGTTTGAATACCATGGCGGAGCCGTTTATCGGGGTCATTTCCGTGGCCAGCTGGTTCAACTATCCGAAAATGATTGGAACATGATGCAGTCAGGCGTTCCCCGAATGCTTGTCAGTTCCTGGCCACCCATGCGGCATATACATGCGGAGCTCGAAACACTCGCATATTCAATCACAGAACTGAGCAAGTGGAATCGGCAGGCTTTGGAGGGTGCGTAGGGCTGTCCCAGTGGATCTCCATCGAAAGCTGACCTTGAAGAATAGCCGTTAAACAGAACAAGTTCCTACTCCATACGTTGGCAAGCCGCATCGGATGGCTTCACGGACATTCCCGACAGAGCTTTAGCTCCGCCCAGGTACCACCGGACTGCCCTGACGCGGAACCACACATTCCACCATCTGCAACGAACAGATCGGCTACGGCTTCAGCCGACATGGATGCTACGGAGCGCTCCGGTGAGGTTAGCGTCGAAACCTCTGCGAGTTATGTACGACAATCAGAAGCCACACAGCACTTGGTACAGAATGAGCATGAGTCGCCGCCAGTACGGCGCGATCGCCCAAATGAAATCATCGAAATGAAGCGTCGTGATGATCTAAATCGTAAGTGAAAGAATAGCCTGTCCGCGTGGTCCGGTGCTTACAAAACCTTAGGGCATGAGGTAGTCTCAGAGACGGTACTGGATGACGGGGATATACCTTGTCAAGAATCAGATCAAGCACGCAGACGTCGCAAAGATCAAAACCGAAAGGCTAAGGAAAGGAGGATACGGCGGAGGGCTTTGAGAGCATCTCGTGCGAGATCGGGCTCATGTATCAACTAGTCACTTACTTTATGACTGGATATATGGGTACAGTGACCGCAGGTCGAAGCTCCAGAGCATGGGAGAAAGTTCATAATCAAGGATATCTGTTAGTAAAGACGAAGGCAGTCGAGATATTAAGCACGGTGATTGGGCCAGTGAGGTATTGGTAGCGTGGCAGCTCGTTTCATCCTTATCCTGCATCACATTAAGCGATTGACGTAGATCTGGGTTCTTCTAGGGCACGATGGTCATCATCGCGGCTGTTATTCCCAGCCACGTTTGAGCAGCATAATCCTGAAGTATCAATTGGCATCCGTCAAAATATAGCCAGTTAGCGTTACTCTGGCCAGCCACCGTTGTGTCCTGTACAGTTACATCTGGCCATCTGGAGGAATAAGGGGAGGAAGCCATGGAACCTAAAGCTTCAACACCGCAGGACGAAAGCGAAACAATTGACTTGTCCGCTACTGTACGAGAGCCACGGCATATACTGTAGGTACTTCGGCGGATTGTGCAATCTTCTGCTGCTAATACGGACCAAAATATTTCAGGTTCCAGTTTCTCTTCCCTTACCAAGTACCTCTATAAGGCGCCACCTATATGCTTATACGGAACTAATATCGTACTAGATCGTATTAGAGTCATCTTAATCTATACTTAAATATGGGTCCAAATAAAATTACGAACTCAATGAGGGAGGCCTAATGGTGATTCTTCAATCATGATGGTTTTCTAAGGCTAAGTGCCTATATATAATTGCACTTCCATACTATACTCATACCAATTCGCACAGGAATAACTGCCTTCCAAAAAATTAGCAACTACTTCAAAGCCGTAATACGGAAACTTATACTGAATAGTTACATTATAAGAGTATCAGAATGTATAGATCATAACGGATATTCAGTAGTAACCATATTGTTACTTATAGAGACAGTACCTGGAGCCTTGGAGAGCTTAGAATTGTTGCAGCACTCAACGACATTCACATGAGAGATATTGGCAAGTAAAAGTTGACATCGAGATACGGATCCTGTTGTGTTCATTAGTATAAATCCAATGCTCATAATTAACAGGAATGCATAGCGTGTGCGGCTCGGGAGAGTGGCGGCCTTAACAATGATCACAAAAACTCGGGCTCCTCGTTGAGAATGTGCCGGCCCTATCGCAATTTCTCTACACAATGGCCTGCCTTAAATCTTTCTCCGGGCCTTAATATCGCTGCGCTGTCACACCGACAGTCTGAGATTGTATCGGCCACGAAAGAAACAAGGCGGCTCCTTTCTAAAATGGCTCAGTATTGGTGTCATCAGCCTGGAGAAAGAGGCACAGAATCACTTTGCTGGTCGTGGTGATCAATCATCGAGAGAAGTGGTTCGGAAAAAGGGTACAGCGGAAGAAAAGGATTTAGAAGGCATCGATAAAACATTAAACGAGGTATAGTGGTTTCAGATGTGAGGAGTTTGGTCTCAAGCTGGTGAAAATAATAGACGACTCCAACCTAGGGATGCCAATTCGAATTCGGTCGGACGGGAGACGAGGCATGGAAAGGCCTTGATTGGAGAGACGCAAGCAATTTTTTTTGGTGCTCCATCCTCGCGCGTAGTTGCGACGCAAAGGACTCTCATCCCAAAATCAAATGGATCACGATCACCACAAGACCTGGTGTTATTTTAAATTAGCCGAGATTTGGTGGACATTGTCAGATGTATATAAATGCAAAGATTGTCATCGATAGCGGGTTTTAAAGCCAAAGAGAGAGATCCAGTGCATAAATCCGCACGCGCCTTGTCAGCATCGGCATTAGCTGTCACATAGCACTCGGTTAAAAAGCTCCTCAGGCGTCATTCTTCAAAATAACAGGTACTTGTATATATATATACAAGAGCAATGGACGAGACTTGATGTGTGAATGATAGAGCAGGATAAAATCTGTGGTGTCACCCCATACACCTTCTGAACCGAGGGAGAGTTACAGGTGATTGCAAAAACGGTGCCCGGGTCCTATGCTCTTTCAGTGTTTTTAAGTGGGGTGGTTAACCATAAATAGCCGAAGCTTGGCGGTGATTGATAAGTTTATTGGCTAAATTGCTACAACCCTAACTATTTATGGTCTAAAGTCCCCACCTCGAAAGAAACAAAGAGCATAGCAAACCGGGCACCGTTTTTGCAACCACCTGTACCAATATGGGAAGGTGGGGCCTGATGCTCACAAAGAGAGCTTTCTCTGAAGCCTTGGATTGACGTGACTGCCTTCGCGTACTGTCACAGTGTGACTAACACAGGCACTTTGACCCAGACCTGCCAGTTGTGAGTTGGTGTCGCGGTTTTGAGGCAGTGTAAGAAATGGCAGAGCCGGGCTGCTCTGGAAGAAGTTGGCCGCGCGCAGTGTTACGCTAACTGGCTCGGCAGGCATAATCGGAAAATCCTCAGTTCGAGGGATATGCGTAAGGCCAAACTGCACGTAGCACACGATGTCTGCGTGCTTTGCGTCTGACACCCAGCCCTCCAATGTTTCATTGCCAGATTGGTGTGCTTCTCCTGTTGACTGACAGACATAGTTACCAGCTGGATAAAGCCGGAAATCCTTGAACGGCACCACCCACAGAGGCTTTGTGGCAAAGGCTGCGCGCTGGCGTACAATGCTCCCTTCCTGCGCCAGGAGACCAGGATACTGAGAATTCAAGATCTTGTAACCAACTGGCTTCTTGCATACTGGGTTGACCTTCGTTGGGTTGACAATGTCCCATGAGCGGCCTAACGATGCGAGACTGACACCTTCCACTGCCCGTTGCCGGCAAAAGAATCCGTTGCCGTAAGGGTTAGCCTTGCTGTCATCCGTGTATTGGAGGGGGACAGCATCGCACTCTCGAACTTCATTTTCCAACCCATCAATTTCCGGGTCGATTCTCAAGGAGAAGATATGCTGATGGTTGTGAGCGGTGACTCCATGAGCCACCTCCGTCCCATACGGGTTTGCCGTCTCCGAGGGGTGCAAGCAGTAAGTATTCAGAATCCCGGTCAACCTGACCTCGAGTTTGTAGGTACCGTCCAGTGTGAATGTATGATAAAACCCGTAGTCATAGTTCGCGGCTGTGACGATCTGAGAAATGATCAGTCTCCGGTCTCGTGCCGAGATTGAGCGAGCATCACGGAAGTCAGTGTGTTTGACAAGCAGCCCATTATCCTCCTCGTGAATGCAGATAGCATTTTTTACAACGACCGGAGTGCCCTGCTGGCCAGATATGACCCCGTCGAGGTATTGAATGACGCCTTTGCAATCGCATCCCAGTCTCAATGAGTTAGTCATCAGCCCCATGCCGTATTCTCCAACGTCGAATGCTTGCTTCCGATGGTGGGGTGGTTCAGGACATCCATAAGGAACCACCATTTCCGCAACACTGATCCGGTAGAAGAGCGGCCGCTGCCTCTTTTCCACCGGATCATATATGCTGATATCTGAGAGTACAATACCCTCCCGGTAATTAAAGCCGATATGCATCTTATAGCCTGTCCAATGGAGCAAATTGCCATGCAATTGAAAGGAGACGCCGTCCGGCTGTGTAATATGGATAGGCTTCAGAGTATCGTAAGGATATCCATGCTGGAGAGAAGTGGGTAGATAATTTTGCTGTTTCAATGGCGGACGTGTCCGTTCTCCATCCACCGTACGAACATCCACACTCAAGATCTCTTCAGTTTCTGTGTCCGCAATGACGATAAAATCGAGTGGATGAGCGTACTGATTATCTTCCGGCTCACGTCGGTAGTAAGGCAAGCCTTGCTGGAGCCTACGGTCGCGGCCCCAGCGCTCATCGATCCCGATGGCCCAAGCGTCGAAATATACTTGTGACATTTCATAAATACCGATATCCTGGCAGGCTTGGATTACTCGAGGATCGGACCGAGCCACTCGCTCGATGAAGCCAAGGTCGGTGGGAGTGAGAATGGGCATCACATCCTCCACACGTTTCCATTCCTCAATGACACGGGACGTAAGGTTTATGACGGCCTCTATTACTCCCCCAGGAGAGTGACGATCTATTAGGATGGCAAATGCGCGGCGATCCGGACGGGGTCCTTCACCCTGTCTGAAAGCAAGGTAATCAGCCTTGAGCGGCTCCCGGAGAGTCAGACAATTAAACTTGATATCTTCGCCAGTGGGTATATCGCGGATCAATTGCGTGGCAGCTCGTATTTCATCCGGAGATAACTGATCTAGAAACTTCACGGTCAGTCACAGAGTGTATGTAGACTACAAGTCGAGACTTCCACCACAAAACACGAAGGGAACACAAACCTAGTGGATGGGAGCACAAAGTTTCAGTACGGCCTGGCGAGCTAACACAGAACCCATTATCTTTAACTCCACTGGTGGTCAGAAGCTCCGTCGTTGGGATATGAGACGGATCCATTTCATCTCTCTAAGGAAAAGGTAAAAGAAGGCCCAAGACGAGCGCGAACACTTTCAAACATGCCCAGGCTTCGAACAATCACCACGGGCTGTTCGAGCTATTTGTAGTGTCTTATCGTCGCTAGAAGCTGACGGGCGTGGGAGTGCTAGTCGCGGAAGAGAAATAGGATAGAATAAAAAAATAAAATTAAAATTAAGTAAATTAAAAAAGCAAAAATCAAAAATTAATTACGGGATTATCAAGACGGATTTGATGATCTACGGCGCGTTGAAAGGCCGGTTGAAGACTGTTCAACCAGGCCTTAGTGTGGAACCTGTGGCGCCGCGTTGGCGAAACTACTGACTATTTCCAAAAATCAGCCAGTCATCAAACACTTGCAAAGAAATAAAATTCCTCCTTTCAAACGACATAATTCACCATCTGAGATATAGTAACGACAACAGTGTACGCTGCATGTGCTACATTTGAAGTTGAGCATGCAGAGGTGATCAACACATATCGTTATTGATTAAGTAATGGTGGCCCTGCCATGAGGCAAAGCGCAACAAGTTGATCCACTCGTTCGCCCAATGCGTTCCATATCAAGCCTAATGTTGGCGGCCAACTGGAGAAAGAGAGGCAGCCAAGCTCAACTGCCAGTATGCTACTATCCTCAGGCGTGATGTATACTGTCCGATTCATGCAGAACCCATGCATTTGTCATGGTGGAAGTCTGAGGCTAGGAAGTCATACTATTTTCGAGCCCAAGAGCCTAGGCAGATTTAATGGTCATCGATTTTGTGACTCTGCCGGCAAACGATCTTCCGACCTGTACTCTTCGAGAGTCTTCATAACAGAACCGACACGATGCCGTTTACTGGGTACTTTGACTTCCTGAAGCAACGCCGTCATGACAGCAAAGAGGAGAGACCTAAAGCCGATGACGAAACGGACGCAACTATCCTCGTCAGTGACCTGAGGCTGCCTGTATCGAGCAAAGTCTTGATATCTGAGAGTTTGCGTTTCCGTCAATGGTTTCAAAGCAATCCAGGCGAAACAGAAGTGCAGCTCCAGTACGTTAATGTTCACTGCGTCTGGCGCACATTGCAACTGATGTGTCGTGGAGAATATACGACCGATCCTTGCCCAGAAACACAGCTGCCAGGTACGCATATTAGACGACACCCGGGGGACTACAGTATTGACTAATTAAAACTGAAGACGAGGACGGTCAACTCACCCAGCATGCATCCGTGTATCAGCTAGCAGAGTATTGGGGTCTGCCAGGATATCTCCAAAACCTCGCCTTTGAGAACTACAAGAACATAGTTCAACGAGGCCAATGGAAAACTGAAGATTTTCTTACCTCCGTCAACACGATCCTGCACCCTATCTTGCCGGGTGACTTATCTGATGTCCATGAAAAAGAAAATCTGAAGGAAAGCAGAATGGTTATTTTCATGTTGCACCATCTCCACAGGTACCGTGGCAGGTTCGAGGATAGTTTGCTGGTGTTCTGTCTCCAATCGTCGCCCGTCTTCCTAGAATTGTTCTTGAACACTTGGTCAAAGTATCCGGGGAAGAGGAAAAGGTCTGTACAATAAAGTCAACTGGAATTACTAGAGAGGGGGGGAATGTCAGAGATCGGATGAATTTAGACCAAGCAGACTGGGGAACTAACGGGTTGCGGTCTCTGATGATTAACAGTGGTGCATAGAAATTTTGTGTTTCCAAGGAGACTGACTCTCTTTCTAGATTTCCTTAGAAACGATGAATAGATCGAAGTCGCGCACTAAAGTCTTCGCCATTGTTAGAAGGGATCCTAAACAACACGAGATACTGTAGACACGTAGATGTCAGCGCCGCACCAACAAGAGGTAATCAACCTATTGGTAAAGGGAAGAAGTATTGAAAGAATGAACTCCCTAGTAAGGGCAAATGCAACCTACGAATGGAACAACTTGACTTCTCCGGGGATGTTCATGTGCAAATATCTTAATATAATGATTACCTCTCGTCGTGGCACCACGCATTTCCTCTTCCATACCCCCGCAAGCCAACCAATTCCCGTATCTTAGTACATTTGCATATTGCCAGGTACTGTATATGTCGACACCATAGAAGTGCTAGACAGTTCACCGTATGCGATTGCCTTCATACAACCTGAGTTTCATCTTTCACCGCAATTACTGCCCCAACAGCAGCCGTAGCATTTGTGCCCTCCTTGGTCCCCGTTCGTCCAAGCCACAGCATGGTCGGTACTGAACTGATAACAGTCACAAGAGCCAAGAGTAGTACTGTGGCCGCCCAGCCAAATTTTCGGTAGACGAAGCCCGCTCCAAGTGGCCCGGCCACGAAACCAAGTGCGAACATGACGTTAGTCAGCCCGTAGACCTGTGCGATAGCCCCACCTGCTGGGAAGCGGTCTGGGTAGTCCATTGCTTGACTTTCCGCCATTGCGACGGCATCAATCCATGACGATATTTCTGAGAAAAGATTAAAAGTGCCTGCTACCACGAGCAACATCACGAGAAATGTTTGGTACAATGCACCGTCGTGACCAACAAACGATAGGCACCCTAGTGCGACGCCGGTTCCCACATATCCAGCTGTTGCACTTTTCCTAACGCCGTGTTGTTGGATTGTTTTTCCAACCAATGGCGACAATACAGATGGACCTAGCAAAGCCACGAAAGAACCACCTGCCTGCATTGAATTCCAGCCATACGTATGCCACACAAACAGCGGGAGTACAGAGTCCAAAGCTCCGCAGATGAAAGCCGACTGGAAAGAGCCCCAGATTGCCGTCCACATTCGGCATGTAGTGAGCAAATATAGCGTCTCCGAGAGCTTTTTGCCCCTCACCTTCTTAGATGGCGTCAGTTGCGGACCTTGGACCAGAAGTAGACGCAGAGCAATGTCGATGCCGAGAATAATGAATGCGGTCACGTAGGTCCTAAAGTATCCCCAGTAGAGGAAAACCAAGCCACCGAAGATAGGCCCAGCCGACATGCCAGCACTTCGTCCCAGAGTCATGTATCCCAAGTAGGGTCCCACTTGAGTGACTCCAACGCGGTCAGTGATAATAGCCAGGGGCACTGTCCATGCCACTGCCCCAGACAGGCCTTGCAATAAGCGGCCGACGACAAATAGCGAGACCGATTCCGAGAAGGAAAGAATCAAGGTAGCGCCCACCAGTCCCAGGAGACCAGCTAGATATGGCCACCGCCGAGTGGCGCTCCTATCCGCCCAACATGCGCATATTGCTATCGGATCGCATATCAGCTTGAGCAAAGGTACTTCCAAAGAGACTCACGTGAACCGACGGCAATGCCCGCACCATGGACGGCCAAGAGGATAGAAACCCACGCCTGCACTAGGATTGTGTTAGTATAGGACAGATAAAAGCGAAAAGCACATTGGATGCCTACCGTCCCGTTCATGAATGTGAGCCTTCTCCACCAATGCAAATGGCAGGACAGGCACAGCCTGATGGGTATTAGTCCTCTAACCTTGAGCGGACGCTATGTCGTTTACCAGAGAATAAAGGTACGTATCCTAAGCACCGGTTAGAATAATTCCAGGTAATACTCATAGAACAAGTCACGGACTGTGAAGAGAGTGAATCCACATGTCAATACTGTGAACCAAGTGGACGAGCGTTGCTCTGCCCATATCGGACTTCCATTAAAAGCGACAGGGGATAACGAGAGCGAAAGTTTGCCTATCATTTTAATGAGACTCACCACACTGGCCAACTACGTAGCCGATACTAGCCTCCGCGTTTCTTTTATATGGCAGTGATTTCTCTCTGGTAAATATCCATCCTCTGCGCCAAGAAACTGATGCGATGTGTGGCGCCTTTACCGGTCTGTTGTGTCTCGCGTCCAGAAGCTTTCCCAACGCCAAGGGCGAGTCGAATCTTTGTTTCAATCAGTTCAACACATGCATTACTCCAGGTGTTTTCCGCAGGCGCACCATGGCTAGCGCATGCTTAGTGCCCATTTTCCATGGACAAGCGCCCAAGTTATGCTCGGCTACGGCGGAAACCTTGGATAAATAAGAACTGGACCTCGGGCATTTCCGGCCTTATGCGGTACAGTCAATATAGTGACAGCCTTCGAACAGCGTTCCTAACTTTCGCACAATGTCTACTCCATCAGATTTGGGTTTGTCCTCAGCTACAACCTTTCCTTATTCCGTGGCCGTAGCGGTACAAAATCACTTGAAAGACCATGGCAAAGATCGACAATCATTCTTTGTTGGAAACCTTGATTCCGTTCTTGATAGGTTGGAGGAATGGAGGAGAGAGCTGCCGTTTGTCCAGCCCTTTTATGGTATTTCCGTCTTACACAGCTCCTAGTCAATAACCCTTTATGAAAGCTGACTGGGTACACTATATCTCAGCGGTCAAGTGCAATGACAACAAAACATTGTTGACTCTGTTGTCGAGAGCCGGGACCGGGTTCGATTGTGCCTCGAAGAAAGAGATGCAGCAGATCCTCCAGCTTGGCGTCAATCCCGAGAGAATCATCTTTGCTGCCCCTCGGAAGGCAGAAGACCACATTAATTACGCCCACGAGCATGGAATTGACAAAATAGTGGTCGATAGTGAGGATGAATTGCGAAAATTGGCGGAGATTGTTCCTTCAGCAACGATTTTCTTGCGGTTACGGGCAGACGACCCAACCTCCCGAGTACGTCTTTCGGAGAAGTTTGGGTCGGATCTCCTCGAGGCTAGGGGTATATTACAAGTGGCCGTCGACTTGTCAGTCAAAGTTACTGGTATCTGCTTTCATGTGGGATCGGCTGCTTCGGATCCAGGAGCCTACGTAAGAGCTATCGCAATGGCCCGGGAAGTCTACGACTATAACGAGACTCTGTCCAGCAAGCACCCCATTTCAATAATTGACATAGGAGGCGGATTCACTGAATCCAATTTTCGACTCGTTGCGCCCGCCGTCCGATCTGCCGCTGATATGTATTTTGGCGGAGAAACGGGCATTCAGTGGGTTGCAGAACCAGGGCGGTTCATCGTCAGCGAAGCTTTCTATCTAGTTTGTCGCGTGCTTGGAACTCGGAAACGTCTGGTGGAATATGTCGACGGCCCCAACCAAAACCATTATTTCCATGCGGAGTTATTTGTGAATGATGGGATCTACCAAAACTTTCTCAATGCGCTTGTCGAAGGATATATTCCGACGCCAGTCCCTCTTGACCCCAGCGGGCGCCCATATGGGCTGCCGGAGAGGGAGGATAAATCATACTCATATACCGTCTGGGGCCAGACCTGTTGCGGCGCAGACAAAATCAAGTCCAACTGTCGTCTACGTTGTGAAATGCAGGCAGGGGATCTGCTTTGTTTTCCATCGATGGGAGGTAGGATTTCCGTTGATTGTATGCATATGATTAACTGCTGACAGTACCAGCGTACACCCATGTCACTGCCAGTGGCTTTAATGGGTTTACTGCGAGAGCAATGACGGTCTGGACATCCTCTGTTCGAGGACGCGAGAAGCTGAAGGAAGCGAATCGAGTAGGATCCTGGTGGAATCCGCTCAGTCACGGGGAATCGGAGCTTTTGGTGCGACGAGGCTGATATTTCAAGGCTTTAGTGTCTACTTGATACGTTACATCATACCAGCTCTGCCGTTAGTGTACGGGTAGGCCATTAGAATGTCGGTGAATTAGACATAGAGGCTAAGCTACATGCACTCTTATTAGCTGTAGTTCCACTCCTCCCTTTTTTTGATGCGCAAATTTAAAGGAAACTTCTGCAAGGAGCATAGGGACTAGGAGACCCCGGACGTCTCTATAGCATGCTTTGCGTGTCTACTAGTAGTTCTGGCTCAATTTTTTGCGTTGAAACTGAAAACATTCCTAGTACGCGGCTGTGGCCAATGGCTCTACTAGTCTAGCAAGTTACGGCGCATAGTTAATGCATTGTCCTGTGACAATGAAAAGGCCGACTGGTTCAGCCTAGTGCAAGGTCTGGGTGAAATACAATTGATTTCGTCATTGGTAGTCCATGTTATGTCTGTACTTTGCGCCTGTGTTTTCAAAGACATTGCTCGCGAGTGATCAACAGAAAGTAGCTACTTCGCCACTGGATGGACTTCTATCTTCTTTCCGTTCAACCATTGTGGGTTGGACAATTTTCGTCAGTCCCTCAGTGGAGCGCGCTAGTTGGTGGCCGATTGTTTAGCCTGGTGCGCTAGTACAAAGCAACACAGACCTAAGAAAGCAGCGCGCAAGAACCTCCATCGCTACGCTGACTGAATCAGTCCCCCGAGCTTTGTGACCCGCCCAAAACCTGTAGAGCAGCAATTCTGGCGCCGCTCCTACTCGCACGCACTTTGCACCGTTCGTAATTATTTAAGCCCGGAACCCATCGTTCCAATATATCTCAATTTGTGCTTTTACCACGCTCCTTCCATTCTCCGCTTTTCAAATTCTGTACCTATCGCCCTAGCCAAACTTCTTACCACTTGACGATGGCGGGCCTTTCATCAGCTGCGCTATGTGATCAGCTTCTCATTCTTGTCCGCGGATTCGGCGGTGTCTATTTCATTTCGTTGACCACAAGCGTTCTTTGCAACTATCTCCGTCTCCCGGTCCTTCAAGCGCAGAGCGAGTTACCGAGTGCCTTTGCCCTTGTACTATTCTTTATGACGGCAGCGGCATTCTGTGGCTTGAGCTTGTTCAACCAATTAGTGCAGCAGTCTTCAAGCCTAGAGCAAACAGCGACTATACTCCTGATAGCTACCTCAACGGCCTCCTTCGTCTACTTCGAGTATACCGACCGATGGGCCCGGGGCCTTTACATGTTCGCCATATTTGTTTTGGGTACTTGGTTCCTTCTGTGCCTCTGGCAAAAGAAAACAACCTTCCTCGCAGTATGTCTGTCTTATGGATCGCTATGTTTAATCCCGGCTATACATGCAATCATGAGTCCGCGCCCGAATCAACCGCGAATCGCAGATGATTTTGTGAAATACTCGGCACTGAATGCTATAGGAGGCCTGGCCTATTGCCTTCAGATTCCCAAAAGAATCTCTGGCCTTAAATCGAGCTCGGCACTTAGCATGAATGTCTGCGTCGTCGTGGCGGCGATAATCTTCTCTGGGAAGCTGTTAGCGGCCCATGGATAACAGGCCCACTTAGTTGGGTCTGCCGAGTGTGATGTACCAAATGAGTGCGCAATTAGAACAGGTCGCTTTTGTGGCAGGGTTGGTTAACTGAGCGTGGAGGAGCCTAGATCAGAATTAAATTATGTGGTTCATCTGCAAAGCAGTCAGCTTCCTCAGTGTCGTCAATGGTTTCACAGTCGTTCTGGAAGTCGCATTAGATGAAGTTGAGTCTTTGTGCCTGCCGGACAATGGTTCGGAAGTGGGCAGATTCCTTCTCCCGAATCTCGACTTTGGTCTCCTCCAGTGCATAAAACTACGAGCCCATTGTCACGACGCCATTCCTGATTAGATGCACTTATATATTATATATTATCTCTATTTGGATGATTAAATGTCGATTCCTTCTGATTTACGTCAAGATATAGAATTTTGTCCCGTGAAAATTTAGCTCCTTGAGGTTCCCCTCTAATTTCGTCGATTGCATCTTCTTCTGGCCCGGACCGCCTCAGTCACCAATTGAGCAAGCTATTTGTAGAGGAGCTGGCGGAACTCCTCTGCCTATCTCGAGATGATATTGAGATAGATACCGACCTTCTCGAATTGGGCCTGACGTCAGTGAACCTCATTCAACTTCACTATCGATTGCAGAGGAGACTGTTGCCTGATGAGATTATTCCTCTTCCTACTATCATGGCGTACCACACCATACGAGGTTTAGCTGAGGCATGCCAGCAGCGTCACCAGTATATCCCGGCAGTGGCCCTCCAGCCCAAGGGTGGAAAGTCTCCTCTATGGCTTGTGCATGCCGCGGCGGGCGAAGCACTTATATTTATCAACCTTGCCAGGCTTATTAATGATCAACCCGTCTATGCTTTCAAGGCTCGCGGATTCGTATGTGGCGAGATATACTTCACAAGTATTGATGAATGCGTCCGCACTTATTATGAGGCAATAAAGGAGCTTCAACCGCACGGCCCACACGCTATACTTGAATACTCCTATGGTGGGATGCTGGCGTTTGAGCTTGCCAAGATTTGGAGAAGGAAGAAGATCAGGTTCAATCCTTGGCTAGCCTGAACCGTCCTCCATATGTAAGCGCACGTCTGCAGGAGGTCAAGTGGACCGATTGTCTGGTGAACATTTCTTACTTCTTGGGCCTTCTGTCTCGAGCCTCATTCCGCGACCTCCTTCAGCAGCTATACCACCTACCTAAGAAAGAGGCAACCGCCTGCTTGATCAAGGTAGCTGACCCAGCTCGCCTCGTAGCTTTAGCGCTCGATAATGACAAGCCAGAGCAATGGATCGACGTCGCCCCTAGTCCGCAAGAGGTAGGCAGGAACTACACGCCACAAGGATCAGGGGCACATATGGACGTTTTCCACTGCGACCCTCTCGAGTTCCTCAATGTTACACCTCAAGAGTGGCAACAACGTCTGTCTTCTTGGAGAGATTCTCAAGGCAGAGGATCAACTTCTTTCACGTGCCAGGCGAGCACTTCACTGTTCTGGGACCGGCAAACGTCTAAACATTCCTCAACCGATTGAATGAAGCCTTAGCCTTGGGGGTGCTGTAGCCGAAAAGCGGTTGACGGTGGCTTATGCACCTTAAGAAAGGACTGGCTGGGAGGATGACGGGACTGTAGTACTCGCGTGTCAATATGTGCCAAATCATGTGCATTATTGGGCCTAAATTAAGGAAATGCTTACATGCGGGGAGGCTTGAGGATCTTACTAGTTGTTAGGAATGCTACAAGTTTATTTCTGGCTTTAGAGAAGAGCTATCGGAACCTTGCCCAGGCTGAGGATACTACTGGACGACATGCTTGACAGTCTAGGCCATATCCACAGACAGTGGTATCCTAATCCAATATATACTAACATAGTATCAGTTCTTTGACCGGATGGGGCTTGGGTCGGATACCTCATATATCCTTACTTGACCAGAAGGACAGATTTATCCGGCGTATTTGCCTAGGGCAACCCCATTTTAGACTGTTCCCTTCGTGCTTTAAAATTCTATGCTATCCGACGGTCGTTGGGATACAAAGGTGGCAAAGCCCTCTTTGGTGATCTGGCGTCATAATAAGTAGCTTGACCGAGCGATGTAGCGACTATTCCTCCCAAATTCGGGTTCATCGTATTTTGCACCTGCTGAAGTGAATCGTTGCGCGTCGTACCATCCCAACGCGTATAGAACGGCGGCTGTGGCAGGCGGGCTGGATGAATAGGTGAGGTAGGCTGGCCGAAGAAAGCTGCTCGCTCGTTCGCGGCTATCATGGGGAAATACTTCTTATGGATGTCAAGCCGGTCGAATTCCACACTTTTCTGATTTTGTGGCGTAAATCTTTGCATACAGCCACAGGGGGCATGCGTGATTCGGATGTCGACTGAATATCGATTTCAGCGCTTCAATCTCGTAACATATGTCAGGCAGACCTACCTTTATCACCATGAAGATGATAGGCCATCACGCCTGCGCATTTTTCCTCGTGAAGAATGACATGATACGCTGCGTGTGAGCCATGTGATTCCAGGAAAGATGCTGTTTCCCCGTCTTGCCATGATACTCGCAAAGTACCTGGCATAGAGCCTACTCGAACAAACACATCACGTGGCATCATGCGAAGCTTGCTTCTTACAAGTCGAATTTCTCTGTGGCGACGACTATGATTCATGACGGATGGTGAAATTCTGGACATTTCGCCCTGCACCATTGCGAAGAGCTCCTCGACGACATGGTCGCAGAAGAACGGCCCACATGCCGTCAACGCGTATTCCATTCCAGGTCGGCAAGGCGATTGATAATGCACTGCACCAGGATCCAGCCATCGATCGTGAATTTTCAAAGTCCGACAGCCCATGTCGAAGACCATGTCAATCTGGCTGTTGTCACTGTGAACAAATTGAATGTTTGTAGGATAGCCGCAGAGAGCCATTGATGCCCATAGAGCCCTTCTGATCGTTACGGCGAACAGCGTTCTGTGGCATTCGCAAACGTTGGCATTCTGGAACATATCGATCTGCTCTTCGTAAGCGGTTCTGATTGGCGTAACGCCTCTTAGTAGATTCCACAGAGTGTCCGGTAACGCCGCCGGCTCTTTTCTCAGGCTCTTGGTTATGGATCCAACACTCTAGATGCGATCAGCGCCTTTCGAACTAAGAACGTATTACTTCAGCTTCACTTACCTGACTACCAGTCTTTTGACAGAAGTAGAATTTTTCATCGCCTGCCTCCTTCATGAGATATTTCCAGATACGAAATCGCGTGGGATGGTCCAGAAGCTGATCAGCGAGCTCAACGTCTGGCGCGCGGGGGAAGTTCCGCAGTAGATTAACATAAATTGGAAGCGTCAAGGCCTCGTTTTCGCGGATAGCAGATTCCCAGATTCGTCGCACCATATCGGCCTGTTCATACCGACTAACTAATCGCTGCCTGTCACGGTTGACTCCGCCTTGGACGAAGTTGTAACTAAGCTCGAATGGCCGTGCCTCTAGAACAGAAGCTGGGAGTAGAAGCCCTTTCAGAAAGGTCTTACCGCGAAATCTCGGGTCAATAATCAGGTCACCTTGGTCAGTTTCGATGATAGACTCAGGGTACGAGTGGCCATGGATATCGAGGGATACTGTCAGCCATTGTCTGAACTTCTCGATGGATACACCCCCTCCCGTCCCTTCACTGTCCGGTCCGACCTCCACGCACACATCTCTCCAAGTACGGTACGTAAAGCAAGCCATGTCTTGAGCAGGATTGAGTTTGACCTCGGGTGTAGCCACACAAAGCGGACCTATATTGCAGTAAAATCGAGTTTTTGAAGGCCCTCCGTAAACAAAGCTCCAATGAGAATTGCCAGTTTCAATGCTGACGCTATAGCCTTCTCGGCACATCACCATGGCGGCAAGTTTGAGTCCCTCTCCGTGGCACCCTGCAAACTGGAGTTGGCCTTTTTTTGATGTGTGTCCTAGCTGTAGCGATTCGGTCCGAAGCTGAGCGCAGGCGTTCACGAGGACGACGCGCCCATATTTCTTCTCGTACCGTATGAATCCCAATGCATTTGTATTGGAGCCCATTTCCGGCACAGTAATTGATATGAAGTCCCCGTTTTCCTGGTACAACGGCCTAAAATCTCTGAGATGCAGGTTGAATGAGTGGATGATTGCGTCCTTCCTATGCTGCGGTCAGTAGTCTACACAAAGACAGAACAGTTGACTGACCAATTCTGATATAGCTCTCTGAACGCTGTTGTTGCATCCCAGTCTCCGACATAACTTGGTGAAACGTTGAGGTAAATCCGTGACTGTTCCCCCGGGCCCGAATTATCCTCGCCTTCTTTATCGCTAGGACGATCACGATCCTCTATGGGACCACCTAGGCACCCTTGGGCACTTGGAGAGTCGTCACATTCCACCTTGATATCAAATTCTTGATCCATACCTGATCCACACAAGTAAAAAGGAGAGAAGACGGCCTTAGTTGCTGTCGAGGACTTTGTAGCGCAGCACAGGGATAACAGGTAATGGCACCCGCCGGGGGATACTCTAAGTTATTTATCCTCTGTGTATCGATTTTCCGGGAAAGGGCCTTCGGCCATGCTATTTCTGGGCATGGCCGAGTGCATTAGACTCAATTGCCGTCTGCATCGGTCAACACGCTTTTCAACTGCACTGTTGCACTATTTTGAGTGGATCATACGGCGGGGCAAGCAGCAGGTTGCGAACTCCCGCGGGCCCACTCTTAGTGCTCAACAGTTATCACCATGATGGCCGGTTGCAGTAGCAATGTAGGACCCAGAATTTCCCAGTTGTGGTCCTCTTACCAAGTCAAAACATTGGAGGGAACAGTACCGACTCTGGTGGAGTCTAGTGAACCTGAAGAAAATGTTGATCTAACTGGACGGCCATCCCACTGTTCTGTTACAGTACTCCGCGCCTAAGTTCCTAGTGTCTTCTCATGATTACTACGTACTTTACAAGGAGCACCAGGGGATGGAAAGAAAGGGTCATACCAGACTAGTGAACTCATTCATCCGCCGGGTCGTCCGAAGGGCGTCCACGCGTCGGTCATGTCCTAGTATAACCCCACAGAAAATGAGAGGTCAAAGACGGGAAATGTTAAGCTAAGGCTTAGCTTCTCCGTTATCCAGAGATTGTTGTGCGGTGTAAAATTTCCGATGACTAACTAACCCAGTGCAAGATCTCTTATGAGGACGGGTCCGTAGCCAAAGATGATGGCATTAACTACGTATACATCTTGACAGAGTAAAAGATGTCAGATACTTCGGAAGTATTCTACGGTACCAGATTTGGACGGAAACTTGTTGATGACAAGCTACGTTAGATCGAAGGAGTATTAGCCAGCGGGTAAACGTGGTATGTCCGACAAGGTGATGAAGTGTGAGTACGTTCGACAGGCGTAGATATACATAGAGTATCGTACCCGTTCTTAGGAGGAACGAGCGTACTATAGGACTGCATATTGGGGATCCATATTGCACCGTAAATTGTACAGGGCTAAACATGGTCATCCGGACACCCCATTGATTGAATGATCTAATAGTTGTGGGCTCATCGCCTTGATCTGATGCGCCCAGGAACACAGTAAACACTATGCGCTACTTGACAATTGTGGATTTCTTTCTGCTACGTAGGGTCCACCCTAACAGAAACATATCAAAGAAGATAGATAAGGATTGCACATCTGGCATCATCAAGAAATGCCGTGAGTCACTGCAACTTGAACATCGTCAGCATGCGATGTCATCCATGTACTTTTCCCCCGCCATTCCGATACAGAGAGTACTTTTCTCGGCCAGCAGTGAATATAGCGTCAATGGTCGACTTGAACTCCTTGCGTATCAGCTTATTCAGTTGATCAGACATGCCCATTTGTGTAAGAGGTCAAAATGTTGTCTGTCAGCACCATTACCGAATAGACAACCATGCAGTGCAGCAAAAGTTTGCTGGAGACTAGTTCCCCCAGCCTTTCCGGCACTTGAAAGACGTAAATCAGGGCCCCACAAGTATTCATAGCCACCAATTTGATAAAGGTAGACGCTAGCGCTGTATGATTAGCCAGTGGCGATAACTTCGCGTGAGCCACCGGGAGCATGGTGATCGTTCCGTATCCCACGCAAGCAGCAGCAAAATTGAAAAAAATCTCTGTTCTGCAGTCCAGGAATAAGGAAAGGATTTTTGTTGCAGAGGTGCCCAAAAGTGCGAAATAGCAAAGGCGCCACCACGTTCTATCGTGAAACTCCGAATGCACAAATAAGGCGGTCGAAACAGCCATTAGAATGATTACCGAGGCCTTTTCCAGAGCAGGCGATTTTCCCAGGATCCGACTTCGTAGGCAAAGTACAGAGAATAATATAGCCGCGAGAAGGAAAAAGAGCATAACGTTCATTTCTGACAGCTTCTTCTGCACTTCTGGTAGTGGAAGGGTCACGAAGTTGTATAAAGCGCTTCCTGACAAGAGGCTAGAACGCAAAAGTGCAATGAAATGAACAAGGATAGTTGTCAGGTCGCTACAGCGAGTCCCTAGAGTGTGGTGCGCCATCTCTGTAGTACGCGTTTGGGTTGAATATTGCCTGAATCTCGTTCGATCTCTTGATTTATCGGTTAGAATTGCAATAGAAGAATAGGCTGTTTAGAAGATGAACTTGGGCTGTCTTGACATCTGGGCGTTACCGTAATTTATAGTTATTCCAGCACAACATGTGCGTAATACTGCTTGGAGTCGTCAAGATGTAAATCTAGATCGTAGTAGAAAGCTTATGGGGCTCTCAATTGCGAGGTTCAACGACGACCAGAGCTGACTCAATCAAGCTTGCATGAAGTAGAACGGTACAGCTCTACTGTACGGTAAACGTTAAACTAACTGTCATTTGGAAGTCAGATTGATGAACGATCCTTTACAAAGATCATTACTCAAGAGGAAAGGAGGCAAAGATAGACCAATCTGGATACACCAGGGATACTTTTCAAGTCACCATAAAAAGTATTAGGCCATTGGTGTAGAATAAATATTTTCCACTATATATAATGGAACTCCTAGTTACTCAGCGCTTCAGTTTGGTGCCTTTAATTTTAGACGCATTCACACACTACGGCCATCTACCCTCATCACAGAAGTGACCACAACCAGTTGTGAATAGGATGAAGTGTCCCACCAACAAACTCCAAGTGGAGAAGCTTTCTGAGGCAGATCATACAAATGATGAAAATGAGTTGAGGTGCAGCAAACAAATGAGAGGAGGCTCTCAAATTTGGTCTGTTAAGTCAAAATTGTTTCATACAGTAGTGCCGTGTCTTGCGGCGTTCCTTAGGTATGTGGTGCTTATGAATGACTTCTACAGTGGCTCGCTAGACTAAGCATCAATAGCACTTTTGGAGCATCGGTTCTGGAACCAGCAGTGACTGATGTGATGGCGGATTTTTGCGTCGGTCGAACTCAGGCTACTTTATGCATTACCCTCTACACGCTTGGGCTTGCCACTGGACCTCTTGTGCTGTCGCCAATTTCTGAAGCCTATGGCCGACGATGGGTTTACATACCGGCTATTTCTTTCGTGCTCGCGTTTTCCGCGGGGGCAGCAGCTGCTAAAGGTTTTGCAATACTTCTTACTTGTCGGTTCTTCAGTGGCTTTTTCTGCTCGGTGGGTATCGCTGTTGGAGGAGGAACAGTTGCCGACATCTGGCCCAGAGGGAAACAGCGAGCAACTGCATCCTTGCTTTTTGTTCTTGCTCCCTTCTTGGCTCTCACTTTGGGCCCGACCGCTGGAGCTTACGTGCTTCATATCCGACATGCCAATTGGAGATGGACACAGTGGATGGTGGTCTTCTTCTGCTTGCCCTTGTGGTTGATGTTCGTTGTGATGCGAGAAACATCAGGAGAACAGCCACTTCATGATGCTAACAATGGCTGGGAAGAAATCCGACTGTCGGCACGATCTTTTTATCTGCCTTTAAGATTACTTTTCACTGACTACATCATACTATCTTTAACTGTGTACACCTCCTTCAGCTACGCTGCTGTTTTCAGCTACTTTTCAAGTCTTCAACACGTCTTAATGTTGGATTATGGATTTGATACGCGGCAGGCAAGTCTAGGCCTCCTTAGCCAAATCGTTGGCAACTTCTGTGCGATTATTTTGTGGGTGGTCCTGGAGAAAGCCGCGACCTCATCAGAAGAGAAATTACCAGGCAAGGTCTTCCAGCCTGAGAGACACCTCTATGCGGGCGTGATTGGTGGTCTGCTCATGTGTCTCGCGGAGATATGGTAAGATAGAAGCCCAAGATGAAGACGCCTTTGGACCAACCTAAGGGAGAGGTGTTGACTCTTTGAAAGGTTCGCCCTTGCAGGCCGACCAGGAGGCACCTGGGTAAATCTAGTTGCCACGGGCATTCCGCTGGGATGTGGCGCATTTGCCCTTTTTGTAAGTTCTTCTCTCTTCCACCTGTTCAAAGAATAAGACTAAAAAACATAGCTTTCCACGATCGCTTACATTATAGATATCTATCCAGCTGAAGTCGTTGCGTCAGGTAAGCAGTCTCTGCGTTCGTCCATACAAAAATTCTTACAAAAAATGTTTGTATCTAGCAATTGCCGCCAATGGGGTGTCAAGGTACACACTTGGAGCAGTCTTCCCCCTCTTCACTTTGCAGATGTATGAAAAACTGGGGACGACGTGGGCGAGCTGTCTCTTCGCAATAATTTCTTGCGTCTTGATTTTCATTCCCTTATTCGTCTGCAAGTACGGTGTCCGCCTTAGGACGACAATGACAGTGGGCGCGACGCATGGCGATTCGATTAATCGAGCCGCCAAGAACGTTGACACAAGGATAACAGAGGTCTGCTATACGGAACATAGTGTTGGTAGATGATTTCTGAGAGAGAAATGTAATTGTCAACATGCTCCGCTACGTAGTGACTCGCTCTTCAGGCTCTGCTCCTGCCCCCGTCTCACCAACCAATAACATAAAGGAATAGCAGTCAACTTGAGCTGAACCGTTCTAGATTGACCATGACAGCTACCTCTTGGTGCATTGTCCTTCGAAAGTGCTAGCGGTAAGTTTAACTTAGACTCCCCCTGCTTAATGCGGGCTAGCCCTGGAGTAGTATTTCCATTGGCTTGGTGCTGGCCCGGGGTAAATACAGTTTCATTGTGCTAATAATATCAAGCTCGATTGGCTCTCGGGCTCCAAGTCTTTGGTTAGGCATGTGACAAATATAGCTTTGAGGGTCGATCAGGTTTGAGATGCTGTGGTACAGTCTTTACTCTGCCAGCGTGGGCATCAGTATCCCTTTCATTATGTATGACAGAAATACTTTGCTCCTCTAAGTCTCTCTACTGAGAACAGGGATTCTCATTAGGAACTATTATGCGAGCTTCGTCATGGACGTACTATCCTCCACAAGCATCTCTACTCCATCGACAGTTGAGGAACTCCTGGCGACATATGATAGCCAGGCCGCTGAATTTTTGAATGCTTACGAGGAAGAGGTGTATTTATCATGTCTTTCTGCTGAATCGGAAGGCAGCAACAGTGCTATTCCCGTGATGGATGCGAATAGTTGCCATGGTCTCGGACTCCACCGTCCTATCAAAAGCTCTGATGACACTCTTCAGAGAGATTCTCACCATTCAGTAGCGTTAATGCATGATCGTACAGGTGGTTGCAAAAACGGTGCCCGGTTTGCTATGCTCTTTGTTTCTTTCGAGGTGGGGACTTTAGACTATAAATAGTTAGGGTTGTAGCAATCAGCCAATAAACTTATCATTTACCGCTAAGCTTCGGCTATTTATGGTTAACCACCCCACTTAAAAACACTGGAAAGAGCATAGGACCCGGGCACCGTTTTTGCAATCACCTGTATTAATTGCAACGGCACGAACCACGATGATGAAGCTGGCTTTTGTGCCTTCGACACTTTCGTCGACTCCCCTGATGACAAATGTTTGCTGCAATAGATGCTGCCAGTCACAAGCTGGTGAAGCCTCATATTCTGCGAGGAACCCATATTATGTTTGCTTACAGGGGCTCCAATACCTCTCTGGCGGAACTTGAAGGTATCTCTACGGTCGTCCAACTGGGTCAATCACTTCTGAGGCATGACTTGGCAGAGTTCACCAAAAGCAGTCTCCATGCATGGCTTCGAGGCGGGCTCTGGCCACATGTTAACTGGCTGGAGACTTATGAGGAAGACATTGGTGAACAGTGCTCTATGGATATGATGCAAGCGGAGGTTGAGGAAGATGTCAAAGTAAAACTTATGCTGCGCTAAATAGCACGTGTACAGCTCCACTACTGGTACATGGAACAGGAAAAGAGAATCAAGGACTACAGAAGCCCGAAATTATGTGAGTTAAATTTGATGAGGGAGTTGAAATAATAGACCGCCTTCTTGAGCGGCCGATTGGACTAGACAAATGAAGAAAAGAAAATGTCCATTTATGGTTAATTCTATATCGAGAAAATCATTGGCAAGAGATGGTGTCCGCTAGCCAGATTTTTGAGTGAAGGGATCTTGGTAGTAGCTGGAAATAGTATAGATGTGCAAATGTTTGAATACAGTGCTTAACTACTATGAGGTATCTTGTGGTTATGAATCTGCCATACATGTAGCATATCAGCGGGGGCTTTTATTGTTTGATCCTGGTAGACATAATGGTTTCCAGCCAGCGTTCACCTGTCTACCTGCTTACTTATTAAAGTAGCGCTGATTATATAGCATTTACTGTAGTGGCAGTAGTTAATACAGACTCACCTTCTGAATGTGGGCGTGCACACCCAGCTCTAAGCGGGAAAATCTTCCAGCGCGAATACGGAACCCGACGTAGCAATGAATGTCTTTGGGAATTGCGAGAGAAGAAGCAGTCATCAAGAGATTTGGAAATGGTGCTAGGAGTATGCCTGATCAATAGCTGGCAGGACTTGGATAGTTCTCAACCGTCCTCGGTCTAAGTTACGTACGTATTCACGAGAGCTGTTGGTGAATAGTTGTCTTAATGATACGGCCGATCAACAACTTTTTCTCAACTATTAATATTAATACTCCGTTCAACAGCTGTAAACAGTCAACCAACCTAAAAGTGGTGGGGGTTGTAAAGCGATGTGCTGTCAATTTCAGAAGTGGAGCAATGCCCATCACTTTCGACTCCCACCTTACACAGAGAGTATGTCAAGTGCACTCCTGTGAGTTGCAGAGCATATAGGTCTCAGGGAATGTCTCCTTACCTGCAACGTAAGAACATATAAATGAGACCCGGGCCTCTTGTAAATTGCTAGTTCTGCACTGAAGTTGGATTCCTGAAGATACCAGGCCGTCAATTACTGCGTCAAGATGTCGAAAACTATCGCCAATAATCCGTGGCTGGAATACATCAAGGCTGTTGCTTTCGACGAACCTCAAGATGGGAATGAAAGCCATTCTGAAGTGGACAACTGCTTCTGCGGCGATTCGTCTGAGAGGTAGGTGAAAAACCTATTTCACCATTCTCTTCCTCGCGTCCGCTCGACATCTAGGAACTGACAGGTTCAAGCCCGTCTTCTGAAAAGAAGGCGATTGTGTGAGTATTCCGGATTTGATTTCTTCAACGATCATGGACTGAGGATATGCTTGGAGGACTGCGGAGGATATCCGGTAAGGAAATGAGGTCATTCTTTGAACGAAGCAATGGGTTAATGGTTTTAATATAGTCAAATCAGACACGATATTGTTAGGTAAGACCATACTGATGGTGGTGGAAACGACATGCTAAAAGTGTACCAAGAGTCAAGGCAGAGATAAGGCATTATTACCCTCTTCGGGATTCCGTATCTGTCTAATACTTTTACAGCGCCCTGTTCCTAGAAGTTGAGCGGTAAGCTATGTCCTCGCAAGGTCTACCTTAACTGGTGAGTAACTTACCCACATGAAGGGAGAAAGAGACAACCAGGTAAAGCTGCAGGTTTCATTTACAGCATGTGACGAACCTGTATACTGATTCTGGGTCAAGCGAGACGCGTGACATTACATCAGCGGTGTGGAATCACGTAAAAGAATTAACGAAGTGGGCAGCAGAAGCACAAGCCGCTATAAATAAGCAAGCTCATGACCAAGCTAGCTAGTGCCCTGTGCTAGCCGCTTCTGTGCTGTGGTATTCACCTTGGCGTACTGAATGACCATAGTGAGTTGAGCCTGCAAGCCGGAAAGTTTTCGAAGGACATTCGCGAATCAAAAGAAAGAAGAGGGCTGAAATAGGTCAAATTGTGTTTTGAATTGTATGGTGACATTATTTGGACATAGAAAAAATGTATCCGCAAGGAGCTCAATCACGCTTCTCCTCCTTAGCAGCCCAATATCAGTAATCGCCTATTGGCTAGGCCAGTGGATGTATGTATGCTCTTGTTGACTGCAATCGCAGAGATCATCAGAGCGTCTACTTGCCGGGGTTCCCGCTGCCAGTTGAGCGCCTATCCCAGTAAATCCCAACTCATAAGGCCTTCCATGGGCACCAAGCGCTAAAGCTTTAGTTCTAAGTAGTTCAAGTTCGAGGACTTCGAGCAGATATACAAGCTATGTTATGGCGCACGCAGTATTCCTAGTTTTAACAGACATGGTGTCTTGATCTCCACCCTTCCTAGGCTATCTTTTCGGGCCTGTACTAACGCCAGCAGCGAGTTTCAATTTACCTGACATTTCAGAGGTGTGACTACATACTCATCAAAACTCTATAGAACTCCGGTGAGGTTGGCTATTTGTTCAGGTTTCCATGAGTCCAAACCATAGCATTAGGATAAGGCGTGAACAAGCTATAAGGATGAACAACGGAAAACAGGACGCACCAGCATGGGTTCATCTTTCTAACACTACTCAGCGAAAAATAGCGGATCTCCCAGAACACGAGTCTCCTCACGGTTACTATCATCGTAAATCCCTGCTGCAAGAGCAGTCCATAATGATGCGACTCCCCCTGTCGCACTTGACGCAACAATGGGTCCTATAGCAGGAATGCACGGAGGGAACACTATACCCGCAACGCCACATGCCATACCGATGGTCCAGCAGGCTGCAAAGCCCAACGTGCCAGCTCGTTCGACAGGATTTTCTTCCGATCTCAAAAGCCCAACAAACTTAAGGTCCAGCCCTTGTGGCCTATGACAAAGCTTGAGCCAAACAAAATCAGCTTGTCGATGTCTTTGCCCGATGAATGTGAGTGGGAGGAGACTGTCATGGAAGACAATAGGATGGTCTATGACGAGCGGGCTGTAGGCTGGGATGAGAAGGTGAAATTTCGCGGTGCGCCCATATGAGGTTCGCTGATTGAGCGTCTCTCTATCGGTTCTCATCCTCAAGCAGATTGCGTCGAGAGAATGGTGGTAGCCGCTGAACTCAGGACTTGAACGTGAGCGCCCATGGATATTGCTTATTGAGAGTACACTACAAAATCTGGGCCGCAAAGTGAACAAACTCAACATCTCCATTTCTGATGAAGCAAAATCGTTGGAGGAACGGCACCGCAACTTTTGGAACACTATTGATAAGTGCATGCGTAATAATGTGACGCCCAGTCACCTCGTTGCTATTATCCAGCGTGAGGCTCCGATTCCAGCAGCGCCTACCTTTGGATCCGATGCTTCTTCTATCGCATGGAGCACACAACGGACTGACTTAAAAGTGCCTGAAACCCAGAAGAAAAGGGCAAGAGGACGTAAAGTTGAATCTCATACATCAAGATCCCTGCGCAGGGCCGTCACGGCATCAACCGTAGTTGAGCCGCCCAGCTTACCCCTGGTTCGTATCCAAAAAGAAGAGGATAAAGATTTCTGGAACCGTCTTTTAAATGATAAAGGGCAGACAACATTCTGCAGCTGGAAATCCTTTCTACTGAGTATAGGATTCTCTTTGACGCCTCAACTGGGGTCTGGCCGTCGCTTCGAATGGAAGACCCATGAGGGAAGATGTCATGCAATTGTCTTTCACGAGCCGCACGGGCATAACGGAGTCGATCTCCCCCTTTATCGGGGGCGCGAATTGTGGGCTCGGCGGCTTGAGGATCACTTTCAGGTAATTGTGGTACAATAAAAGCATGGATCGAAAAGAAAAGTTATCAAAACTGCTAGAGGGAAATGGATTGCCACCATGCAAAAAATGACTCTTTAAGTGGGAGAAGCTGCTAGATATGGCTGGCAGCTAGGGAAATGACGGCGCAATCTGTGGCATAAAAGGTCAGCTGAAAGCGCTGGGGTCTAATTGGATTGGTCACATTTAGATTCGCAGTTTGGAACTTGTTTGCGCAAATCCATATGCGCCCGCGGAGTGCAGGAACTGGTTTCAATGCGAGGAAGTAAATAATACCAAAAACGGTTTGGGGATCTGCGAAACGTTCGATAAGGGGGAACTGCTGGAAGTCTCAGGGTATACGGGGAGGCCATGGGTTGGAATGAATTCCAATAAGGCTGAGCCAGTATCGACGTCACAGATTTAAACCAGAATTGACACTATATGGGGTAGATTTTGGATCTGAAATGGGCTCTGCTCAGGAGGCACCAAATGATAATGACGTCACTGCGTTGGGTCACTCCGTTTTCATAGTTAGGGTCTGTTAGCAATTGATAGAACCAGGTCTGCTCCGCAGCAAGACGGCTCCTGAACTTCCACGTGGGTTGCCTAGGTGGGTATATCCTGGGGCTTAAGCAGACGCTCGCAAGTTCCCTCTGCTAAGCCGGTCCTGTTCGGTTGTGGGTTGTACGGTGGAAATAGCCACTGTTGGGAGGGTAAAACTATGATACTAGAGCGCTGTGGGAGAATGCCATCCATTGGCAGCCTATGACTGGAACTGGCTGGGGAGCACATAGTTATTGGATGATGCGACTCAGGCGGTCGTTTTGCCGTGCAGGACATCTCTCATGTGATAACGACCCTCTCGTCACCCGCATGAGCAACCACTCGGCTGATAAAGCAAAAACCGACCCACAATCGCACCCAACGAGCGGAAGTGACGTTGTACTCAGTTTCACCTAGAACAAGTTGCCCTGACCAAAAGGCAAGGGATTTTTCCTTCCTGTCCACACTCTGTGGTTCTACAGAATCATCACTTCAATTGCGATCCCAAGTTTTTGCGCATATTTATGCCTCACACTACGTGACGTACACTCCCATTCGAGAGTTCTCGATGATGCCGGCTAGTGTGGTCATTGGATAAAAGTTAGCAATGGGGACAAATCGATTTAGGGAAATATATCAAGGGGGCGATTCCTTACAGCTTATTCTGTCCTCGAAAGATGTGATAGAACTATAGTCCGCTATGGAAGTGGATGTGTGCAGAAAATGGGGACTGTTTCGGATGACCAGATACAGAGAATTATCCTGGAGAATAGGGGTCGCTTCAGACCAATTATCGAACCGGGTCTCACGAGCTTCGTCCCCATCCATCAAGCTCATTTTCCAACATCAGCATACAAAGTAACACCACAATGATCATCGTCTCAGCTGGTGATACAAATACGGTCACGGGGTCTCTGCCGGCAACAATACCATTCTCATTTTCAGACAAAAGTCGATCGCAACTGTCAGAGTACTAGCGGATACTAGAATCCTATTCGATCCAATGGAAGACAAAAACGAGATCTACAAGTTAGTGCGAAGGGATTGGCCCCCATACGGGTGGCTTCGAGTCAACTTGAATGGAAGGAGACTTTGGTATTTTATGACATGGGACGCAGAAGCAAAAACAGCTTATATGGAAACTCCCAGTGATGGATTCTCAACAAAGTCACAGTGCTGAGCTCTGATAAGCACAAGTTACTTAACTACCCAGTCACAAAAGAACTCCAGTCAAAAGATTGACACCGAATAGCATGACCGCCGAAAAAATAAGCGGAGACCTGGAACCATCAGCGCTAGATGATATCATGGTGTTGTTAGAAAGGGCTGTTATTGTTGTTGGTGTGCTCTGTTCTTGCCAGAAGCCGCTCGTCTCCATGTCGGAGGCTTCACGTGTACTGGATTCCGCCGTGCTCACGGTCAAAGTCGGAGTAGTAGAGCTGGAATACTTGGCAGAACTCTTCGCCACAGTTATGTTATAATTCCAGTGGGGAGTCGGTTTTTTTGTGAGTGTGATAGCCACGGGATGCCATCCCAGACTCGACGCTCCGCTAATGCTTGAAGAGGGAGCTGTCGAGGATATTGAATCGGCTACAGACATAGTTCTGGAAGGTACTGCTGACGTATGCGTAAACGTGCTAGCTGTAGCATGGACCAGCCCGTGAACACTGACAGTCAGTGTGTTAGTTTCTGTAGTCCGATCGCCAGGATACGGAGAGAATCCATATAGATTGAGTTCGCCGTCAATGAAGAAACAGGAACCAAACTTCAAAAAGGAAAACACAAGCCAGGTTAACAAGGCGAGATTGCCTATCATCTTTTATGACTATTGGAAGAAGACACAATAAACCCTCCCGCAATGCGACCTATATCTGAGAAGACTAGTGGCGGCCAGCTCTCTGGTTTTATACTAAGATGAGGCAGTAATCAACGATAGTCGCCCATGCAAGGTTCACACTTTTCTGAGGACATTTCTTTTTCCTCCCGCGTCATTTTACCGGCTCGTCGCCTACCTTCATGAGGTCGTTTTACTCTAGCGTAGAGAAATTGGCAGCATAAAAAGTCGCCCACATCTTTGATGGTTTCGCGATGTGAAATCAGCATTTATAGAGGCCGTGGGCAACGATTCTTGCCAGTTCTCTGATACGAACTCAGTTCCAACACCCCTTTTTCACTACCTATCCAGTGGTCGTCTTGGCTATTGCAATGAATCTTTCTGCTATCAATGAGACCGTCACACATGCCGCAGGGAAGGCGCAAAGGGAGAGGGGACTCTCGTCTCAGTCATTTCTCCTAACTCTCCTTGTCTATGGCAGTGTCTCCATACTATCGGTATGCTTGTTTAGTTACCTAAAGGATAAGAATCTCAATCTCTTGTGGGTCATGTAACCATCTCGTCCGAAAAGCATGTTTTATTGACAATTTGGAGCGGTTAGTCAGCCGCGATGCTTGGTGGACGATGAGGTAGCCCCAATGCGGAGACATGTACTATGGATTGGACAGTTCAGACGCTTTCTCGATGAAGACGAAATATTCATCTGCAAATACGGACTGGATTGCTATTTGTTTCTGCGACTGCTACACACAGCCCTGAAGCTTCTCTTCCCGATGGCTCTTTTGGCTCTACCAGTACTATTGCCTGTGAATTACACCTCTAGAAGTCAGAGCACTTCTGGGCTGGATAGGTTTAGTATCGCAAACGTCACGAACGGAGAGAACTGCAGGTATTGGATCACAGCCTTGGTTGCAACTCTAGCGAACGTGCACCTATGCTACGTCCTTTTTCGTGAATTCAAGGTCATCGTGCGAATCCGACAGGCTCACCTTCATCGTTCTTCCCGACTGCAGGCAGTCACGAGCGTGCTTGTCACTGAACTTCCTCCAGACCTGTGGAACGGAGAGCTGTTGGCTCATCTCTATTCACGGTTCAACGAGGGTCCGACTGAGGTTATCCTCCCCGGGGAAGACATGCATGCAGCCAGAAAAACTGAGCTGGAATTGCTCTTGAAGAAGCGCGATGACTTAGCCAGAAATACCGCAATTCAACGACGGCGATTGCCAATCTCCCACCTGAAGAGTTGGATACAAGTAATAGTATCGAGCGCTCATTTACGATGGCAAGTTATCAGGGTGCGGGCAGAAGCTAGAAAACTGCGAAGCGTTGCTATAATTCGATTCTCCAGCCTTTTCACTGCACACCTCGTACTACAGGCGACTACCTCTTCCGAGCCATTCAAGATGAAGGCACATATCCTTAGTGATAAAGCATATGATGGCAGGCGACATATCTTTAAAAGCAGACTGGAAAGGTCTATACACAGCATAAGTATCACTGTGATTTTGAACGTCCTGGAAATAGTGTGGGCAGTTCCAATAGCAATGACTGGCCTGCTGTCACAGCTCTCCTATCTGGACACTATAAGCATCGATCTAGCAGATCTCTCCGAATGGCAAGTGAGCGCCATACAAGGCTTAGCTCCTCAAGCAGCGCTCTCATTGCTGATGTACTGCTTCCCTTATATCATCTGCGCTCTATCGAATTTCTTCGTCCATTTCGAAGGCTCCTCGGTCGAAACATTGATCCAAAGACATTATTTCACGTTTCTTTACGTACAATTGTTTTTGGTCGTTTCTATCTCTTCAGGCATTACGACCATGATCCCCGACCTGGTCAGTGGATTCCAGTCTATTCCCTTAATCCTTGCTCGAAACCTGCCAAAGTCTTGCAACTACTTTTTTTCCTACCTGATTCTGCAGGCCGTCGTACAGACTAGCACTATACTCTTCCAGCTGCCGGACGGCCTTTGGAGGGGCCTGCGACGTGGCCAAGCGGAACACTCCATGAAGCGTGTCCGTTGGAGCTTAGTCTATCCGGTCTTTGCCAATTTGATCTGCATATGTGCGTATATCATGAAGGACTTCAACTGAACACTGGAAATTATGCGGATTGAGAGCTAAATGCGATGCAGGCATTATATTTTCCCTTTTGTCGCCTCTCATCTTGCCAATTGGGCTGCTGACGTTCAAGGTGTTCCTAATCCTCTATTCCTATCAAGCAACATACGTGCTCGAAAGCGATAAGGAAACTTCTGGTTTGCTCTACTGGGAAGCTGTCAACTATCTTTTTGTAGGTATATATACTATGGATCTTTGCCTTATCGGGCTTTTTGCGTTACAGAATGCAGTCGGACCCACCATAATGGCTGCTACCCTTCTGCTTGGTGTTGCGATGGTGCATAAGCATCTAAGGAGCAATTTTTCCCCTCTCATCCACTACATATCCTGCAAGTCTCCATAACAGTCTGCAGTGCGCAGCGCCGTCAAGCCACCTACTGATAGGGGCTAAGATACCCCTTACTAGGTTACGAGATCTGATCCTGCCACGGTTCCTGAGGACGGACATGAATTCCTATATGCTATCCGTATCATATCATGGGTAATATTTCCTGTCGTGAATATTGGTTCAAGGTTGGGATTAAGAACAGTCCGATTCATCTTCGGGGACGGAGAATATCAAGGGATTATTGTAACAAGTGGAAGCCAAAGTAACGGATAATAACGGATAGCCGCTCCCTTCCAGAGCGACCAGCACCCCACCCTGAGCGGCTGTCGACTATGCCATTCCCGCGCGACCCAGTCCTTGCCAGTCACAATGCTCTCCATGTTCAAATTAAGGTAAACCTTTGAAACCGGTCAATAGTTCTCTGGGCCTCGGCGGCGAGAGGTCAGGAGTAGATAGGTTCAGAAGGATATGGTCGATTGTCACATGTTGACAGCTGTCGCCCTAGTTCAATGCAGACTGCGGCAGGGTCTGCTAGGTAGTTGAATCAGATCCTTATATGCAGATTTTCGGCGGGCAGCGAGTTGCCCGGCTATAGTCCGTAGGGCATCCAATGTTCGACGGGTAGGGGTGAAATTTTTGGAAGTCACTACAGGCATGAGCTGAAAAATGACGATGCGCTGGGCGGTTTTTCCCTTGAATGTCAAACTCCAAGCGTGAGATTTTACAGTCTCTGTGTGTGAGAGAGAGAGAGATAAATCATACGGTGACCCCCTCGCCTTCGTTGAATTTATCGCTACACCAGATTGTACTGTAAGCCAACTATGGCGTTCCAACCTTCCTGAGCAAACTTTGAGCCTCGCGATAGGCCTGTGATCGTTTCCACTTCCTAACCAGCTTACAGTAAGGGGAAGTTTGATACCATGACCAAAGCACTCCAAATATACAACCATGAGAAGAAAGAGGATAGAAAGAAGTATATGTCCATCCACTACGTGTCAGACCACCTCGCGGTACGACTGGATACCTGAATCCCATTCCGACCTAAAACCCATTAAAACCCGTATACAAATACGATGGAAAATAGATATTGAGTGGCATTATTTCAGTATGTATGAGGGTGGATAGATAAACAAGGCCATCAGTGCATCTTAGGTTCCTTCACTCGCGGTCATCGTTGGAAGATGGTGAGTATATCAAGCACAGGGGGGACTATGGACCACAAATATACCTCCGCACTACTTTTTATCACAGCGCTGGAAAGGCTTCATATGCCTATAATGAACCTTATTTTGCAATAAAGATAGATATAAAAAGCGAAAGAGGATGGAGATCCCCTAGATGGATACTGAAATACAGTGTCTAGAGTGACGCCTTTGGTTAACAACCAGTGTGCTGGGAAAATGAGTTAACTGTAGCTGCGTCCCTCGAAAGACACGGAGATGCTATTGCACCAGGTACCTTTGTAAATACTGAATTTGAATATCTATTGCCTATCGTTTTCAAAATCTCATTCTGCAGTAGAGTAGATAAATATTTTTTTGGCTAAAGATTTGACAGTACGGCGGGAAATGAATAACAGTGTCTCAACCGATTTGGAGAATGACTACATAGGCACTGTGCCTTGCACTTGAAATGCTGCAAGAAGTTATTACGATGCACGCGGAAAATATTCATAAAACACGAAGTTGCCCTTGCGCAAATGTGTCTTCCCGCTCGGAAGCAATAATACCGCATATTTTAACTCTCCATTCCCATTTCTCGCGGGGAGACCTGGACATATACCATATGAATTCTCAGACCATTCACCAGTACAATAGACGGGTATGTGCGCTCGATCTCGGGTCGGAAAACTGCGAGTTCCGCAAATGAGCCTCGAACCAGTTTTAAGCGCCCATCATTGGCTCATTCAACTGGCCCATTGCGGGAAACGTGAAGCAGATCTCGGATCTCCTCAGCGACACGCTCCTCGGCCCAGAAATTCAACAGGAGCTCCGTCATCCTACCGTCATTACCCTCTATTTCACGCTCATCGAGTACTGTGATGTATTCACCTAAGTCCCTCTGGGTTGTACATCATAAGTAGCTGGCAAGCCCGCGAGGAAGGGTCATCTTACCTCGTTGAATGTTTCTCCATAGTCTGAGACGGTAGTGAACGAGGCGACTTCCTCGCTTTCTGTAGGGACATAACTCGAGTCGTAGTCTTCCATCTCAATAGGTTCGTCGTCATAAACAATGAACGCCTCGTCGGACTCCGAAGCCGATGGGTCCGTCTCAGATTCCCAGTCGGTGTACTGGATGTCAATTTCTTCCTCAGAACCACTTTCCATGGTGTCCGGCCGGTGGGGTATTACAACTGATGGCAAGCGAAGTGTAGTTTTCCGCAACTCTTAACTTCGGACCCTTTAAATGTAGTCAACCTTAGCTCTGAAACTTGGACCGAGGCCAGGCTTAAACCTCCTCCCACCCCACCCACCAATTGTGCAACAGCCGCCAAGAAAGTATACAATCCCCAGACTGGCTTAGGGTGAATACTGTTCTGACCAAGCTGGTAGAGTGTGTTTCAACCCTTTTGACCAACTTCCGCCCCGATTTGGCATTGGTGGGCTGGTTCAGGCTGTGATTCCGTGCTCATCAAATACCTGAGTTATGTTGATAATCTGCCGAAGGCCGATATGGAGGTCCGCTTCGTGGTTCTATATGGCAGGCACCAATGTGCTGTGAGTCATAAGATTAGTGGAGACAACAGTCCAACTTCGATTGAATTATCTTCGGATTGAAACGTTCAATTTTTTTGTGGCCACGAGGCCCCAACCTGATCGCCTACGCCACCCCTCAGAATAACAAAGTCGTCATGGTTTTATACCCCTTTGACAATCCAAAAATTCATGTGCTAATATCAGTGAGTTCAACCTATGCTCAGTATGATGTCTGCTTGACTCAGATCGGGCTTTTCTCAGTATACTGTAGTATATCTTCGTGGGCCCTCTCTATATGAGGAATATGGACACAGGGCAATTACAATATTGCTAATGGTTCGGTAAAGTCAACGTTGCAGAATCCTTGTATAATCTAGTCAAAACTGTCAATTTTATCCGTAGGTTGAGAGCCTCGGTAAATTCTTGATTTTGTCCACATTTCGCCTTCGCTTAAGGCACGCGCGATAAACTTACCTCGCTGCTGTGGGTATGACCCCAGGGCTGTACCCATTTATGAATATCTCACTAGACTACCGGTGCTATGTTGGCTCCTAAGGATACCGCAGAATTGTTCATATTGCTAGTCATAGATAGGGTTTGTCCTGGACAACGTTGTCAAGTTTAGTATTCCGGGCCTACCATAGTAATTTGAGTCTTAAGCTAAGCATTTGGTTTTTGAAGCTATAACCGCAAACACAGCTGATACTGTCACCCATCATTTTCAAGCACCCTGTGCATTTGCAAAGCCTACAGTGCTGAGCTATGAGATGCTGAAGGGTATTTAAACCTACACTGTCTCCCTTGGAGACGATTCTACTCAAAGGAAGGACTACAGTGGCGCATCGTTCAGGCATGTAAGCTTGAAATGGTGCTGCACCGTATCTATTGGTGTTTGGCTAGTTTCAAAATCGTTGTAGCTGAACTCAGCATTCAGGTCTTGCAGCCGATGACTGCAGAGACACCCAGCACTTGGTCTACAACTCTGGCTGTCTGCAAGATATGCACGCCTAATCTTATCTCACATTCGACCCGGCCAAGGTTCCCGCTATATGAGGTACCAACGCCTGCACCAATTTACTTATGTCAGAATGTCAGTGCGAGCGCTATTAGATCCAGCCGATTTCTCACGAAAGACCGCAAGCTGGTCATTGCTAACGCTCACAAGGAACAAATCTGCTTTTCGTCACCAACGTCTCTGAACGATTTTACCCATGAATTATTATCTTCCACCTCAGGTACATACCAAATGTAGCTCAAATTGAAAAAAACCCTCTTATGAATCTAATTCTGCCTCAGTTCCTCTTAGTTGGCAGCAAGCTTCGCCACCGGCTTTATCAGAATTTCACTCACATGTGGATTTTAGCCAAGAAGACAAAAGCGTGACCGGTGGCACCCAGTTACCTCGTCTGTCTTCCATATCAACGGGAGTTCACAAAACTAACCACCACAATGGTGGCACCGGTGCTACTAATATACGTCCAGCGCCCACGTCTGTTAATGTTGAGATTGGTTCTACGGCCTTGGGGCACTTGCGTCAGCCAACACAGCTACCTCAGCCTCTTAGCCTGTTCTCCAACATATCATCACTAGCTTTTGGAGATGTCATACCAAATACCAACACATACTCCGTCTCGCAATCCACGGACGGTTCAGACTCTTCGTCTTGGCGGGACACCAAATTTAGAGCGTACGAGGTGCATCAACAGACAAGCAAGTCCAACGCTGATCAAGTAGAGCTGAGTCAAGGCGTTCCCTACGGCTCTTCCAGAGGAGTGAATATACCCATCACTCGCTCCAAAGGAATTCCGGACAGCAGTTTACCGAGTGATCGCAGATTTGTACTTCAAATTCCGGCGACAAGTACAATGCAGGGGACGGAACATATGAATGTTGAGTTAGGAGCTCATTCGCCCTCTGCCGCGGGGTTAGGCCAGGCATCTATATTGCCAAGTCCCAGCGGTAGGAAACAACCCTCTTCCACTCAACGTGTGGGCCTCACCGCGGGGGTACTGGGAGGGCTTTCAATGACATTTACGCCAGAACCCTCACTCGTAGGCCAATCTGGAGTGAAATCAATCATTAATCTCTCTCTCGTAGAGACTGGGTCAGGCTCCCTCCAAATTACTACACCAGCGGACAACGCCTATTTTTTCCTCAAAGACCGGGTGGTAGCCTCAGAGTCGACGGCGATTGTCGGTACATTGTCAGCGGAATATTCTATCAACATAGCAACAGATGCGGACAAACCAGTGCAGACGGATTTCTTGGTGCCGCAAGGCCACATTACGACACCATTACTTCAGAGCTTACAGAGACTGACTACTGCTCACAGCCAGCAACTCCATATCACTGTCACTACTTCAACACACAGGTTATATTCAGGCAGCATAAGTTCATCAGCATCCGATCAGCTTGACAAAGGAATGTCTGGGAGGTCCATCGGTGTGATGGTAGGGGCGGTTGCTGGAGGGACTTGTGGTTTCCTTGGTATATTTCTCATCGCAGTGCGGCACCGGAAGAGAAAGCGCCGAAGGATTTGGATAAGCAACCAGTTCTGGGAGGATCCAAACCGTTCATACATTTCGTTTGGGTCCACGTAAAATGCGAACCGACGAGTGTACGGCCCAGGCTTTGGCCCGCCAGCACTAGGGCTTCTCCCCCATATAGCTCTCGGTCTCCTTAGCTCAACTGAGGGACAGGTTGACTACCAGCCAGGGTGCTCGCCGGCGGTCAGTAGGCATACACCATTACGACGTCCTCCGATGCGGATCATTATGCTTCTACGGCCATTTTGCTGGTACTTGGTGCGTGGGTATAAACGAGGAATGGAAAGGAAGGGATAGGCGGAACAGAGCTATACGAACTAGTGCCAAAGAGTCATTTTGGATCCTTGTATTTGGGCTGCATCAGAATTTCTCGTTCCACCATTACTCAAATGGAGTTCCACGGCAACAGGTATGTACGGGACCTTGATAGCGACTGCCGGCACCAATAAAGAATGAACTTGCCGACAGCTTGATTTGTCCTGTCCGTCTTCGGAACATAATGAGCACCAAAAAATCGCTGTATTTTTGGACTCATGAACTGTGCGCTGAAGTCTTCCGTTAAATGCCCTGCTATCATTGCATCCAGTACACCAATGAGGTGCAGAGACGGTGTTTCTAGCTTGGGGGAATAAAGGGAACCGTATTGAAGATTTCCAAGTCTGAAGCCACTGAAACAGACAACAAACTGGAGTGGAGGATGAGCAATCTACATCGCGTCAGTGAGTTTGCCGAAATCCCTGAAGACTTGCACTAGCTTGCCTTCGTGGATGTGTCCCCGATGAACATCTGGATCCGTTCGTGCCGCTCCAATATAGAAGCAATAATTGCGGCAACAGCCGCCCCGGTTGAGAATCCCATTACCCCGCTGAAAGGCCCGTACAGATCTAGTATGTCTAAAATCTTCAGGATGGATATATCCAAGCCTTTAATCAAACCGTGTTCAAAATCACCGAAACCCCATGCCCGGACATCCAATTCCTCACCTCCAGGAGCAGGCCAAGGACCATCTGGGTAGAACAGCTCCACATCACCTGAAAATTTCTCCTGCAGGGCAAGTTGTTGAAGAGGACCGACAAAATGCTTCGTTTTGTAATAGAAATTCTTGCCCGACTGCCCATGGCCTATATCAATTTGGTCAATAAAGGCAGTCAATGATGCACGCAAGCCAGGTAAATCAAATACACACCATGAAGCATCAGTATCTTTGCTGTACCATGATGTGACGTCTCATGCATGCCCTCGCGAAGTGGCTCGAACGGTTCGAAATGAAACTCCGAATGGGCCATTTGCGCAGTCCGGACATAAACCCAGCAGAACGTATGAGAAATCTTATCAAGACAGCATAACCTAAGTCCCTGCGCGCCTACACATATATATATTTTATCGAGGGAGGGCTCTTGTCTAGTCTCCAGGGCGATCAGTACTGTTCAGATATGGTTCAGTTGTGAGCAGTCAGCCGTTCGACGGCGCCATTTGGTACACGACAGCGTGGTCCAGGCTAGTTGGATTGCCCGAAGACGACAACAAATTATGTCCCGTGGAATCCCGCATCCGAAAAACCCGGGACATATTTGAAGCACATGCGCGCACTTAAGGCCGCTCCAAGCAGAGGACGAGGTTGAGGATGGCTGGCCCAATAAATGCTGTGCAGCATCTATAAAATACCAAGAACTATGAAATTGATCGTAGGTAGATCTTCAGGCCATCAACTGTCGTCGTCCAAAGGTAAAAGAATTGGGAAGAGACAGCATGTCCAGAAGCTGCAAGCCTAGAGTGCACCCATTGGCTTGTGAATCGCGCGAGATCTCCTCAACTGTGAATTGTGAGATGCGACGAATGCCGTTGATCCTCCGTTCGTCACGACTTTCCGACTGCACGAGACCTCCAAAACCAGAATCGATTAGACTTACCAATTGGTTGAACGGACCGAGGATCAGGCAGACACTAAAAGGGGCTTTACCATCCGATGCAATTCCACGGATCTATCGGTGAGATATTGTCGCTGAAAGTTTTAATTCATGCGTTTAACATGGCTAAGCACATCATTACGCACGAAGAGTCCGTTGCTATCTGAGTGAATAATGGAATAAGCGCTATAGTGCACTCATATAGAGATTTAAAGGCTGCAATATTCTGCTGTGAGTGATTCCTGCGTCGTGTCACGCGTCGTTCGCCTGTTAAAATGTTCCTCTCAAGGCATCGAAGCATCTCCGCAGTCGCGGCAGGGACAGACCTCACGGAGCCGACGAGACATCTACATCACGCCATACAGGTTGTACTAACTGTGGGTATAATAGTGAGTGCAGCCAGCTTGACGCTACGTTTGTGGGCCAAGTATCATGCATGCAAAAAGCTCTACATCGAGGACTGTACGTTTCCCGTGCTCAATGCATACATTGCCATGCGGAGACTCCGTGGGATACGCACTAAAGGGACAGCAATTCTAGTGTGCTTGTCAACAGCTTGGGTACGCGACTGTCGGGCCGAGCGGAGGAACTGAAGCTGACTTCCCGATAGGTCTTATGCACTGCTACACAAACATTGATTCTGTGTACGTCGCGGAAGGCCCAAGCTTTGGTTTTATGCGCAGGAAGCTAAACGGACAGATGCTCTCAATCATGCTGGGCTAGGAAAACACATACGGTACCTGGCGGAAAGTACCATAAATACATACGAAAAGGTATGATTTCCACCCCTCGTCTGTGCTTGAAGCCAACGCTAAAGCAGACTGACAATCAGCTCTTTCTTGCCGCCGCATGTCTGTTTGTAACAGGCCTATGTCTAGCTAGGGTCAGCCACTTGATTTTCCTTAATCGCCTAATGACTGCAAAGAAATGGCTCCGCCGCGCTCTATTAGGGGTTACCGCTCTCACCATTGTTGGGTCAACCACGATAGTGTGTTGTTTTGTTTTTGCTTGCCGGCCGATCTCGAAGTCATGGAACGTCACTTTGGCGGGCAAATGCATCGATCGAACAGCCATATTCATAGCGGTAGCAGTTCAAAACATCGTTTCGGACATTCTTCTAATCGCGTTACCTGCCCCGATTATCTATGAGTTGCACCTTCCTCGAGCTGAGAAGTTCAGGTTTACTATTCTTTTGGTCCTCATCTGCATGTGAGTCCCTGTTAAAGCCCTCCTAGTAAATCGCGCACCCCTATTCATGTAACACGCAGCACATTCGTCGCGAGCGCCATTCGGCTCCGAGTGACTGTGCCTATGCTAGGGTCTATTGACTTGACGTACGAAATTGCACCTGTTGCTTTGTTAGTGTAAGCATATGCGGGATCTCTCACCACAAGGTTACCGACGGATACTCAGCATTAGCTTATAGAGGGATCGAATGCAGTCTTATTATCCTTGCTGCCAACCTTCCCGCATTGAGGCAATGTTGCCGTTTGCTGACGGCGAGTCTCAAGTCGTCCCCCCACCACGGCGCCAGCATTGCTCATCCTCCGGGGGTTCCCAACGGACTGGTTTGGACTGAAAACCCATATCTCCCCCCGCGGCCGTGTGAAATGCCGAGGCTAAGTGTACCATCGCGTGTCGCTTTAGGCCGAGATGAAGCGAGACTGTCGATTAGCTACGGATGACGGTATAGCTCCTAGGCACCCCACGAGGGATGGGGTACTGAACTGTATTCATGCCTATCACTCCGGCATCCCAACAAACAAAGGTATCCGTCGCACATACGCTTGCGGAGGTAGCCAGAAGCGTAGCGACTTACCGTACCGGGGGCCTACATTAAGCCTGCGCTTACCCTCTCAATCTTTTTGGATTGGTATTGAAGACGCTTGTACTGTTGGAGGGGTTCGGCAAGCGAGCAGGATACCTATTCAGAATGCCACGTCTGCCTGGTACCCGTTAAATTAACCATAATTCAAGTTTCTTATAAGCCCGAGGTCATTGGCGCCAGGGAAGCTGCACCTGTCTTTTCTAATCCGAACGGTAGTTACCCTGTCTAGCTAATAGCTGTGATTGTAATTAGTGTTGAAGCGAGACTGATCTAATTCGGTCTTGGATGGTATCGGCGTTGTCAAGTGGATTATATTCAAGATGTGCACCTGGTGCACCTGTGAGTATGTGGAATCTGCGTAAGAGCTCCAATGGCAACGAAAGAGAATGTCGCTCTTCCGTCTCTGTTCATTTTTTTGGCTGTTTTTTTTTTTCTTTTCGAGCGGGTCAAAAAGCGTGCGGTGCTTGATTCTGACTCGCGCAGAGAAACTCGGAGATCACTACAGAATCCACTTTGGTCGCCAAGCCAAACGTAAGCTGTAGAGTTCTGCGACAGTCACCGGGGATAGCACGTCTACTCTTGTCATGTGTTGTTGCCCAGAGGTCCAACTTCAAAAAATACATCCCGGCCAGAATTCAGCTATGCTGAGAAAGATTCTCCTATGCGGTGGAAATTCTGTAGCCTGCACACTATTGACCAGTGTGAGAGACTTGGGCGTCGTATTACGTACTTTGTTTTAAAGCATACTCATAGTATGTATAATAGGCGCAGCTGGGGTGCTGGATGTGGGTACAGGTCGAGACGCCGGAGTGGCTCCAGGACGTTGAACCGCGCTACACTAGTGTCAATGTTCAACTTACCTTCATCGCAGTGTAGAGCCGTCATACTATTCCAAAACGGGTCTGGCTTAGCAAGCCACATTGCGCTGGCCTCGGTCCCAGTTGAACCGTCGCAAGAGCTGCGTATTTTGTAAACTACTATGGTTGGTCGGGAGCAGAGTGTGAAAGAAACGAACAGAGCGCAATTCCAAGACCCGCTTCACTGAGGTTGCTCTTACTACAGCAAAGTTTTGTCCTAATCAATCGTTGAGATTCTCTTTCGGACATTTACTAATTTCGGCCACTTGCCCGCTATCCGCTACCCACGAGAGTCATGTGGAGATCCCATTGCTGGAGTAGAGACGAAATCGCCGCCTTAGTACCATTCATGGAGACAGAAATGGAGGGTCTTTCGTGGGCCCAGAAATCTTGCCCTTGAGGGAAAGGTTCGGCATCGGTCGCTCCGGAGCGATGCTACGAGCCCAATACTAACGTCTCAGATACAGCCTACAGTCGCTAAGGGAGGACGATGAGGTTAGAGGGCTTACTGTCGCCCTAACAAACGTCAGAGTCAGTGACGGCGGTGAGGTCCCTACGTCACATGTGTGAGTCTCTGCATCTGTACCGATTACATACAATTTGCTGAACAAACGGTAGCGCTTCATGAGTGGCGAGGACCGATGCGATGGAACAGCACTGCAATGTTCCTACGCAACCATCATAATCGCGAAGTAGCCATGAGTGTAGTACTGTACATTATTGGGAATGGAGTGGGAATAGTCAAGATCGCAACATGTGTACATCACCTAAGGAAGATCAGCTTTGTGTACAATAGAATACATGATAGAAAACTATATTATCAATCAGTCAAGTTCAAACATCATGCTCTCTTATGTTCGACATCGAATTCACCCTCCGTTGTCCAGAGATCGTTCCAAGCATTGAGGGCTTCTGATTCTCGGTCACTCAGAGTTCTCAGAATCTCCTGCATCCTGAAAGCGATGTCGGTTACAGGGCTATAATCAATCTGGGCAAAGGGTGACGGGTTGAAATGATATAGACCTAGAAGAACATCCGTGACTTCGCTAACGACCTCTTGCAACTCTTTAAGTAGTTGGTAGCAAGCTCGGTAGAAACGATTTCTGCCACGGTGCCAGCTGATTTCTCGTATCAAGTCTATCTCACGCTCACTGGCAGTATATGCTTTTTGCTCATGTCTCATCATTGCGCATATACGTTTCAGACCCAATATCTTTGGAAGACCGGTCCTTTCCTTCCTTAAATGCTACTTAACTCTTAGCTAGTGATGCATTCGCTGTTACGCTTGACGCGCAGCTTTCTTGCACCTTGCCCGCAAGTATTGGATAGCATACCACTTCAAAACCCCTCAGGATTGTTGAAGCCAGCCCGTATTCAAAAAGGCGTCGCAGGTCACTAGCATCATAGTGGTGTATGCTCTTGGATTGTCATACATGTATCATAGTAGTCCTAGCCAGACACAAACCGCGGGTTGGGTGCGTGAAATCGCGGTATCTAAGGGGACAGAGGGTTGAGGGTCGGTTTTCTGAAACCCCAAATTTTGATGATGAAACCTGCTGGATTGGTAAGGTCTGGTAGTCAGTCGGTCTGAAAAGGGAGATGGCAAACAGTATCGTCTCGGGTAGCCAATTCATAAGGGCCATTAACAAGGCTAAATCGACAGAATAGGCTAATTAGTAACATTAGGGCCGTAAAAGAAACACTAGGAGCTTGCGCGGGCGAACTCTTATGGATCCAGTCCGTGCTCTGTAGTCGTTTGTCCATGCTCGAGTAGTTTATTGTACTATGTGAGCTTGCTTAGTGATCTACCTGAGTTCTAAGACCCTGGGAGTGATATTGCAGACGCGGTTGCACTTTCGTGGTCCGTCAGAAGAAACAATAATCCATCTATGGACAATTTTCGCAGATTAGGGAATGCTGATCGGTCATGCAAACAGCTTATCCACGCAGAATCAACTTGAGCGGGCTCTGCAAACCCAAGTTCCAGGGTCTCTAGGTGCGCGGCGTTCTGCTTGACACATGCACTAAGTACTCTAAGCTGCCTCAGGCTGTGGATGCCGGTCCAGCTCAGAGACTTCAAGTGCTTCAATCTCACAAGCCCATCAACGTTCCCTTCCAGAAACATGCCATGTCTTCTCTTTTCACAAAAACCCTGACCGGGCGCCAACAATTTCAAGCTCCGTATGCCTGATTGGTAGTTTGGGATATATCCGTGAATGCCTAGTATACCCCTAGGAATTTCGGCAAAACACCAACTGCAAAGTCAGCTCGAATGCTGCAGTCTCTGGTGGAGAATACACAAACGTACACAAAGGACTCTAATTTTCCCACGCAAAGTCCGTCTAAAATGGGCTTTATGCTGAGCTCCAGGCTTTTAGAAAAAAGGTACGACTTGTGAGATACGATCCGAAGTCGCGAACGATGGCATCCTCTCCAGAGGCCGCCGGCAAATTCAAGCTGCCTGACCAGCTTCAGTCGCTCCCCCGCGTTTCCCTCTCCATGGTGGTGGAGAAAACTGCGAATGCCGAAAAGAGGATCCCAGGGGGGCATTTGGATCCGCAAGTTGAAATAAAGGATTGGCAGCACGGAAGAATTCACGGCCCTTGAGACTCGCGCGAGCGCCCACCGGTCTTGAATATCAAGCTAGATCCGCATTAGCCAGGCAATAAAGCATATCGTTACAGGGTATCTCACTTGAGTCAGTACGGTTTCGAGTATAGGAAGAGGAAGAGCCTCCAACATGGTCATTATCTGATAGTATTCTTAGCAGTCCGTTACTGAAATAAAGTGTAACCGGCAGGGTATTAATGGAAGAAGATCACAGCCCAAGGTCTTTTTCAAAAACCGGGGAAAGCACTATCTAACCACAAGGGATTGATCAAAGATCGCGTTGACCATGTTTAAAATGAGTGCGTCGCCGTTAGGAGAGTTCCGGTCGCCGTAATAGGCACACTATAGCACGGCGCCACACCCACTGGTGGTTTCCTGTTGAGCTGGTAAGCTACCTCAACAGCGTCGATTGAACAGGTGTCTGTCAAAAAAAAATCAATAACGCCTTTTCTTCATACCTACCCTAACCAATAGCCTTTCCTATTATTTCAATATTATTCCAGAAAGAGCACAGGCCATATGCTAGTAGCAATACTTTCGTTAATCGAGAAGGAACCTCTCGACACATAAAGGAAGGAAATCCTTGTCAACTTCCCATTCAGTTCGGCTATTTATCAAATTTCCTACTTTCACCCTTTCATCCCTTCACTCCCAAGGCGAGCTAGATCCTACAAGTTCAAGTTATCGTGGCGTCAAACAAGCTATGTCTCACAGAAGCGAATCAGATCTCCCATCCCCTAGAACTGTGAACTTTGATTTTACGAAGAAACCTGAATTGCAAAATCTACGGAAACCTGCTCGGATCTCTCTTTTTCCCGCTCCCAGCACTTCGTCGGACTTCATGTTTGAACCTCTAGAGCCTCATGATGCCACAGACTCCTACTTCAGAACCAAAGTCCGGTTTCCTACCACTAGGGATTCCACTGGAGACTGGGCTTTCCTCAATATGCTCCTTAGCAAAGCCATACAGCAAATCAGTTTTGGTGGCCCTATTCGCAACGTGAATACCTACTACTACAAAGACGAGAGCGCCTTGACTCCCGGTGCATTGGTGCTTTTGACCGCTCACCGGGTGAGAGAAGGATGGCTACAAGTCGATATATCTTCCTCTGGTGGTTCCCTTATTGCCACTGCGTACGCATTATGCGACTCGATCCATTCGTCTGAAGGCATCATGAGACCTTTGGGGTCCCCAATTGCGTTACGTACCCGAATGAACCGAGCAGCTACGGAAAAATTTCAGGACCCTTTCAGCGACCGACCATGAGAGCACGGTACGGTATACGGCTCGGATTCTGCTCCTCTGACCTTATCATTTCAATGGACGACTTCAAGGGAGGTCTCGTTACCTCCAAGAAGTCCTGCATGTGTCTGCTAATGCTCCCCATCGGGCGCTGTCGCCCTCTTGGAGGAAGCGAATCTGTTACTGTTTATCTAGTTGGCTGATTAGCGAACTCGATTCCACATTGGTCACTCTTCATGATATTATCCGTATTTCTGTCTCTATGAACTTTGTTCATATCTATGGTGTATATTCTACATTTTGAATGAAATATTCCGCCTTTGAAAGCTTGACAGTAGTGTGGGAATAGCATCACGTTAGTTCATATGTCGTTGTATTGTGCGCGACAGACTCAGTGAAGACTGGAATCTCAGTTTACTACAGGTGGTGGGCGTGCAGTGGGAACATATTGCTGTAACTGCAGGACCGATAGCCGGTGGGCCAGTGATCCTAGAAAGCTTATTGAGCTGTAGATCAGTTGAGACATGCACAGTATATTTTAAACACAGCCGAGTACAATCGGAGCCCTCCAATCCAAGTCCCCTTTATTTTCGGAGGGATAGAATGAATGGGAAGAGGGTCAGTCAAGACAAAGCCGTACCAAATCATAGATCAGCATGGGCTCGCTGTGTATTATTGTTTAAATTCATTTCTCTACAATTTTTCTTTGTTCTTGTCCGCACAGTACGCTTTCTAGCAAACATTCATTTTCTTCCCTTGGAACATGCGCTAAAACGTCCTCGTAACCGCTGGACAGCCATTTGTGATATGATCGTTGACCTCAGGTGCCGAGAAATGCGTGGGCATCATAAAGAACAACTGCACTATTACTAGCAGCCCCAACACAACATTCTGATAGATTTTGCTTCTTTCCTTCCCACTGCAGTCAAAACGAATCATAAATCTTCTCATGCCCGCAAAAACCGGACGTACAATAAGCAGCATTAAGACCGATCCAAATCTCTACAACGATCATAAATATACGCCGTGTCCCCCTGTATACTCGCAACTTCAACAACAGAAAAAGCATCGTCCTATAATCAGCTACAACTTACCAAGCAGTATCACATCATGGCGCCTCGCGAATATCCCCTTACTGCTGCTTATGCGAAGTTCGTGAATGCCGGTCTGATCGAACATATTGGGCAGGGTGGGAAGCCAGCAAGTCTGCCTGCTGGGGTACAAAATGCGACCCAAGACCTGACTAAAAACCAAAACGACAGGATCAAAAAGCATCTAGAGAACGAAGTTAACCGAATACTCGAAGGGCAATCTGCAGTCCTGGATATGGGGCCCAAATACAAAGGCACGAGCGAAGATGCAAAGAAATTTCTGCAGGAGATTCTTGAGCTAGCAGAGAAAGCGAACATTGACAATGCGCATGCAGCGCTCGAAAGTAAGGCTCTGACTTTCGTCCTGAACATCTCATGTGCTAAAAGTGTTCAGAGGTGAATTCATTCAGTCCTGCTGCGCTTGAAACAGAGGACATTGAGGTTAGTGACGCACCGCAACCAGGGATATCGGAGCCAGCGGCACCCGTGGGCGCAGCAGCAGCGCAAGTGAAGGAAACAAAACCTGAAGAGGAATCACGCGAAGACGAAGCACCTGGCGCGGCTTCACCCGAAGAGGAAATACCAGAAGAGGAAATACCAGAAGAGGAAATACCAGAAGAGGAATCACCCCAAGAGGAATCACCCCAAGAGGAATCACCCGAAGAGGAAGCACCTGGCGTGGCTTCATCCGAAGACAAGGCGCCTGGCGTGGCTTCACCTGAACTGCAACCGAGATCCGGCGTCCGTACTTACGGAAAGGGAAGGAGATTTCCTGCCGGGGAAACTGCTGAAGCGTTTGAAACGGAGAATATTCCCTGGACAAAAGGGGACCCACACGATTGGCCGTGGTGGACTTATCCGCTGCCCAACGGCGGCGCGATTATGGCTGAGAAGAAGACCCAAAGAACGGACAGGCGGCGGTCGGCTCCCATTAGCTATTACCTTGTTGAAATTCCAGTGCAGCAAGAGAAGGACGGTGCGGCTGTTACGTTGTATCAGCATAAGCTGGTACGGTATAGTGACTACCCAACTGAAATTGACGAATGGAAAAGGATATCAGAGGAAACAGGACAAGAGAGATGTGTTTTTACGGCGACGGATCCAGCAGGGATGAGGGACGGCAAGAATTACACATTTCTACGGCTGGAATTCGTAGCTCCCTTGACACGGTTATCAAAGAATGGGGATTCGCCGTCATCACTGACCTCCGAGGCCGAATGTGTCATATACGCTCAAGGATATGACAAACCGGTGTTCTTAGTCACGTCACAATTCAAACGAGCACGCGGTGTTGGCGACAAGAAGGGAAAGTTGCTCATCAGCCGAGTTTGCGCAAGGGATGGGCAGCTCATACCCGCTAGGACCGAAGCAAAAAGGATTTGGTATACAAACCGAGCGTGTCCCGACAACGCCGAAGAATTGGAGTTACTAGATGACAGTAGAGCCTCGACGGCATTGCCCCATGGGCAACAGGAGCAGCAGGGGATCGATGAGGACGCTTTATTTGGAAGAGTCCAGACCTACGTGGACAGGAGATTTGCAGACTTTTCCACAGAACTGTCAGCGGCGGTGGCCTCTAGTATCGCCGATGAGATGGCAAAATTGACGATAAATGTGGGGTCGATGATTGAAGCTCAAATCCAAACTCACATGTCACGAGGTGGAAATAGAGAAACGCCCTCATCCACCAACGCAGACCTTCGCTACAATACCGCAAGAAGAGAGGCAATTGGACGTACGCCGCAAAGCGCAGCGACTACCCCGCGAATCAGGGAAAGAACTCTGCCTCCCGGTTTCCTCCCTTCCCCTCCTAGAGCAACTCCACTGCACCAATCAATCGAGGCATAGGGATGGCTTAGGCACTTCCGCTTCAGACTTGTGCCCTAAACGCAACAAGAGGCAGCAAAATAAGCTTCTCAACTAGGTACACCGCGGTGTTAGACCGAGCCTGCCTCTTCTTGGTGCATCTATTTTTATGGAGCGTGTTACCCACCGTCGTCTCCATTACGCTCCCTGTTAGAGGAGGCCAATTTGAATTCATGTCTATTAACACACGTCGCAATCTCCCCTTGGTTTTTTGGGATTACCCTGTCCAATCTTATACATTATGGGCACCTGTTTACTCTCATGAAACATTGTCTTTCCGCCCATGTCTTGAATGTCTTGAACCCGTTCTGTGTCTCCCCTTCGAATGGTACGTATTGCGTTGTTAAGTAAGGCGGTTTTCACCAGCATGTATATACGTCGAACAATATCTGTTCTATTGTCAAATTAGGCATAGAGGCTCAATTTCACTCTACAAACAAATCGCCACTCAATCGGTACCTGTCGCGGTGTCGTTGGACCAAGGTAATGGCAAACGATTTGGGAGAGTGTAGACTGTCCACCGGCAGACAAATCTATGATGATCTAACCCGACAGCAATTACTGTAGCTAAAAACGGTGCTGCTCGAAATTTTAAAGGTGGTATACTATCAGTAAGCGAATAGCTAAGCGTCTGGAAGCTGCATAACCCTAGTGTCACCATAATGAAACTAACTAGTACAAGCACATCACGCCTGGCAGGTACATTTTGGTGCCTGGGCCGGGGATACTAGCCAACGCTGCAAAAATAACCTCAGTAATACGGGGGAATTCTGCAGTGACCGGCACAACGTTATTGATGAATCGTCTTCAAAAGACTCGCGCCTGGTTTCGAGTTGCTGGACAACGAGTTGCGCGATTCTGTCTTCTCGTAGCCGATCTGGGTCTGACCAATCACTGGTTATAATAGACATTCCGTGTCCGTGGACCGTACCGCTCTCCCCCAGAAGACTGAAAATTATGTTAACGGACTCCAGAAAGGCGAGAGGCTGCCAGGTATTCTCGACTGTATTCTTATAATTTTGAAAGATAATCTCTTGAAGGTTGTTCGGTAATCCCCGGGACACCGCCAGGTTGTATACCGACCCATGCAGCGCAAGCTCATTTGCTTCGTCTATGGTATTTGTTAGTATGGTTAGCGACATGGAGGAGAACAGGAACCTACCAGAAAGGTAAGATGAGGGACAGAGCTCATTCGAGTATGTTCCGAGATACATAAGTTCCAAAGTTCGCCACACCGTATTGACATTTTTAATATCGAAATGCAACTCTGGTCTGCCTCTCTTCTGGAAACTCCGGCGAAATTGGCTCTAAAAATATCGGCTCTCTTCCTCCAAGATGGAAGAGTGGACCGGAATTCTGAAGCCGCCAATGATAATGGATGCATCGGCACCCTCGCCTGTCTTCCAGAGCCTTTGCCTATAGCACCTTTTGGCCTGATGGAAAGGAAGTGGCTCATCAGACATTCCGGTTTGTTCTACCAGGGTTTCCTAGGGTAACGGTGCAGATGATAGTCTCACTCTATTTAATTCTACATTCGAAAATGGTTTCGAGAAATATTATTATCTTACGAACATTGCCCACAAAGTAGGCTGACATTGTCATTGATGATATGTTGACCAGATGCTACTGTAGCTCCAGCATGAAACAACTCTAGTCAAGGAGGGCAAGCAAATGGCACATGCAAGTGTGTCGTACTATTGGGCACAGCATTCTTGAGCTTACACAAATAGCTAGGGATATCCCGAGGTCAATTGGATATCCACACGGTTGAACATCCTCGCGCGATCTTAAATAGTCCCCGGGAGTTGATCATCGGAGCAGCAGAGCGGGTGAGTTCATGCATGACAAGATTTGAGAAGACGGGCTTCCCAGCTACTGGTGCATATGTAGAGGATGGAGTTCTTTCTCTTCCTACCGAGCCTCGTAAAGACGGGTCATATACAGCGTTGACTCTTAAGGCGTAATCTTAGGAATCAATTGCTGCTGTAACTATACATATTTTGAACTGTTTCGCCCTTTGTGGTAACATGGGTTCATTGAAACGTCAGTACCAATGCCATCTATATTCCACCTCGTAGGCTGAAACTACTTTGTGTAACAAGAAGACTATACGGATACGATGTCAAGCCGATACAAAGACACCAGGCCGTTCCGCAGTTGTGTTGGTCTAGTGCTCGTATAAATCGATAGTTATAGGATAGAAGGACATCACAACGGAAATTGCCTCCCACGAAGAGGACGAATATATCACTCAGATTGCGGGCCTGCTCTACTGCCCGTAAAGTTTCATTTGATTCTACATTTGCAATGTCTCGTACAGCGTTCGGCCAAATTTCACCCAGACGAGTTCTGAGGAGGAAGAACAGGATAATACCCCGTAGTAAAAAGGAGAACGCGATAGTGAACAGTCCATTCGCATCAGATAAATGTAGAGTTTAGTGAGGATCTAATACCTCTAACCTTTCCCTCCGTCGTGTATATCTGCTATGACTTTGACCTTTAACGGTGCAATTTCGCAGAGCTAGCTTCTGCAGGCCTTGTGATAAGCCCCAGCGCTGAGCCAAAAAGTATACCGATGCATGAAGAGATTCACCTCGCAGTGTGTCTTGCATTATTTGTTAGTATAGCACTGTGGGACGAGGATATGAACGCACCTGACGTAGCAACTTTTGGGCATGGGCTTGTGGAGTAGTACCCGAGGTATATGAGCATCAGAGTTCTCCACACCGTGTGTATATCCGCTTCTTCGATGATAATCTCCCGTAGCCCTGATTTGCGAAGGCTTGCCTGAAAGCGCGATTGTAGTATAGGACTTTCTGCCCCGAGAATCATGCTATGAACCCCAAACTTCACATCGGCCACAATGAGGGTGGCATCCACCCCCTCTCTCTTCTCCCAGAGTAGTCTGCGTTTATTCTGGATCAGACGTCCGAATAATCCAGGGGGCGGCATGGCGATAATTTTTTCTCCTTCTTGTTCGAGAGCACACTAAACGCGCGATGAAAGAGGATTTGACGCTGGAAAACGCTCCCTGATGGCAAATTGAACCTAAATATCTGTAACCCTAATCTGTCCAGGAGTATATGTAACGGAGGAGCGCGACCTACGGAATAGAGCATTTGACCACAAGTATATGGTTTTTGCGCGATCAATATTGGTAGCATATCCAGGCAGTGGTGGCCCAGAAAGGGCCCTGCTCAACAGAGATGAGTAGAACTGCCCTAATCAGTGTGCCATGTGACCCACCAGTACAGGCGTCACACCACATGGCCACCACGGGTCCGTACGTGAGGCTCAGGTTCAACGTAAAAAATGAGTTTTGTACTCACCAGCTCTACTAGGATATCTCAGGTTGTTGCATACCCAGTCAGTACTGGATTATTCGTAGCCACTATGAAGCCAGAAGGTAGGATATTCAACAGAGCCTACAAGATGCTGCCTAAGAAACAGCAGACGGCTGTAGGTTAACAGCTCAGTAGGCAAGCCCCATGCCTCCAGCTATATTTGTCGTCAACATACATGATAGATTGTTACACTTGTACCTCAATTCGGCTAACCAATCAAAAGGGGTGATCAAAATCTGTAGTACCAGCGCGCATCACTAATTCAAATGTCGAGTGGAATTTCGCGACGGCTCAACTCTACTAAGGTTAGTTGCTAACGAATGTGACCTATCATAGTAATGATTTATGGATCCAGGAAAATGGAGCTGTCCAATCAGCGTCTTTGTGATCACGTGATTAACTTCCTTAATGGTCGGTCGCCGAGTTGAATCAACCAATTGGTCTAAGCAATAAGGCTGGAGTATGCAATGGTACAAGGATAAATCTGCTCCAATGAAAATAATATGGGTTATGAACTTCCCGAATCGTTCGGTCCGCATTCTCATATGCGTGTTCCCAACGTACTCCTAGCTTTTATTACCTTTTTGGCAATGTCCTTAAAAATAGTGCCTATAACCATATACTCGGGCGAAACAATGAGTACGGAAACATGGTAACTTCTTGTCAATGTGGATGAAGATTACTATGATTTCTGTGTGCATGCTTGATACCGACGTGTATGCTTCATTTTGATCACATCATTTATTGCCAGTTTGCAACAATCGAAGGGTCTACATTAGTCCCGTGGGGCGCGTGGTTGAACAGGGTATATGGGCCCACCATCCTGAGGTAAGCTATAGTGGGTCGGTCATATGGTTGATCGGAGTTGAAAGCAGAGTTGATCACAGCGACTAACGTTTTAGTCACCACTCGAAGTCATCGCTTAGCTCCTACGGCAAAGAATGCCCGCCTCAAACAACCGAGCGACGGTTACCTGATATTTTCCGAAACCTGTTCAACTTTAACCCCCCATCAGTCGTCCGCCACCTCAGTTATGCTTATTTTTTGAAAACCCACTAAGATAGTTCAACATGATTGAATGCTATAGATGAAGTTGATCATATACTTGCACCTGGCACCGCACTGCGGTTGATTGAGTTCGTCCTTCAGCTCTCAGGCCGCACCATCATTTCCGACCTCGTGGTTAAATTTGGGGGGGTGTGCCAAAGCCGCGGTACTTTTATCGCCGGTTATTCCGGAGCGGGCAGTGGACGAAGGCCCCTGCCAGATCTGGGTTAGTGTGGCACCTAAGCTCTGCCCTTGGGGTGTGTGTACTGTGATATTGTCCCCTTGATATTAGCTGTGTCCGCTTTTTGTTAAGAAGCCAAAAGAACTGTCTCATGACAGCGCCTTAGCAAAGCTTTGTATATGTTGACTTCATACAAAAATGGCAATAATAATCCAGCAATGTTGTGTTATCGGTGGTTAAATTACATAATATTCTATACTATTTAGGAGCTAATAAATTATACATTCTACAAAGTAGCTTACACTACCACGTGCAGACTTTTATAATCTATTAAGTATTACAGTACAATGCAGTTTTTACACTATCTATTCCCCTAAGATACCCATCTCTGCTTTAGATATCTAGTGTATAACCCTTAGACACTCCTACATGCCTTGCCGCCTCGCCACATGTCACTTATGACATAATCTTTATCTATAGTAGACTCTCTGTGTGTATATGAACACTAAGTGAATAGGGAAGACTAAGATCTAGGGTCTAAGGGCGCTTTAGTCTTCCTCCTTTAACATTCCATATGCAAAGACCTGGTTTCATTATCTCATTAGAAATTAGGATTACTATATTCTCTGAATGGAGTCCTTTGCTATAACCTTAACAGAGAGGATTGCTTCTTAAGATCTTACTTATAGTACACCACAACGCTAAGTAACGGTAAATTGGGCGCCGAAAACGGCTACTTTTGACGCCATTTTAAGCGTCCTATTTACCAGAATATTAGTCATTAAAACATCACGTGATTTATTTTGACCCACTTTTACAGTGTGCTCTCTGAGTGCTCACTGAGTGCTCAGGGAGCGCTCCCCTGAGCACTCATGGTTGCTCAGGGATCAGCTCACCCTTCACTCAGGGTACTCAGGGCAGACCATCAGGCATGTCGTCATGGCCTGTCCTCTCTGTCATCCGTGTGTAGCCGCTCATTACAAAAATAGAAAGGCTCTTTTGTTAGGTGCTGAACCGCCTCAAGCCTCCTTTTCTAATATTTAAAGAGTCTTCCCCCCGTCAACTCTTAGCTCCTGCTCTATGCACTTCCTCCTAAAGTTTCCAAGTACTTTTATCTCTTCTTAACCACCAGCTTTCCCCTGGGTCTCAGTCATTTCCGCTTTCTTTCCTATTCTCTTCCTTGACTGTGGCCTCAATCCTCCTCCTCCTCCTCCTCCTCTTCTTCTTCTTCTTCTTCTTCTTCTTCTTCCTCCTTTTGATTGAGGCTGTTTCTACCTAAGGCCATGTCCATTCTTGACTTGTCTGCGAATAAGAAGAAGCAAGCGCCTAACCCCGAGTATTATCGGCGACGTCGTCAACAACTTGAGAAAGGTATCGTCCAAAAACGACATGCTGTTTCAACCAAGAACAATATTGATTATATCAAAAGACGATGGATCAGGTAATACCCTATTTAAAGTATAACCTTAGGGTGAGGCTAATAGATTCAGACACTGCGATTACTTAGGAGAAGATCCTCTCCAGTTCCTCGTTGCGGCACGGAAAGAGGATATCATGATCTTTCTGGAGTGGATACTTGATAACTTCAATATTAAGAAGTTTAGCAGCCTACACGAGCTCTGGAGGCAATGGTGCCAGCTCTATCGCAAAGCTGTGGGACGTAGCCTTCATGCAAAGTGCTGCCAGGACATCAATGATGTGGGTAATTAATGCCTTCCTATTATTTTCACTTTCTAACAAAGTAGCGGCAGTACATGAAAGAGAACCTGGTCACTCGTTACAATCTCGATATGTCTGTTGGAGAGAAACCCGTCATGAACGTTGACGATTTGTATATTGTCCTCCACCATCATTGGACAAAAGACACAACACCCTATCCTGATGGTCGACAAATAATCCAACTCGCCTTCCTTCTTCTGGTGTCGGCTTATACCGCCAGTCGACCAGGAGCGCTGGTATATGTCGAAAAGAACGAACGGACTAATGTTCAGCACTTTTTCAGCAATGCAGACGATGATGAGGATGAACATGAGGATGATTGGGACCTCGGGAATGAGGATCTCAAAACTCTTTGTTACGGCCAGATCAGCTTGATTCTGCTACCAAACCCTGGAGGCAACCGTGACCACCTTGTCATGGAAATTGACTTGAAGCATACCAAGGGCCATCATAGCAGACCAAAGAGGTCAGTTATTGCAAGCCTCTAGTTTTGCTCCAGGCTAACCTTTTTAAAAGGAAAATATTTCTCATGTCTGAAGTCAAACAGCCTATCTTCGACGTCATTGTGCTTGTGCTTACAATGGCAATTCTTGACGACGCATTTTTGGCAGATGTCCATTCTGTCGAGGATATTTTTAAGACTCGTGTCTCCCCCCCACGCCGTTCCGTCAGACTGAAATTTAAAGAAGACAAACTCAACGTGCCAATTTGTCGCCAGCCAGTTTCGACTTCTTCCGAGATGACCACTCACCCGATAAAACCACTCAAGTACCACACTTATCTCTATTATTTACAGCGGCTGAGCTTGGCCGTCGGGATGATTCGGGCAATGAAACCTTATGACCTTCGACGTGGTACTGGCGAGGCAGTCGACAGTGAGTTCTGATGCTTTTGTCATGATGGTTTCCCAGCACTGACGCAGAAAATTTGTTCAGAAACTGCATCCCTTCCCTTGCTACAGCAAGTAATGGGCCATGTGTATGCTAGCACGTTTCAGAAATATATGAACCAGCGAGTTCAGACACACGTCCAAGCCGCATTTCTCGGATTACCTTCAGAAGATGCATTAATGAACATCCTTAGCCATCAAAGCCGCTTCATTGACCCTCGAGCCCCGTCTAAATACGATGACCTGCCCGAGAGCAAGAGGGCTACGATTTTAGACCACCCTGAGATAGTACGCCTGCAGCAAATGCGTGGTACCCTCGCTCTAGAAGCCAAAGAACTTTACGGATCTATGAAGAACGCGACTGGTACAAAAATCGGAGAGTTAAAAGCAATGGCAGATGCTGCATTGAGGACAGCGAAAAAGCATTTGAAGGAAGCAACATTCACCGGTGCCCGCAATGAGTTCTTTGACACCATTGATACTCTTGAAATCAACAAGCAGCTTAATACCTCGCTATTGGACATGAAACAGGATACCTACGAGCCGGAAAGAATTGTCCACCGCCTCAAAGAGCGTCGCCGAGTGGCAGAATTAATGCAAGCCCCAAGCCAGGAGCTTTCTGAAGAAGATGACATCCTGCGACGGGTTATTTTGATCAATGCCCTAATTGATCTTGGTCGTGTCGAAAGGGTGCCATCCGAAAACTTGGTTCCAAAAAAATCGGCACAGGTTACAATCACCAGCAAAAGCCAGGAGTCCTCGCCAGATGACCCCGCTCGATCAGAACAAGGCCTTTCTCCCTCTCCAGAGCCACGGGACCGTCCAATTTCTCTGACAAATCGGCACTGCCTCTTCTGCGTCTTTGAGCCGAACTACCAATGCTATTTCACAACAACACGGAAAGCCAGAGAGCATTTCGAGAAGCACCTCCGTCACTTCAAGAGAGACGAGTTTATATCATGCCCTGATAAATTTTGCGGACTTGCTTTTCGTGGACATCGAGCCTTCAAAAGCCATGCAGAGAAGGTTCACTCAATACGTTACTTCACCGAAGCGCAACGTATCAAGGCTGGCTTATAGATTGCTTTGATTGGTCTCGGACCATGGGAGCCGGCTATGCGCTAGATTTCTTTTGCGCAGACACTCCTACTTTCCCCGAGCAAAATTATATTAGTGCTACTTTTGCTTAATACGAATAGAATACAGCTGCATCATTAGACTTGGTGTTTTTGGTTACCGACGAAGCTCTTGGCTGACCGATTAAGGAATATTTGTAAAGTAAGAATGGCTTGTTCGTCAGCGATTGCGCAGGCTCTTTTTGTCGAATGTACAGGGAAAGAGGTTCACAACCATAGATGTGTATGAATATTTGTTCTGCGGAGGTGTGCTATTCGCCAGTCCGTTTGGGTGCTAATTTGTATCCTGATGTTCCTGACCTCCGTCAGTACCATAGCGAGTGGCCTCAAAATAGGTCGCGTTTACTTTACTCATTGTCCCCAAGTCCGACATCTTCAGGTAGACTTGTAAATAAACGTGCGGATTGATTACGATAACTCCGCACGTAGAATACGACAAATACTTCGGATTTAATACAAACATTGGTTTCGGGACGTCCTGGAGAACCACGCTGAGCCTGCAGGCTAGAACGTTGTTTGACTTGGTACTTATCCTTACGCTGTCCTTACAATACAATACAGTTTGCACCGCCACAGTTATTATGTCCAGTTGTATGCCGCGTAAGTAATGAAATGTTTGGGAATTGTCATATATCGTAACGCCTAGCTTGTTGGTACCTGGCGATCAAATGGAGAGAGGCCTTTTTATTCTAGTCCAGACCTGCATATCCGTAAAAACGTTGAAGAAAACAAGCACTTGTCGTGGAACACAAAACAACAAGCGACTCGCGGTGAACGGCCAACGAACGGTTCTCAACAAAAGCCCGTTAGAATAAAATTACAAGCTAGAAGCTAGATTATCTGAAATTGATGGTCTAACTACCATGTATTTTCTTGGTGCCCGAGTCCTTTGCATGACCTTGTCCATTCACGTGGAAAAGCTAGTAAACGTTCATAAACGTTTAAGTGACCTAAATTTTTCTTTTAAAACTTTCTAATTCAATAATTCTTTATTGTTTTTCCCTCTCTTACTCAAATGCGGGGCCCTGCCGTAGACCAGCGAACGGTGCTTTGTCGCACGTTATTTATCTAATACTTCATATTTCATCAAATCCTCTCGTTTATATTCACCAAAAATATTAAATGTGAACGGGCGAATATTCAGGAAAGCGGTGAAATGAAAAGAGACCGTCTGGAGATTGTCTTTGCAAATAGAGATATTGCCTCGTTGTCTTGTTCAATAGGTATATACCAGATAAACGCATAAAAAGCTGAGGATGAGAGGCACTCACCCAAGGTCAAAGTTTCAAATTAGCGTGGGATGAGAATTTTTCACTGTTGTTGGGGCATCTGCCGCTCATCACTCCTTAATCGCGTCCGTTATTGTTGACCATTCGTTGATGATCGTTTGTTGTTAACCGTTTGTTGTTAACCGTTTGTTGTTAACCGTTTGTTGTTAACCGTTTGTTGTTAACCGTTTGTTGTTAACCGTTTTTTACTAAGTCTCTTTCTGCTAACCGCTTTCTACTGTTTACTGGCCGTTTCCGTAAACCACCCTCTGTTAACTAACCTTGGGTCATGGATTCTTGGTTAAAATTTATTGTTTGAGCTATAGGAACTACACGACCTAAGAGGGTGTGGTGGTGAAGGCGGTATTATTGGGCGAATCTTTTTCAATGCCCTCTGTATCTAGGGTACAGCGTTCAACAGCAGATTTTCGTCATATTTTGCGCCCCTTTTTTTTACACTCGGAGTTCCAAAAAAAAAAAAAAAAAAAAAAAAAAAAGGGGAAAAAAAAGGGATCAGTGCCAATTTCACCCACCACATGTTCTTCCTCCCCATCCCGTTGGCCTTGGCTTTTTCATCGCGCATCGATTTTGTGCATCCTACCAACAATGTCTCGCACACTTCCTCTCAAAAGTCATTCAACTAATTTCACGACACTTGGTCGTATGCAGCACCCTAGCTACCGTTCATTGCTCTGTTGAATACGCACATCCGGTCGACTCTCAGCAGCGCGAACCTCACCTGCCTCCTTGATTTCCTTATCCTTTGGTCGCCAACCATTTGCTGATCACTGCGAATGCCATGGATGCTTTGACAAGCTTGATCTGGGGTCTCCACGTCCTTGTACCGTCTATGCCATCTGTTTTATCCTCAGCCATCGTGCTACGTTACCGAAGAGTAGATCCCGCTGCGTTCATCAAGACGCGTCGCTGCTCAGTCTACGGCGTGCAACGAAATACACACACACACAATTCATTACGCCCGGAGGCATCAAGCCTAGAGGGCACCTATACGCTATTTGATCTTTCCATTGCATACATTTTGTCATAGTCTCATTTTCGAGAGGAAAAGCTGAACCAGCTGCAAAAAACCCCTCTAGCCCATACGGGTATGTCCTTAACGATTTCTTCTTCTTGTTGTCGTCATATCACCTCCCCCAAAAGCAATAACCCATCCCTCTGTGACACCGGACCCCTACGTGTCCATTCTCGATGTAGTTTCGTGAACCTCTTCCCTGAGTAGCGATTTACCGAGAGTACTTCTCATATTAACGCCCGAAGTAGCTGACTGCCTCGCTGGCGGCAACACCAGATAGCAGACGAAGGACTGACGAATCGACATGCGATCGAACCGGTAGGGCAGGTGAGTTATTGTGAATAAAACCCGGTGAGTATAGGTTGAAAATGGGTAGGCAGGTCGGTTGTTCGAAGGCTCGTCGACGTTGCGAAGTTGTCGACGTGTTCTTTTGAAAGCTTCCCGCCGCGTCGTCACAACCAATAAAGGAGTTTCCGCCGGAGTTTCGATTTGGAAAGTTCTCAGCTTCGGTCAGACCTTGCAGTCCAACTTACTGACATCCCTCACCACGAGAAGGTGACTTTCCACGAGGGACGCAACGAAATACAGTATGTCCCGAAACTGGTGCGCCCACCTACACTCTTCGATTGTGTTTCAGACCCTAATGCCAAGATACACTAGTCTAAATTAGCACTAGAACCGGAATATCAATATTACTGCGCTATTCGCGATACAGTACTGTACTCTACTTAAACTACAATACATCGTTCCGTACTTGTATCAGCAATCGATAATCACTGGAACCTTCCATACTGAAGCGAATAGTTCAAACACATGAGCCAGAGTGAGCCCTGCCGACAGCTGATGGATCAATCTTTTACTGTATTCCCTTCCAGTCGTTATTCTCAAACAGGCTTGAACATCTGGCAGGTCTTCAGTTAAAGCTAGAAGCTTCTCAGGAGCTTTACAGTACTCCCAGATATTGATGTCATAACCCGGATTATGTTATAACCCGGAACGGAGTTATATTCTTCCGATCATCCCCTCCTTTCAAATCCTAGGGTCAATTGGACTTAGCTTATTTTATATCCTTATTTCAAGAAGATGGCAGGGCATGACATTCCCGAAAGATATGGCATTCGTCCGGTCCGCATCGTCAAGAGTTCCCACGTCCAGATCGCTGGCAGACCTCCTCTCACAGAGAGACAGATAAGAGAAAACTGGGACAACGAACGCAATGTTCAATTGCAGGAACAGTACAACGATTTATGCCGAAGTCTTGTTAACATCCTGGATGATAAGATATTTCTCGCCGACAGCCTTGGGTTCGTCACCTCAGTGGTCGCAGGTGGGCCGTTACACGTCCCTTGCCATAGTGTTGAATATGAATACGAGGAAGCGGATTCAATGCTCTCGTTACCGGAAATGACAAGAAATATGAGAGGCAGACTTACCGATGCGAGCTTAACTTTACCAACGGACATCAAAACACTCCACACCCTAAGCAAAGTTCTCCTGGGCCGAGGTTCTGAGCATTCAGATCGACCGGAGCCGAACACCCCTGGCATTTTTTATCGGGCTTTTCGATCAGGCAGTTACAGTCGATATGACGAAGACCTTGGTTTCCGTTCTTCAAGGCAGCCGCTCACCCTATCTTCTAATCATGATGGTCCTCTTCACGAAAGCTCATTAGTCAACTATGATATCTTGAAAAATCATTGTCAGGGTAACCAACCTTCGGACCTTATCGCCATGTCCGATAGCCTTGCGACAGTTTTGGGTTTCATCGAACACTGGGATTTCAAAGACCTTGAAGGTTACATGATAGCCGTGATTGATGTCTCGAAGCTTCTTGCTATGAGAATCCTGTTCAGTCGTACAACTACTTTATGTGACAAATTAGGTGTAGAGGCCTGGTCTCGCTCTAGAAGCAACGGTCTCAGTTGGGTAAATCGAAACTATTGGGTAGCTTATCGATGGGTGCCAGCTGAGTGCATTGAATTCCGCAACTCAGTCGCATCTCTGCGAAGTGCTTGCAAGGAGCATGACATTGGTAAGTGATACGGGCCCTGAAAAGAGCAAATACTCATATACAAAAGGGAAATCTGACTTCGATCGGCAACTTTTACTCGAGGATCTGCTTGGAGAAAAATTGGAAGAACTCATGTCTAAGCTGCTCTTTTCAATACATATTCAATTATTATGACAATATTCTCATTTTACAGTATTGGCAACGTGTGATGTGCTGTCCCATCGTAAAATGGATGGCTTTGAACATTCACCGCTCTCGCGGGAGTAGACATGTGACTGTACACTTAAGTGCTCACTCATTTTACTCTCTCATTTTAGCTGTTTAGCCTTGGGGGGGAAGGAGAATTTGAACTCATCAGACGGAATGTAGTGAAGCAAAGCAATTGGACGGTGATTCAACCTGTCCTAGTACTAGACTAGCCTACAAGCGCCCCCTTGATAATGTGCAATCACAGCTTTTTCATAATCCTCAGACTTCTAGAAGAATGTTGCCATTTTATTCTTTGTTTATATATACATAAGTTCAAAGTTATAGTTACGGGTCATTAGGAGCCCCGTATCCCCACCGACCTCTTTAAACTAGCCGATAAATCACCTACAACTTGACCAGAATCCACACCACACTCATCGCTGACGGGTTCAATGTCACGGACCTTATCTTCAGGCACCTTTGTCTCCTCCTGAGGGACCGTAGGTATCTCTTCCGCCTGCAAACTGGCTTTGCGGCGAGATTTTCTCTTCATGGATGTGTGCGAAAGTGGTGGTCAAAGGAATACGAATCAAAATTTGCGCAATATCAGTCACTTTCGTGAAGGATTAGGAGGAAGGCGGAAGGGAGGAGCGGGGTGAGCTCCTCAATCGCGGTATGTGATCTGTCTCTCCTGGCCACGTACCACCCAAAAGGTACTGAGTCACAAACGTGAACTATGATGCTATCCCACGTGGCACCACTCGATCTCCGCACCAGCTTTATCAAGCTTGATCGACAATGTCCCTTGTTTCTCAAAGGATAGATCTTGCAATTACACGGCTTTAGGAAACCCAAAAAAAAGAGCCTTCAGGTATGATGTAGATTTGCATCTGTCGCTCTCGGAGCATATCTCCCCATCGCTAATGTTCCAAGAAATACGCCGCCAAGGGTAGATAAGATATATCCAACATTCTCAGTCATGATGAAAATCATCCTGCGAGGTTGTTAAAAACAACTACGATCGCATACTAGCGAAGATACTTACTGTACGTATAAAATTGCCAGGATCAATGTAGTCATTGTGGCTTTTAGCATGATAGTTTTCCACGATCTCCGCGCCCTTGTAGGTTGTTCGATAATGATAATGTCCTTTTCCGGGCCATTCCGAGTCAATAACGTTTCCGACTTGTCCATGAGTCCGGAACTCTCCTTGTTGAGAAAGAGGACATGGCGTCTGTTGAGTTCGCGTCTGGACCATCGCTTCTCGAGCATAGACCTGGAGGAAACAACGAACAACAGAATAACGCCCAGGATCACGAGAAATATGCAAGTCCCGGCATAGGTGCTGGATGATGTTGTTGCCCACATCATGCTTTGGGTGCAGAATCAGTTAAGAAGATGCTTTCGAGGTTGTAGACAGAGTCAAAAGACAGCCATATCCCGCTCTCAAGGATGAAACCGAATTCTTAGAAAGAGAAATCAGACCAGAAAATTGATTGATGGTTGGGGGGAAGCGGTGAGGGGTAAAAAGCTCATGATAAAAATTGGCTCAAATCTGCTCACCATCCAGGACCATAGGACCGATTTTGGTTGGTCCCCATTCGCTGCAGAAACCATGCATGGAAAAAGTTTCTCCTCGGTCGCATTCGATTGGCTGTACAGATAGAACGTGGCGGATCTGACTTGGACCGTGCGCCACAGTGACAACACCTAGGATGGAGGCCGGCCAAAGCGCCATGCTACTTAAGCCAGCAAGATCCAGAAGCACTGAAAAGTAGAGTTTTCAATCAATGCTTGGTTCATCCTGAAGATTCGGCGAAGAGCTGTTGCCCTTACAATAGCCACCTGAAGTCGTCCCGTCGAAGGCGCGTCCCGGTCCCAGCATGGTTGGGTCTGCGCCCGGGCTAGATTCCCGCTACCGTACCACGACGTTCCTGTTGTCAAACCTTCATTGTGCCTCTTGCGTGTCGAACATTGAGGAGGCTCTTTTCAGGCTTGCCCCAAGGCCTAGTTCGGTGGATCTATCTATCGTCTCTCAGACGGTCACGGTTCGCCACCATCCATCTCTACCGGAGTCAACTTTATCAAGAGCGCTTTATGATGCTGGGTTTGAGATCTACGATGTGGTCCGAGATACAGAGACTGGATTTAATACCGAGGATGGCAACCGCAACGAGAGGTCCTTGGCAGAGCAAGACGGATGGATCGACCGGGCCGTGGAGATATGGTCAAGGCGCTATAAGTCGGCCAACAAGTTTGAAAAGAAAAGAATAGCCGCACACATTGAACGATGCGATATTTGCCGCGCTGAGAAAGGGGACAAATCGGATATGCAAACGCTTTCTGCTTCAACCGTTGGGGAGGGTAAGGGTTTCGCAATAAACTATTATAGTGGCGGCACAGGCAGCGATAGAAACTAAAATATGCAACTAGGTACAACGGACGAACCTTTTGTTGTTATCGACTCTACAGATTCTCCGAAGTCTGTCAAAGTCACCATATCTATTCTGGGAATGACTTGCGGCACCTGCGTTGGCAAGATCTCCGAAGCACTCGAGATTCAACCATGGGTACAGTCCGTGAATGTTACTCTTCTTACCAATAGTGCCGTGATTACAATCCAGGACAAAAGCCACGCGGCGGATATCCTTCGGACTATAGAAGACGTGGGATATGAGGCGACAGTGGAACAGATCGATGAACGCCCTGCCCTACCGGAGACCGACCGCGAGCCCAAAACTGCCACTTTGCGAGCGTCATACTCTGTGGGTGGGATGACCTGCAGTAGCTGTATTGGGGCTATCAAAGGGGCACTGAAGAACTTTGGTTGGATAAAAAGGGTCGACATAAATCTCCTCTCAAACAGCGCTACGGTCATATTCGAAGGGAAAGATCATCTGCCTGAGATCGCACGGGTTATCGAGGATATTGGTTACGAGGCCACTCTGAATGACGTCAACGAACTGGACCGTACGCTATATCGGAATCGGCGGAGAGAGATCGCAATTCACGTCAGTGGCATGTACTGTGATCACTGCCCTCCTCGAATCGTTGGATATCTGAAGCAGTGTGCTGGGGAAGTAAAAGTCAACAAACAATTGAGTGTGACCGATCCAATCTTACAGGTCAGCTATACGCCAAACGCCCCGGATTTCACCATTCGGCACATCCTGGCTTCGATCTCAACGGCAGACCCTAATTTAAAGGCCTCCCTTCATCACCCACCAACATTGGAAGAGCGTTCACAAAAGATCAATGCTCGCGAACAACGACGTCTTCTACTTCGGACCGCTCTTTCTGTCGCTGTTGCTGTTCCAACCTTTCTTATTACGATCGTCTTTATGAGCCTGGTGCCGTCAGAGAATCGTCTTCGGCAATTTTTGATGCAGCCGATGTGGTCTGGTGAAGCTCGGCGTGGGGATTGGGCTTCCTTCCTTATGGCTTGTCCTGTATACTTCTTTGCCGCCGACATCTTCCATCGTCGTGCATTGAAGGAAATATTCGCACTATGGAAGCCTGGGAGCACGACGCCTATACTGCAAAGGTTCTACCGTTTCGGAAGCATGAATATGCTTATGTCCTTGGGTACCTCCATTGCGTTCTTCTCATCTGTCTCGGAATTAGCCATGGCAGCTATGCATTCGTCAAGTTTGGCTACGAAATCCAACCGCACGAGTTATTTTGACTCGGTTGTCTTTCTGACCATGTTCCTACTTATTGGAAAGCTTATCGAAGCATACAGCAGAGCAAAGACAGGAGACGCGGTTACAATGTTGACAAAGCTTCGACCAACTGAGGCCACACTTGTTGACGAAGGCTCCGGACAGCAGACGAGACAAATTAGCGCAGACCTTCTCGAAATTGGTGACATCGTCAGAGTCCCGCAAGGTAGCTCTCCCCCATGTGACGGACACGTTATCGAGGGCGAGGCTTGTTTTGATGAATCTAATCTTACGGGCGAATCGAGACCGGTGAAGAAGTCGATTGGTGACGAGGTCTTTTCGGGTACCGTGAACAATGGCTGCCCTATCTCTATCCGAGCCAGCGGCATTTCTGGAGCGTCCATGTTGGATCAAATTGTTGACGTGGTCAGGGAAGGCCAAACTCGACGCGCGCCAGTTGAACGTATCGCGGACCTTTTGACTAGCTATTTTGTACCATTCGTCACACTCATCGCCATCTCTACATGGATCGTGTGGCTGGGACTCGGGCTGTCTGGCGTACTTCCACGTGATTACCTGGATATCGACCGGGGAGGGTGGCCACTTTGGTCATTGCAATTTGCTATCGCTGTCTTCGTCATAGCCTGCCCTTGCGGTATCGCTCTGGCCGCTCCAACAGCCCTCTTTGTTGGTGGTGGCCTGGCCGCTCGAAACGGGATCCTTGTCAAAGGTGGAGGTGAAGCATTCCAGGAAACCAGTGGACTGGATTGCGTTGTCTTCGACAAAACTGGTACCTTGACACAGGGCGGTGAGCCCGTGATCACAGACTATGAGGTCATGCCTGGTGCTGATGAACTCTTGATTCGAACCATGATCAAGAAACTGGAGGAGAACAGCAGCCATCCAATCGCAAAGGCTGTTGTCTCATTTTGCGAGTTACAAGGGACAACATCGGTCCAAGTGGAAAATATAGATGAGACCGCCGGCAAGGGTATGAAAGGCACATTCTCAGCTATGAAGCAGACCGTGATGATCCTTATCGGAAATGAGGCTCTCATGGCTGATTACGATGTCCGTATCCCAAACTCTACTGCGGAAAAACTTGACACCTGGAAAGCTCAAGGGAAATCGATTTCGTTGGTTGCTATGAAAGTTGCCTCAAGTGATAGAACTAGGCCGCTACTTACGGTCTCTACATCGTGGGACTTGGCGATGACTCTCGCAGTTTCTGATCCTCTCCGACAAGAAGCATTTTCTACTATCGAGGCGTTGAAAAGGAGAGGAATACATGTCTGGATGATATCCGGAGATAACCTGACAACCGCAACTGCCGTCGGTACCATGGTTGGGATCCCCGAGGAAAACATAATTGCGAGTGTGCTTCCCGGGCAGAAAGCCGAGAAAATTCAGTACCTCCAAAGGACATTAAAGAAAGTCAGCTCTCGGAATGCTTTTGGAAGGACAATTGAATACACTGACAGGAGGGCGACGATCGCCATGGTAGGCGATGGGATAAATGACTCCCCAGCCTTAACAATGGCAGATGTGGGAGTTGCGATTGGTTCTGGTTCCGACATTGCCATCTCCTCCGCTGATTTCATTCTTGTTTCGTCTCGGTTAGATTCATTGCTGACACTGATTGATCTCAGTCGCATTGTCTTTAATCGGATCAAGTTCAACTTCGCATGGGCGTTGGTTTATAATCTCATCGCCTTACCTGTGGCTGCTGGAGTTTTATATCCTGTGAAAGCCAGTGGAGGTCATATCAGACTCGACCCAGTCTGGGCCAGTTTAGCGATGGCGTTAAGCAGCGTGAGCGTTGTCTGCAGTAGTCTACTTCTGAGGAGCAGGATACCAGTGATTGGATTTAGGCTGTCGGAAGATCGTCAATACGATTAGAGAGCTGCAGTTGAAAACACTTTAAGCGCTTCAAGCTTTTGTCAACCTCCCACTTATATGAGGAAAGACATTCCACCAGCCTCCTGCAATGGTATGAACCTCCACGCTCGTCCATCGCGTTTCGCCCCCGTTTCTCGTAACTTCAATACACCACTTTGCAGTATCTCGATTTAACTCACACCCGCCTGTTACATACGGCCAGATCAATGACGTATACCAGTTCTGGACGATCCTCGTCAGGGGGTGCTCAGAAGCGACATGTTCGAGAAAGAGGAGTTGTCCACCAGTAGGTTTTATCAGGGAGTACAAGTCGGAAATGATGTCACGAGGTTTCGGAATTGTGCAAAGCGACAAGATGCAGACCACCGTGTCGACGCTGCCGTCGATAATTCCGACATTATGTAGAGTCTCAGCATCCTCGATACCGCATCGTAAGGTTTGATAAGTACCGCCTAAGCCAAGCTGTAGGATTTCGCGGTTCAAAGCACGTATGCTTCGTTCATTCGGCTCAACTGCCCAAACTTTGGAAACCTTTGCAGGATCGTAATACTTTAACGTATGCCCTCTCCCCGCGCCAACTTCCAGAACGACTCCATGTGCATAGTTCAAAAGCTCCCGTTTGGCGCCACTTAGCAGCATGTCGCTCAAGGCAAATAGGCTGGGTTGGGCCGCCTCTAAGAATGACGTCCGCCATTGTCGTAAACACACTATGTGTTTCGGATTGCGAGCCATATGCAACAAGGAGAGGAGAAGACCAAGGACGGCCATGTATACTAATATAAAACACGGGAATATATAGTTGAAGATCAAAGCAGTAGACAACAATCGGCTCAATGGCTTCGTTAACCGTCTAGTGCTAGCCATAATGATGCATGGGGAAGAGTCTCTACGCGAAGGGCCAGAAGGATCTTTGCCTTCATATAAGTATGTCGGAATAATGTAATTCCCAAGCGATCCGGCCACCTAATGCGACCACGTCACCCACGCCCACTCTGGAATGTTGCTCCTCAAGGAAATTATCCACTGAGATCTGTTTTACTGTGAAATGGAGGGTTAAAGCTAGCCATGATTTAGGTACCTGGAGGATTTGTTTGTCCGCTGCCAGTTCTGCAGCCGTCTCAGTCCGGCTGGTCTTCTGTTACGACCCCTGCACCAGCCAACTACTCAACGATGGGCCACCGTGAGTCAACCAGTTCCCAGGAGCTAGGCACTAGCTCCAAGTCACGTGCAGTTCCGTATACCTCGCAACCCCCAAGGTCCACGAGAAGTATTATTTCAACCTTTGCTCAGGCTCAGTGAGCAAAGGGGTGAGCAGACCCACTTCTAGAGAATATCCGGTCTATATGCACTGTGGTCACTACCGTGGGGTTGGGTGAGACGGGTATCAGCAAACTTTTCGAGGGAGAATATCTTTAAAGCTTGGTCAAGTCATCACACAAAACACAATGAAGGGACTGGGAGTATCCAGCATTTTGCCAGTTGCAAATGTATTTGATACTAATAAAGTATTCCCTGTGAAATAATCTCAACATGTACTGCTAAAGGCCGCCTAATGGCCTGTTAAAGTAGGTACAGTTGGGGTCTTATCACACTTTCATTTTCCATCAATACTGTATCCGGTGATGATGCAATTGACTTTAGTCGTGGCGCAAACGCGTCTTTCCGTGGTTGATGTAATGCAAATGATGTCACATTGCCGACTACAATGGTCTAGATTTTTCTCCATTACGTCATGTGACCTCTTAACTGCGGCGGAGATGAGTACCACCAACCATATTTACCTCTGCATTCTCGAGTGCCAATGGACACTCAAGTTTCAATGACCGAAGGGCGTATCATGTGCTGTATAATGTACTATGGTTATGCTAAACCTTTCCCAAACTTTCGCTGCATTCGTTATTTTCTTGACAATAGGAGATGAACTTTGTCCTTGGGTCAGCTTCTACCATGTCTATATAATCTGACAATCATCTGGCAGCTTCAAATGAATGGGGTTTGGATATCGTCACTTTCATACAGTCTACATGCACCAGTAGTTGCTCATCCAGCTCATTTGCAAAAATGGCGAGAATGCTCCAGTTCATCCTCACCCTGTTTTGGCTTCCGGTAATTAATGCCCAGTATGGTGGAGGTCAAAGCAGTTCTACGACTACAGCACCATCATCAACTTCTCCGTCAGGCACAGCGGCAGTCCAGTCCGTTTCTGTGGGCGAACATGGTCTCACCTTTTCCCCGGATACGCTCACTGTGTCCCCAGGTGATAAAGTCGAATTCCACTTCTATCCGGGGGGCCCGCACTCGGTAACTCAATCGTCCTTTGCGAATCCATGTCACCCTTTGAACGATACAAGTATTTTCAGTGGGTTTGTGCCAGCTACAAGCGGTGAATCAGTAAGACTTGCAGACTTCATTTTGGAGTGGAAGATATGCTGACCCTTCTAATTCTTCCAAATGTAGAATACGGTCTTCACTCTTACTGTTAATGATACTAATCCTATCTGGTTATACTGCGCTCAGGTTGGACACTGTCAGGCTGGCATGGTTGCGGTGATTAATCCGCCGTAAGTATACCAATGTCGTCAAAAGTCACGAGTTCAACCATACTAACCATATGTCTCTTCTTCAGTACCAGTGGCCAAGATACTCTTGCTTTATTCAAAGCGGCAGCAGCAAAAGTAAGCGGCAGCTCTGAACCGGCCGCTGTTCAAGGCGGTACTTTGGGAACATTGAGCAATGCATCCACCTCGACAAGCACTGCCTCTACAAGCAGTTCTAGTGCGAGTGGCACATCTTCAAGCAGTTCCAGTCCAACCAGTTCCAGTCCAACCAGTTCCAGCCCAACCAGAACGTCTACGGGCAGTTCCAGTTCAAGTGAAGCAAAATCTTTGCAAACTTGGAATGACGCGAGTATCGTTTTGATTTTCTCTGTGATTGTAGCTATGTTCATGTAACGTAATTCCCAAGCAGTCCGCGCACACCACCACCCACTACAACTTCAAAATATATTTTCACCTCCAAAACGCCATAATATATTCAAAAACTAACGATTTTTACACGAATTGATCTTATGCCCCCTAACCCCCCAGCCACTACACGTAGGCGGAGCGCGTGTAGATGGCAGAGGTAGTAAAATAGGCTGTTGAACGGCCGTGGGCGTAGGCATTTAAATGCGCTCTATAGGCTGGATCGGAGGCTGTAGGACCTGCGAGGCCTCATCGCCTGTTAAGCCGCCTTGGTGTACGATCTGCTTAGTCGATCTTGCGCGTTTTTGCCTTTTTTCCCCGTTCATAGCGCGTAGATCGGCGTTACCGTATGTAGAACAGCGCTATGCATCGCAAGCTGGCAGCCTTTGACTAGCTGCTGGGGGCGCCGGAGGTGCCAGAGGCCTTGTCTATTCAACCATCATAATGATGAGTTGCTTGCACCCCAATTTGAGACCCAGCGCGTAGCGGTTGAAAACAAAGGTCTTCTGCGCCGGTTGATGCTCAATAGTTGACCACAATCTTTTTCCCTGCCCTCGGTTGCATTGCTCGTTTAGACCAAAGTGACACAAACAACCGTTTAGCTGTGGCTTCAACGCGAAGGTCAACGGAAGAGAACGGCGGGCGGTGAAACCGCACTTTATTTTCAACAATCTAGGTGTTGTAAAACGGAGCTTGCAAAATCTGGGGAAAAGCTGGTGGTTAAACATAGTCTTCACAGAATTATCTGCATTCAGTTTTTGATCCTAAAGGATGGGGTTTTCCAACGTAGCAGTGTTCTACTCTCGCCTTTGAGCATGGTTAGCGAAACCGTGACCTGGTGCAAGTATAAAAAACTGCTAATGCGCAGCAAAATTGAGACTACTTACAGTAGTTTTCGAAATCAGTTAGACCTCCACACTCTTGCGACTTCATTCCCGGAAAATATATCCTATATGTGCGAGCTCTAATTGGATCAGGTCGTCCTGGCCCCATTTCAGACCGCTTTCTATAATAGACTGTGTATTTTACAGTACGAATATGGGACCGTCAGGGATGTATTTTGCGAAACTGGAATGGCAGAATTTAGAGCGACGTCTCTGCCTGTGGGTACCTTGTGCGAATTTTTCTGGTCGTCGCCACCCAAGGACTAAAACAACTTGAAGACTGGAAGAGTGCGGTGAGCAATGAAGAATTGATATTGCTCTCCTTAGCATTTATCCTAATACACAGGCCAGGCGTTCGGAGGAGTACATGCCGCAACTAAAAAGTTTTTCTTCTCCCGGGATGGGATGACTAACGGCGACTGGGCACGTTCCAGGAGAATTAATAACCAGTTATTATGGAAGGCGGTCGAGGACAGGCTAAAGCTTGATTTTCAAGAAACCATTATATTTTTCATCTTATACCAGTCCTTTCTATTTTTCCATGTCCCCGACATACATGAAATAGGCTCAGAGACAACAATGGATTGGGATGCTTTGTGTTTCAATGTTGCCACTTTGATTGCAGGCGTGTTTGTTCTTGACTATGGCGCAGACAAGTTCATCGACCACACCGTCATTGTCGGGCGGCGCCTAGGCATCTCGCAAACTGTCATTGCCCTCTTGACAGCTGGCGCTGAATGGGAAGAGGTCTGCAATTCAGTGCAATCCCATCCAATATCTATCCTGGCTAATCCCTTCATTAGCTCGCGGTCGTGATTGCCGCCATCCTGCAACATCGCAGTCCGCTGGCCCTTGGGAACGTCATGGGCTCGACTATCTCCAACATTCTCGGCGCCTTTTCTTTGGGGCTACTCTTCTACCCCCAGGGTCTGGAGTTTGACCGCAGCGTAAAGATATACTCGGCCCTGCTGTTCGTGGTTACGACGCTCTTCGTGGTGCTAGCATTCTTCAACCAATTGAACCAGATCGTCGGTGGGGTCTTGATTGCTATATTCGCGCTCTACATCGTCTCTATCATCTACGCTATCTACGAGGGTGTAGCCTCACCCCTAGAGCTATCGAACAGTGATAGCGACGGGGAATCCAGTGACAGCGATGACGGCGAATCCGTCAATCATGCCCCTGTCTCCGAGACCTCCCCCCTCATCGAGAATGAGCATACGCCGTCATCGGCAGACAAAAGGACCAGACGAAGCAGAAGTCTTCCTTACCATATATTCCAACTCATTCTCGGATTTATCTCGCTTTCTCTGTCAGGATACATCCTGTCCCACAGCGCCGCCACCATCGCCGACTCCCTGCATCTCTCGGGAACCGTCTTCGGTCTGACCGTTGTCTCCTTTGCCACTACTCTCCCAGAGAAACTGGTTGCAATCCTCAGTGGTTCCCGCGGCCACGGCGGCATTATGGCTGCGACGACGGCAGGAAGCAACATTTTCCTGCTGACGCTCTGTGTTGGGGTCGTTGCGGCGGCGGGATACCAGGTACAAGAGGCGGATAATTTTGTGCTTTTTGAGCTGGTGGTAGTGTGGGTGTCCTCTCTGGTATTTTGTGCTGTTATCTTTTTGGGACTTGGGAGGAATGCAGGCGTAGTGCTCTTGGTTGCCTACCTCGTGTTCCTGTGCCTGGAGTTTACTGTTTACCGGCGGTGATTAGCACAATCTGTCTTTGTATTCTTCAACGCTTTTTGTCAACCGATGTATGAATGTGAGACCTGCATTCTGTAGCTTCCTTGGGATATAAATGTCAATGTGAGAGCTATGTGTATAATTATTCTCACTGGCGTAAATGCGAGACTTGGTGGGCCAGACGATCATGCCAGATCGCCAGAACTCCCCAAAGATTCCAGGTGGCCCCATTGAACATTACGGTACCATTACGATGACTCACCTGTTAGTGTACGGCCATTACTATTATAGTTCTGGCAGAATTACAGAGCGGTGAATTAGAATAGGTTAGCGTATTTCGGATTTATTTTCCGGGAACGAAATTGCAAGAGTGAGGTGGTTATAACTGATTTCGAAAACTACTGTAACAATAGAATAGAGGTGTTGGGCGTAATCGCGCACAAACGCATATGCCCCTCCATAGAGTTTCGTAATTTTTGTAATGAACGATACAACCTCCCTAACAAGGGGGGCCGAAAAACTCCCAATGTGTACTAGCGCAGCTTAGGAGCCAGTTGTGAGAGACACTCTTCGAGAGATTCTCTAACCCACCGCCATGAGACCCTAGTCTATATACATAATCCCGGAATATCAATATTCCTGTTATGGGTCTTAATACCAGGTCTTACGCTTATTGAAATACAATGCTTTGTCTCGTAACTGTATTGGCGATGCAGCTGATCTAGAATTTTCCATGTCAATGCAAACAAGTCAAACACCAGAGCTGGACGCTGCCTCCAGAATCTGGCGAGCTGTCATTTCCCTCTGCCACTCCCATGTCCAAGCGACAGTCTGGAGGACTTACTCGGCACCAGACATTGCAAATAGTGACTTGCATTACTTGCTTACCTGCAGACTACTCATGAACCTGCTTATCATAATACTCAGCCTGTCAGCCACAGCTTTCTCTACTTGACGCTCTGTAACACCCTTGGTGGAAGCTAACACACACCATGTTAATAGACTCCTCAGTGGCATCTTCTGCCTCGGGGGGATGACTTACACTCCTTTCAACGATGGTGATACTTACGGACCTGAACTGCCTGATCGCTGGGAACGGACTCCCTCGTATGCCCCCACCCCCGGTTACCCAGACCGCGAATGGACGCCATGAGTAATCTGCCCTTCACCCGATCCCGAGGACATAGTTGGTGAATTTTCACCTTCTCTGCATCAACATCCGTCCGACCAGCTGAGTTTTGATCCTGTGGTTGAACGCACGGATGAAAGTGCTTGGGATGAACAATCTCCGGACCGTATCCACTACCAGATCGAGTGGAGGGTTAAATTGAACAATCGAGTCGTAGTCAAGGATACAAAACAAGACCTGACTCAACCGCCTAGATCCTACTGGGATCAGATAAAAGAGGACGCTAGTAATATTCTACGACGGAAGACAGCCTGTGGCCGACGGGTGAGACTAGATGATACTGACATGGTGTTATCAGTAAACTCCCAACGGGACATTGACAAACACTTTGAAGGCACTAGTGTTGATTGGACAGTGGTGGAGAAACAGCTACTAGCGTGGGGCCCATCTATTCCGTCGTGGCAAGAAGATCCGGCTTCAGATATCGATCAACTACATAGAGGACAGTGGGCCTCATCCCTCTAATACCGACAAAAGAGGAAAGTCATCAGTGACCACACGGATGCTCGCTGACCGAGACGCTCGGATTAACGCCGAGCAGGTCACCGGCCAACATTCCGTCTGGCGTGATGTGTATCGTGTCATGCGATGTCCCGGGCCTCCATGTCGCCACGAAGGACAATATTGCTGGAAAGATCCGGAGGGAAAAAGGCACTATAGATTGAAGACACACCATCTGAAGGCCCTCGTCGAATACGTGGAGCAAGGTGGAGTTCTCGAGACCCACGATGACGTTCCTGACAGTGTTCGCGAGCAGCTCTATGCCGAGGAGAACCAGCGACTGGACAAAAAAAAAGAAAGTCGCGGATAACTCTACAACGGGTTCAATGTGTCCTCCGATCAATATCAATGTCCTCCCAGCAGGATCATCTCAAAAATCGATACCTACTCCTGTTAATGACGCCATATCAGCTAGGCCCGGTTGTACTGAATCAATCATGGTTCACGGGCTGCTTGATGTCGCAGTGGAGGAATATACCGAATGGCAGCAATCACGCGTGAGCAACGAGACTTTCAAAGCACGCGACGTGACCCTCGAAAATTGCCTCGACCTCATGCAGATTTATGAGGATCAAGACCCAGGTTTCTTTGTCAAGCACGGCGTCAAAGTAGGTGCGGCCCGGCGGTTCGTTCGTGACATCGGCCTTTGGGTGAAACAACGCAGACAAGCGACTTGCAACGATAATAATAATTTAGTCTAGATATGTTACCGAGATTAGAGCACAGCCGACACCGGCATACTGTACCGCATTTATCTGCATTTCGGAATGTAAATCCATGCCATCGGTTACCCGTTGATACGCTAGGGGGGTTAACTAGACACATTCATGTGTTACACTTGTTCGGTTGTGCTGACAGGCCCACTAAGTATGCAGCTCCAGTTTTGATGATCCGCATGCGGAGTTTCTGCCGGCCCGAACTTAGACCCCTTATTAGTCAGCGTATTTGTGGTTGGACTGCCGCGGTCACATACACTGCTCCTTGAAAAGATAAACCCCACTCCCACGATCTCGTCCAAGTATAGAGCGCACGCCAGCATCACTATCGATACCATTTCTAGCAGCATCCGAAAAACTCGATTTATCAATGTGCATGAAAAGGTTTACAGGCGGCTAATTAGGCCTATAGCCCAAAGACAAACAGTTGAAGGAGGCTGGTATCATCAATCTCCAACACAGGTAGCCGCCATGGATGTGATTGGCCAGGGGCAGTCGAACCATTCACGTGCTGGCGTGTCCAATAGGAAACCGACAGGCTGATACAATTTCCGAAAACTCAACTCGAACAACACCTCAAATTCACACAAATTGGACTGAAAGCGAACGCTGACTTCAATGATGGGAGGTGACTATTATGGCCTACTGGCTCCAGCCCCTGAGTCTGATGTTACAGCACTCGCGGCTCTAAGTGAGAAGATGAGCAGTTACCAGGATTCTTGCTACAATAGCGACGACGCTGAGCATACCCCAGCCCTGGGTCAGAAAACGCCTACCCTAGAAAAGCTGGATGATTGCTGCTCTCCTAAAAAATATGTGGATAATAAACCTAAGAATTATACTAACGCACCTGACTGCTGCTGTGGCAAAGTCAGTCTATGCTATGATATATCTTACCTTGACTGCTTAGCTATATAGGAATATGAGATGAGTGCTATAGCTGCCTCTGGCCTAAATAGTTAGCTAAATAGTAAGTATCCACCCTTTATAAATGGCATTTAAAGATTGCTAACTCCCTTTAGCTTATAGTAGAGCTAACAACCATAAGGTATGCAACTACTATAGTCTCTCTACCCTTAACTACTACAGTGCTACTCTATAGGCCCTAAGATGTATCTACTGTGCTCTCATTACTCTTAGCCAGAAAACCTATTATAAAATTTATAATTAATAGTTACTAGACAGGAAATAATACTCTAAGAAGTTATCTACTTACTCCTTTTATATTTTACTAGATTCCTATAGTAATAGCTTAGTTACTAAGGACTAGGCCGCGCAGAGCTGTTCTTGCCTGTAAAGGGGCTCTTATAAAAGTATTAGGTCTATTGAGAAGGTGTCTGCCTATGCCTGTGTTGTTACTTTTTGTTTGAAGGACAAGCCCACCAAAGAGCCTCCTGTCAAAAGCAAGTGCCTGGAGCTGTGTGGCTCTAAGGACACGCCCACCACAGCTCCATTAGTTAAGGATAACTGTGCCAAGTCTTGCTACTCCCTTAAAAAGCCCGCGAAGCAGTCTGTTACCCAAACTAGATGCCTTGATTCTTGCTGCCTGGAGACTCCCTATATTAAAGAATTCCCTCCCAATGTCAGCTGCCCCAGATCTTGCTGTCCTAGAGATTAGTATATTAAAGATAATAATATTAAGAGCATTTATACAGACCTATGCTATTTGAAGGTTGGACCTATTATTGAACCTCTAACTAGTAGGTGTGCAGGGTCTTTTTATGGAATAGCTAAGAATATGATTAGTAAAGAGCTACCTAAATCCACCTCCTCTGGCTCTTGCTGTAAGCCACTGAAGCAGGACATTATTAGTTACACAGATTCTCACTGTATAGAAAAGCAGCTGGCCAACCCTTAAGGCTCTTGCACTAATGCTTACTGCTCTTCTATTATGCCCAACCCTAATTTAGAGATTGAGAAAGCCTTAATTCAGGCTATTACTAATATAGAGAATTAGAGTACTAGCAAGGAACATATTATCCTTAGCATTTCTAGCATAATTTATACTAGTTATAAGATAAAGCTTAGCTAAACCTTGGTTACTATCCTTACTGTTAAAGACCTAAAAACTAGTCTGATTCTCTTATAAGCTAAGTTTAATATTAATCTGCGCCTTAGCTCAGTTAAGGAAGTCATAAAATATCTAGAGTAAACCACTAAATTTAAGTATAAAAGAGTCTAGAACTAGGGATCTAGCCTAGATATTATTATCTCTAATAAGCCCTCTAGTTTCATTAGTTAGATATGGCTAGATAGAGTTCTTAATATAGCACCTATAGACAAGCAGACTATATAAGTTATATTTAATCTAAATATTATAAGAGCTTAAGACCTTACTAAGAAGATTTAGGGTCTGCTAATTAAACTTACTTCTCTATATAGCAACCCTTTGCTAGAGGCTGGCAGTAAGTATATTTATTATATTAGATATATAATACTTCTCTCTACTATCTTAATAATTCCAGTCCTAATTATAGTATAGGCTTTACTTCCTAATAGAGAGGTGATATATTTATTAGCTTTACTTATATTAGCCATAATTATTCAAGTTATCATAGCAGGGCCTTTCTATCCTAAGGCTCTAAAGGCTCTTATTTTTTTAAGGGTTATTAAGATAGACCTCTTAATTATCTTAAGTACTAGTACTATCTATATATTCTTAGTAGTCTCCTTTATATACCTTATTACAGAGCAGCCCCTTTTAACTAGTTAATTCTTTAAAATAAGCACTCTCTTAGTCACCTTAATCATAGTTAATCAATAGATTACTACTCTTGCTTATTAGAGAGCTGTTAAATCTATTTCTATCTAGTTACTTTAGGCATTAACAGCTATCCTTATTAATTAAAAGAGTGGAATAGAATATAAGATTAATACCTAACTTCTTTAATATAGTAACATCTTTAAAGTTCTCCCTAACACTAGAATCCCCATAGATAGCACTGTCATTAATAGGTTATCTAAGGTTGATAAGTCTATACTTACTAATAAATCTAGACTAGTAGAGAAATATCCCAAGTCTATGGTGGTTACTGGGTCTATTAATAGATCTAGAGTTATAACTATTTGACTAAACTACTTACTTAGTAATAACACTATTAATGCTATTGCTGCAATGGTTAATAAGGCTAAACTATTAAAACCTAAGCTATAGAATCTCACAGATTAGATAATATCCTACTTTATCCTAGTTATACTGGCATTAATAATCATCATATTCATCATCTAGGTTGCAGTAGGCATAACTATTTATAGATATAATAGATCCAAAGCTATAATTCAGGCTATCACCTATACTATTACTATTCTCATTATTTCTTGCCCCTATGCTATTAGACTGGCTATTCCTATAATTATTATAATTACTAGCAGAGTCACAGCAGAAAGAGGTATCATCTTTAAGTTAGTAGATGTTATTAAAGTAGCTTATAAGATATTATATATTATATTTAATAAGACTAGGACCTTAACTTAGGGAAAGCTTTCTATTATTATAATAGAGTGCACTAATATAGATAAGCTCCCACTTCTTCTAGGCCTTATTAAGAATAGTTAATATCTAGTCTTAGTTTCTATGGCTACTCACCTTAAGGATACTAGAGTTATAGCTTTAATTATTCCTAAGCCTAAGAGCCTTACTAATAAAGGTATTAAAATTATCTTTAGTAGCTAGAAACTTTAAGCAGGTAATTCTTGCTGGCTAAATTTATTAGAAAATAAAGTTATTTAGCTAATACTTATTTAAGGGTATACTATCTTCTGCTTTACTATTAATAATGCTTTATAGATGGTCTATAGTCTTGAAGATAAGCTTTAACTAGATACTGTAGGAACTATTAAGACCTTATATAGGTATAGTATCTCAGTATATATTATTTCTAATGATAATAATAGAGCTATTCAGTCTTTAGTATCTAAGCTTAGTATTCCTAGTGGTAAAGTATGTTCTTAAAGCTTACCTACTAATAAGAAGGACTATATCTAGATGCTCCTTAGTACTGATATAGATTATAAGAAACTGGTTATTATTTTCTATAATAATGGCATGAATAATACTGTTGCTCTTACACAGGCTATAATTAGTGTCTATATAAATAAAGACATAGATATTATGCAATCTACTATAGATGTGGTTCTTATACAGCCTTCTCTAGCTAATATACCTACTATAATAGATATTAGTTAGAAATCTGTTAATTATATTAAGTTTAACTTTATATAGAGCTTTATATATAACACCTTTGTAGTCCTTCTTGCTGCAGGTGCTTTTATTAATGCTAGAATTCCCCTAGAGTTTATAGGACTAAGAGAGTTAATGAATATGTTGCTGATTATTGCTACTATGCTGCTTCTATGCTAATTAAAGATCTAGGCACAGAGCACTATTATTGCATAAGTGATAACCACTGAAGTTCCACAAACTCTTGTTTATGCCTGACTGGATTATCGCTTTGAAGACGGAACGCAACAGCTTGTGTCATATTCATTGCAGAATGCTGCAATCCTGTTGTTATCAATAATCTGCCTCATGTTAGAGAAGATTCCTCCAAGGAAGCCTCAACTCGATCCGTTCCATTCTCAGCTTCATTCTCACCGTTGAAGTAATTATACAACTATTTTGAATTCTCGCTGGAACGACGCTGTCGCTACTTCGGCCACGTTGCATATGATTAGTCTCTTCTTACAGTATGGCGTATGCGTATGATATTAACGATGGCTTAAAGCTGTCAAGAATTGATTTTAGGCTATAATACGATGGGCCAGTGTGTTCTATGGTGTTTGAGTTGGGACGCTTGAGTCTGGACGGAGTTCGTGGGGGTCAGTCTAACAGTGGGAACGGCAAACAGGCTACGGCAGGCCTTGACGAGGCTCCAAGTTCGTTTTCAGGAAGTGGAACACTCTACATGTACGTAAGCGGATATAGTTGTGGTAGCCTGCATATCGCTTTCCAAGTTGGAAATATAAACCACAACCCACTCTAGACTGGGTACGGATTCGTATTTTGGGTCTAGTTGGGTAAACTTTTCATTGCGAGGGGTCTGGGTAAACGATATCAACCAACCAACCAACCACTGTACTGTAGCCGCACTACATCTCCTCTATAGTCAGGCCTGCGTGCCGGAAGTGGCCATCTGCGCTTTTCCCCCTTGCACCGACGATATCAACACACCATTCGAGGAAGGTATCAAATCCTTGGCCCGGATTTTCTTCGTAGAACTGCCAATTTCGCCGAATGAAGGCTTTCAACTCAGCAAAGAACTCCTCAATAGGATTCAAGGCTGGAGAATATGGAGGCAAGTACACCAGCTTTACCCCGGCTTCAGAACACATCTGTTCTATTCGGTAAGAGTGATGAAAGGATGCATGGTCCATAACTAACACAGACTTCAGCTCTGGCCACTTCCCACAATGCTGCAGAAGCTGCTCAATAAAATCCTCAGATGGATGCATCGGTTGAGCCTTGGAAAACTCGAGACAAAATAATACCGTCTTGGGCATAGGCAGGCAGTATCTGATATCGCTGATCACGATGGAATTTAGACACTTGAACTGGCGCCGTACCGAGTGGGGACCAAGCAGTTCGCCTGAAACCTATCCTTTTGTCACATCCGGACTCATCCACAAAGACAAGGTGGTAAGACTGGAAGTCTGAGATATAGTGGAAGTATTCGTCATGAAGCTCCAGGTTGCGCTCTTGGGCCTTGACACGGGCAGTCTTTTTTTGACCAGCCTTTGGACGCAAGAGCACGGCTGATGCTCGATTTCGTTGCTTGAAGAGCGAATTCGTCCCACAGAAAAATCGCCATCTCGTCCAGGTACAAGGTAGGTTTTTCGAGCAGGTGATCGCGCAAAGCCTCTAGCATGACTGGAGTGATGCTATGGGTCGTCCGCCTTTATTAGGCGGTGCTTTGACGGTGCCAAACATCCGTATATTGGAGGAGATCCTCAAGGTAGTACTCCTGTGACAACCAGCAGCCTGTGCCATCTCACTTACAGATATTTCGCCACTGTGGATCATATCATAGATAAGCTCACGCTTGGAAGGAGCTAGGTTTGGAGCCATCTTTGGTTAGACCACTCGTGATTGATTGTCAAGTGTGCCTCCCGAGGAAGGCTGTTTTGGAGGGGTATGGAGGTGCCAGATGTATTGAATTTACGAGCGAATACATGCCTGAAATTAAAATGTAATCCACGGACGAAGCAATACACCGCAACTTACAGGGGTACTCCGGAAGAACCCCAAATATAGACTAGTGTGTCTTGGCGTAGGGGGCAGGGAAGTCAATCGAAGAGTGTAGGTGGTCGCACCAGTTTCGGGATGCACTGTAAACTGATTTAGTAAAGAAAAACTTTTCACTATGGCAGCCTATCACTTGCAGAACATGAGCCTGGTCAAAACCAAGGACAGTTCCATCATGAATCGCGAATTGGTGATTCGCGTTAATCCATTGTTGGAACTGGTTATGATAAAGACGGGGAAAGTTTTGGTCACAGTCAGGATCATAAATGACTTGAACGGACATCGTGAGAAACAGCCAGGGAAAGCTGGACAAGGCGTTCGTGTGTATATGCGGTCGCAAATAGCCAGATATCTGAGGGACGTATCTGTGTTTAATTCTGGTGATACACCAGCAACATTATATGTTTAGCGTTGATCAACGAAGCCGCCAGCATGACGCCGACAGCACCTAGGTGAGCGCTTAATCAAACAAGAATTGTGTCATTAAAGCGCGCAACACCCACATTCGGTCGGGCTCGCGTTTCGAGTCAAACACTAGACAATTAATTTCCTATTCTTGGAACACGGGGTGAATATCGTTGGACCACAGGAATCGGTTCTAAAATGACTCAACATTCTAGTGTCGAAGTTATTTTGCGCGAGCGGCTATGAGTGCCCAAAGCGGTGTGCTATATATATCCAACCAAGGGTTCCAAGACATGGATAACTAGGTTACCGGTCGGATTAGTCATCACCGCTTGGCAGGCAATAAATTATTTCCGACGCATCACGACTTTTCTGATTGCGACGTTCGCCTCATCCCCAAGCGCCTCCCTGCTCCCGTCGACCTTTATTCTAAGATGGATCTATCTATATTCTGCCAAAGCAATCTTCTCTACACACAGGAGTCATTATCAAGATACCAGCCTGGTGGATATCATCCAGTCAACCTTGGAAATACTTTTAAAGATGATCGTTACAAGATACATCACAAGTTAGGATGGGGTGGCTTTTCCACAGTATGGCTTGCGAAGGACAGAGAGTCAGTTTATCCCTGACTGACTTTGCTCATTCCTAGCTAATCTCACGCCAGTCGCAATCAATGGGTCTCGTTGAAAATCATGACTGCAGATTCATCGGTATCGTGAGAGCTGCAAATTTTGAACTATCTGGAAAGGCATTCCCGAGGAGAGCTTTCTTCAAATTATGTGGTTCAACTGCTTGATGCCTTCACCCACGAAGGCCCTAACGGAGTCCACCAATGTCTTGTATTTGAACTACTTGGCCCTTCAGTTGATAAGGTCCTCGCAGACTACCATGAGGGCCACGACAAGCTCTGCTCGGAAACCATACTCCGAACGTCTACGCAGCTTTTGAAAGCCGTCAAATTCATTCATAGTGCCGGCGTGTGCCATGGAGGTGAGGTCGCTTCCCCCCTACATTTATGCGCGAGTCGGTTCCATTGTACTCACATCTTATTAGACATTAGTGGCCGAAACATCGCATTTAGTTGCACTCATTTGTGGAGACAGACTGAGGAGCAGCTTTTTGATGTTCTCGGATTCCCGGAAGTTGAGCCGCTGACCCAGGTTGACGGGACGCCTTTAGGAAATGGATTGCCGTCCCAGCTGGTCAAGCAGCAGAATGGGATGAATGGATAGACGAGGACGACGAAGATATCAGACTCTTTGATTTTGGAGAGGGCTTCTTCCAAGGACAGGAACCTAAAAAGCTGGCCCAGCCAGGTTCATTGAGGGTACCAGAGACGATTTTCACGGATAGTTTTGATTATCGGGTCGACTTATGGCGCACAGGTTGCATGGTACGTCAACATATCTTTCCTTGAAGCAGACATACTCACGGAGATATGAATTGTAGATTTATTCTTTCTTATTCACGACATGGCCATTCTGGTATCTTGGCGAGGATGAAGTCCTCATTTTCCAAATGATTGGCTTTGTGGAGAGGTTGCCGGCCGAGTGGGAGTCTAAGTGGACATCAATGTTGATGAGGTCTAGCCATGATCTGGAACTAGAAGAAGGTAAACAAACTGATGCACAAATAAACCTGTAGCTAATTTTGCTCAAAGATTACGGAACGTCGAAGCTCGAACGGAAGTTTGCTGGGTTGGTGCCTAACCCAACACTTAAACCTCTACTTCATGTGATTCAAGGATTGATGCGATTTTTACCGTCTAGTCGTCTGACTGCAGAGGACGCACTTGATTTGCTTGGCAACGCTCAGGAATAATGACAAATAGATCGCTCGTCTACTATGAAGAGGAGCCGCGTCATCCAAAACGGCAAATACATCCAACACATACCAAAAACGCCAATACCCAACGCCAACACGTTTTTCTATACCATTTCAATAACAGGTATCTCTTTCTTCACGTTTTCAACCCAGTCACGAATATTCTCCACAAAACTCCGGGCAATTCCGGGCTTGATCCCTTTGCCGACGAAGAATTCTGGGTTTTGATCCTTGTAAATGTGTTCAAGTTCAAAGCCATCTGACAGCGTTATGTGACACGCTTGTCGAAATCCAGCTTTGAGGGTATCATCGGTTACATTCGATGCAAGCCACTCACCGTATTCTTTGACAGCTACGTCTTTGAACCCGGGAATCTTCAATGGACCCACAGCTCTCAGCCCCGTGGCATCACCCGAGCTAGTGGCCGATTCAGTGGGATGGGACGGGTGAACATTGATGTTGATGGGTGGGTACGGCGATCCACGACTAAGAATGTCACCACCTTTGCGCTTTTCTTTCTCCTGCCTCTGCTGCTCCTCCATGTAGAGCTCATCCCGGATTTCATCTGGAACGTCTTTGTGCGTCTCCAGAACACCACCTTTCTCGGCGTAGGTGACCAAACGCCTGAGAGTTTGCGTTCGAAGTCGATAGTGCTTTTTCCCCATTGGATCCAGCCAACAGTACGGCCCTAAGTGGCAAGCAGCCGAATCACATTTCATCAAGTCATAGACTCGGCGCCAAATTGATTGCTGGCCGCATGCATTTTCTTCAGCATCTAGCTGGGCATCTCGATCATCAAGCATCTTTCGTGTGACGGAAGATTCACCTCTCTTGTCCCCTGTCCGTCCAGTAGATGGAGAAGTGCAATCCTCTACATAGTTGAAACAGACCCTCAGCGTGAGTCTCTTTCCACGACAGAAATAACTCGACCACACCCGCAACTGTTTCTCGATAGGAGCCCAAACAATTTCGGTCTTGTTGAAGCGCTTAGTCAAATCACGTTGGGAACGATCATTAACTGCCACAACAATCGCCGTGTCATCCACCCTGACCCTCTTGTTGCGGGTGATTTTCTCTCGAAGGACGGTTTGTAGCTTCTTTTCCAGGAACAACCGCCAGTAGGCACTTGGGGCCAATACCAGGTCTACTTCCGTGTCCTTTACCACGGCCTTGCTGTTGAGGGTGACACGCCATTCTATGAAGTAGTGGATACAGCTTGGCGGATCCTCGTCGTAGATCTTATCCGCATCCCACTCAGATTCCTGCAGCAGAGGTATAGTATTTGGTTGAGGTCGGCCTGCGGGGTTGGGTTCATCTTCGAGCGAGATAGACGGCGAGGGACTACAGTCGGACTGTGTAGCATAAGGGCTGCGGAAGTTTCCCGGGGTAGGGGCATATTGTGAGTCTTGTTCCCATAGTTCGAGCTCTTGGGGCTGGGACATGTAATCATCGTGGTATGGGCTGCCGTTCATATCTACACACGATCAAGTCCCTGGAGGTCTGTCAGCATACGTGGGCGGTACCAACTGTGGGTAGACGCCCAATGAAAGCGACGAAAGCGAGCAAGAGCCGTGGGAAGCATGAACGAGAACCATATTAGCCTACCGGGGTTAGTCTTCTACAGCAGTGGTACAGCTTTCGTCATATAAGAGGTACTGTAGATGAAGACGAAGACTACGGAGACAAGGAAGAAAGGGAGTGGGCGTGGATCAAGCCAGATTGCCAGATCTACCCCCTCCCCCCTCTTCTCCCCCTCCCCCTTCTCTCTTCTTGATCCCGCCCTAGAACTTTCCATGGGAAAATACAGTAATTTACAATGACTCATTGGACATTACAGCCCAATACGTTCTATGCCACCATCCTCTCGGCAGGTGTTGTTTTCATAGTAACCTTATATGGCCTAGCGTCGTTAATAGGTACGGGCCGAGAACAAAGCGTGTTTTGTCTGAGGGGTAATCTGTTTTCGAATTCTGGTGTATGGCCACGAGGCGTTTCGGCAAGTATAGTCTGCCTAATGCCGGAACCTGTAATTACGGTAATTCTGGTGATCTACCAGAAATACATCAAGGAAAGACGGTGGGGACTTTGATTGGCCGAATTCAGTTTAGCGCGATCTGGGTGGGCCGCTGGGAAAGAAAGCCAGTGTGTCCGAGGGGTAATCTGTTTTCGAATTCTACTGTATTCGCGAGACGTCGGCGGTGATTGAATTCGTTTTCCTTCGATCGTCGTGCTAATGTTGGCAGTGTCGGCACCGAGTTCACTCGAAATAAAAAATCCCAGAGTCGGCTTATTGAATCCACGATCATCTGCAAGCCAGGACGCAGCATTTTGGATGACCGCTTGAGCTTTCTTTGGGACACTCGTGTAAAGGCAAGCGGGACAACAGCAGGATTGTCTTCCTTGGTCCTGTGGAAGCGGGCGGCCGCTGATCCATCTTATCCCATGTGTGGGTGCAACCAGCCGACAGGATGACGTCCTTTATCAAGAGCCTCACCATCGTAGCCACATCCATCATCAAATTCCAGGCTCTCGGCGGCAAATAGATGTTCGGATATCTGCTACGTTTGGGGGCTCGAATAAACCTGGTAGTTGTGGAGAAACACCCGAGAAGCCACACATTGCTGCATAAGTCCAATACATTGTCTGTTGTATGTCAGCTTAAATACCTAGTGCATTGCTGAGAACTGAGAAGATCAGAATAGAACATACCTAGAAATACTATCACGTCGTGCTATTTCAGAACAGTAATTCTAAATGCTCATTACTCTTCTGGGATTCAAGTATTTCCCCTTCTGCTTTGCATCAAGGGCTCGCTAACCGTGGCGCTCGGATAGATCGGTTATGGTTATTACTGAGAACAACGGGCTGTTGGTATCGGTTAAAGTCGACCAAGTAACCCCGGCGTTCACGGCATTGCCAACGTTTATAATTTCAGCATCTGGGCTTAGCTTCGCTTCGAGACTCGACAGTTCCTAAGGGCATCCCTTACCGGAATTTCCAGGCCGCTAGGTGGTCGAACTCTCGGAGAAGCAATATAAGAAGAGTGCCGTTGCTACTAACAGCTCTGACTACACACCTCCGACAAAACATACCGACAAATATCTCGTCTACCAGCACTAGCTCCGGCATTACACGCAAGAAATGGAATCTTCATGCGCCGAACAGCACCAGACCAGCCCCGGTCCTTCGTATTTCGGGATGGACGTTTCGGTACGTTGGCCTCAGCTCGGAAGCATGATCTCTAACAAAGAGCCAGGAGCTTCTCCGCACCCTCACCAGACTTGACGCCCGAGCACTGCGGACGGAGCGAGTTCACGTGAAACTTGAACAAGATCACAGAGCGACTCAGGCAGCTTTGAAGCAAGCCACTGACGAGCTAGACCAAGTTTCGAGGCTGGCGGAGATCTTTTACGATCTCACCCTGAGATTGGTGGACCATATGCTGGGGGAACGCGGAGGCAACGGGAATGGCCAAGACCGGGAGTCCGCGAACGCAATACTTGATGTGGTGTTGAAACAAGTCGAAAAGCGGGAGTCAGAGAGTGAAGGCGCCAGTATTCCCGAGAACTCGGCCACCACTGACGCGAGTGCGGCGGGAACGGACAGTTGAACCCTGGTAACCAAGGTGCTGACGGGCGTATATTATTCTTGTGGGCTCAACAGCTGGACTGTGCAACTCCTTGCGGTTTCCAACCACTGTTGCCGTTCACCCAGACTAAGGCAAATAAGATGTTCCTTTTTATCCAATTGAAGTAATATAAGTAGGCGTCCTTCCTTCTACGAGGCTCCAATGACCATGGTATTATTCTTTCTTTCATTCCCAATCAGATCTATCTCCAATATTCCCATATCACTTCTACTGCAGGGCCGTACAGAATGAATAACCAAAGGTCCCTTCGTCATATCCAAAAGCTCACGCAGAAGCTGCACCGTGTCCTGGAGGAACATCGGCCAAGTATAAGCCGGGCCCGATCTGACCCGAGTGCCCTCGGGGATCCTTTTGAGTGGGAACGCGTCCGGCGGTCAGCTGCCCCATCGCCAGAAGCATCCCTTGGTGAATATCATGAGCAGCCTGAGGAAGGCATTACAGGAAGGGTCCGCAAGTCTCCATGGACAGCCTCTCCCGGATCCATGATATGCTGACGTCAACACAGAAGCGAGTCAAAGAGACGGGGAAGAATGAAATGTCAGCCAGAAAGGGAACGGAATGCATCAGATGATGTTCTCGCGGCGTGAACGGTTTTGATTTGGCGTGCGCATGAGTCGTGACAAAGAACCGGCAGTCAGGTGGTTAGCCAGTTCATCTCGTAAATGCAGCTTTTCATGACTTGTTTTTAAGATATCTGAGGCATCTGAGGGTTGTCGAGATTCAAGAGGTTTTTGCTCATACAATAGAGGCACGCCACGATCCGTAGTTTTTCACAGATTTTGTCAATACACTTTTGCTGTTGGGCCAGCCTTCTTCGGTGTCGCGGCCAGGGAAAGCTCTGCATCGTTACTCCTCTCCTGAAGATATGATCATGGCGCAGACAGACTTAATTGCAGCCAGGTGCTCGTGTCAATGCCAAAAGGGCGGTAAGAAGGCCATTGCTCTCGCTGCGGCGCTCCTGCATGGTTCTCCAATTTGAGAGCGGCAACATGGTCGGTTTGGCCGGCTGGCATATCGAACATACGTATCAAGCTTTCAGCCCACTGCCTAGGTCGGCAGCGGTGCCGTCTGCACTTCGAGCAGAGCAAGAACTTCCCCCCTAAGGCAAGCTTCTGCGTCGCTGAATAGTTCGAGGAGAGATCTTGAAGCGCCTGCAGGCATGATGCTCCCTCCACTCGGGATGATTTCGGTACAACGTTTCGACATCGCTTTCCATCCTCTCCCACCCAGATACAATCTTCACGGTGTAAGGGATCACCGATCACTTGGCCCAAGAGCCGAAAGACGTTGTCTGGACTGATATTCATGGCCGGCAAATGAAGATGGAAAGAACAGCTATGCTGTGACGATTGCGATGGAGGCCTTTAAGAGATATCAAAAGCATTTAGCAAAGCATGCGTCCCACTTTATATACAAAACGAAGATGATCCCTCACCTCACTTGACATGCAGTGGGGCTTGCCATTCGATGACCTGACAGGGCTCAGGGCAAATGCACGGCTGCGAAGCGGGGGCCGGTGGCTCCTGGAGTATATGATTCCGTTCCCAGGGATGGCTTGGTGACTCCCGGGGTCTCTTGGTACGCTCCTGCGAGCACTGCTCATCCTAGGACCTGCCATCATTGACGCTGGGAACTGCCATCATTGATACTGGGAACTAGGAAAGCAGAAGTTCAACTCGGTCAACTCCCCAATACTACCGTTCGTTACCAAGAGCAAGAACTATAAATGCCTGGTTGTGGCTCAACTTCAACTTCGTTTTTTGTTTCATCAACGTTGTACACGACACTCTATCTCGCCTCCTTCTCATTCGCACATTCTATTCACTTAACTGTCGTAATGCCTCAATCTCTACTCCTATGGGACGCGTTCACGATCTGTGAAGTGCTGGACAAAGAAAACAGGACATGCTGTGGTCTTACCAAGCGAGGAACGATGGAAGCATCACATTCCAAATGTGCGACAGAAACCTCGAAGAGCTCGTATGCTCTCTCTCAAATCGGGCTGTCGATGACGCTTTCATGCTGGAAAAGAAGTACAGACGCCACATACGAGCCTTCTCGGAGAGAAGTGAGTTTTTCCCGTATCCCAAGATTGAACGACCTTACCTGACACCGATAAATTTGGCGAAAGATGATCCTATTATGTCGCAAGCGGAATGTCAATTATGCGAAGATATCATCAGTCTCTCCCAGAAAACCGCCATGTTTTTCCAACTAGTCAAATTTGACGAGCTGCGACATGATAAACTACAACGATGCGTTTTATTGCTGAAACGCAGTCTTTCCTGGTTGGAGGATCTTCTGCTAAAGACACATACAACCTGGAGACCACCTGAAGAAATAATACCAGGGCTCAAGTTACGTCATGACATCAGCGAGAATACAGCTTGGTTAATTTGGGCTCTAAATGCCAACCTGATCAACTTTGAAAAACTATTGAGCTCGGAAACTTATGAAGTACTCGAATGTTAGCTATGTACTGAACTGTTTTCAATTTATTGCAGTCTAATTCAAATTTCAGGGTTTAGTTACTTGCTCCAGATCTGTGGCAAAAGGGCTACCTAATAGTTACTTGGTTGATTGCGTAAGACTTGATTTTTCTTTGGCGCTTGCATATTGACTCGAACTGCTGTTCGACCTTTCTGCTTTGGGGTAGGGGGAGGGGGGCGGGTGATGGCGCAAAAGAGTTGCTAAGCAGGTGATAAAGCCTTGTTGCTGCTATGAAAAAGGGAAAGAAGGCATGGAGCGTGTGTATGGCAGTTTCCTGTAAAGTATAATCGTATGAGAAAAATACGGTACCTATTTATAAGTTCTCTGGGCCAAAGAGACACCTTGCAAATGATCACTAGCACACATCGCACAAGAGGAGAAAGAGAAAGAGGGTCTCTCAGCAGGTCATTAATTACTTGGCACAAGGTGGCCTTCCCACATGATTTACAGGGATCTACCATAGAAATCCATAAATTTCTATGGGCTTTCTTCTCATACGCGTAATGTAATCTTATGTCATACACTACTGTAATATACACGGCGCATTTTACTGAGCCTCTCAGTTTAATGCGGCTCGCTCAATAAATTGTCTGCGCTAAGGTCTTGGCGGTGGGGCCGGGAAAGAGTATCTCAATGTTTGTTGGTCAAGGCGATTTCGAGAATGGCTGTAAAGGCTCGAATAAAGTTAGGGTATTTGACTGAATTGTGAGAGATCCCAGAGGTGACTAGTGGGGTCCCCTGAACTTCGGGAGGTAAACGGAAAATGAGTAAAGTTTTGACGTGGAGATCGATATCGATGCCCGGGCCTGGAACACGAAAATGTGCTACTCCAGGTAGCTGACAGCCTAGGTGCTATTTTGTCTCCTGGCCTTGGAAACCCACCGTTCAACTAGGTACGACAGTTCAACAGGCTGAGAGCCAGCCAGAGACCCGCCAAAGACTGAAACACGCCAGGAAAATTCACCAGAACTGACAGGGATTCATGACCATTGAAAATCGGTATACAGCCGCCAGCTTCTTTGCTGCCTGATGGAATTCTGAAGCCAAAAACAGCCACACCATAATTCGTTCATTCACTGGCACTGCTTATTTATCGGTGATGAATTCTGACGGCGCGAAATGGAACGAACGCAAACATTGGTCAGAACATGTTGTGGATCACCATCATCCAATTACGCATTCCAGCGTCGGTCAACATCACATGACAATGGGGCTTGGCTACGGGTCTAAACCAGCCGCAGTGGTGAGGGTCTCCCTTCCGAAGAGCTGCGTCTTCCCTCTTACCTCTTGTTTACGTTTATCATTCTTCCAACATCTGCAAAATGGACCTTGATGATCTTGCGAAGCAAAGTTAGGGCGTCGAGATGTCGGGGCCAGCATCCAATATTGTGCTTGAGTCGGGGTGGTTGCCTAGCTAGAACGAGCACTGCGCCACGCGAATTCCTCTGTTTTGCTGACCGGTGATGAAGATGAAGAAAGGCCTCGACTCTTTCATAAACAGAGAAGTTTATCTGAGAGTTCTTGCACAAAAGTGTTTCTAAATGACGAGGTATTTAAACGGAGTGATTAAACGGGCCGGTGGTTAAACGGTGAGGCTACTTACACCATATGCGAAATGACAATTAAGATCGATTATCTCGCAGGCCAGACTTTCTTGGGCTATTTAGACGGTTCCGACAGGATTATACTTGCTTCCGTATCTTGAGCTTATTTGCTACTGAGAATGTGAAAGTTCCTGGGAACATGGAATAATTTGCTAAAACCAAGAGAAACGTAAAAGAATCGGACCGAAGTTGGGAATTACCAGGTGCCGAGTCGTTTTGGTCTAGACTTGGTAAGGGATATTATTGATTACCGCGCTCGCTTTACTGCCAAGAACAGGGGACCGCAAGCCAAATAACTAGAAAACCATATCACGTTCAAGAGTGTACGATTTATGCTATTCCCTCAAAGCAAGTCCCGCATCTCAATAAAGGTAGCCTTATGTCGCTTTTGTTTGATGTGAGAGAGAATTTGGGGAGTGTTTATGAAGTGGCTCTTTTGGCGGCTGGTGGGGTTGTGGTGGTAGGAGCTAAACCTGATAAGTATAGCACCGTCGCCGAAGCTTACAGATTTCTGAGCCCGCGTGCTATTACCATACCTCTACTCTCTTTCCAGTAACCAAGATTGCACCTGGTCCCTTGCAGAATCGATGTGGCCCTTCGCTATGCGAACGTTTTGAGTAGCTTGGCTCTGCGCAATATGTCGGACTTCCGGGTTGCCTTTTCACGCCTATAAGCATAGCATTCAGATGCGAAGCAGGGATTTGCACTTACTGTTATATATGTCGAGCTGCTCGACTATGTGTATGTACCATAACAGTTCGTCTGATGCTCTATCGAGCTCGAAGGCAGTCTCGATGAGATTTGGCCACTTCACAGTAGCAATAGTGCCGTCCCGAAAACCTTTGATAACTGCAGTCATACCGGCGCGTTTTATAACGGAATTTTGGGTCACAAGGTCGCGAAGTTCGTTTTCAACAGGGCTAAGCTGATGGCAACATGCTAACGGGAGGCAAATTGAATGCAAAAGGTAAAGGTAGAAGCGGTGTACAGACATTTTGTTGAAATTTTCTTTCCGTGATTGAGACAGGGAACAGCGTTTTGGAATATAAAACAAATTCTCCAACGCACGGACGACTCTTATAGGTCCCGAAGTGACCGATGGACTTAGGCTCGCACGCCTCGGCGCGTGCATCATGGGTCTTTTGTGCATGAAAATAGGCTTGGGGGGACGATGTGACGAAATTGGTTTTATTAACATAGAGATTCGTTTGGACAGCATCTGGGTGACAACCGGTGATGATGGGTGGCTTGGTATGCCCGAGTCGGACCCAATTCAATCGGTACGACCATTAGGTATTGTTTTGAAACATACTCGTTCTAGTGATACCAGAGGGGAAAATCTATCGATACAAATACGAGTGGCTGTGCCGGATATCCTGTGGCTATGTAAGAAGCAGGTTCGATATGACAAACTAATACCATATTTTCAGTACAATATAAATTACAATACTACAGACCCTTATTCCCTATCTACTAAACTCTCTTTCTGTCGCGGGGTCCCATCTACAAGAGGTTAAAATCCTTCTACAATGGCCCATTTTATTTAATACATGAATACAGCTGATATATTCAAATCAGAATAGTATTTAAGAGAGCTACCACATATGCTTATATCTGATCTATTTCACTACTAATGCTATTACATCAAATCAGATTTTTTTTAGGAGCTTGCACTTCATCTATAAATCAATGACTATGCAAGCAAAATATTGTTTATTAGGGAAGAAGCCAAAGCTAAGCCTGAAAACTACATATGTTTCTGGAATTGGTACATACTTCTCTATATAGGTTCATTTCTTTTCTCCCAGAAAGCTTGCTATAATGTTGATTGAACTAGAGGATTGTGAATAACAATCTAGAACAGGTCATAATGTCCCAAGGCACTGCAGTAGTGAATTTTTTTACTGTATATATATTTGACTCAACTATAATGAGCCTAGAAGCAGGAAGGTAAAAGCTAATCATCTGCATAACCACCCTTACTTTAGAGACTACTATTTATAAGCAAGGCCCTGTATACTCTTATAAATTATAACTAAGTTAAATATAATCAGGGACCTGTTAAATACTAACTAAACTTTTTAGAATAATATTCCTAAGAAATAATTAATAGTCTTATAAAATAAAGGCATTAGCTCATTCAAGTCTACTTTCTATATTATAACCTTAAATTAAGTAAGACTACTAATAGGAAATTCTTTATTAATAAGTCTTAATTTACTAACTGCGACTGTTCAGCATACCTTAAAAATAAATTATATAAAAAAGGCTTATTAAAAAATGCAGTATAGAAAAGAGACTCTTTTTAAAAAGACCTTTAAATACTCTATATAATGTAATACTAATATTCAGCTTATTATATAGATAAGAAAGACTAGCCAGATCTTTACTTTAACTTTAAGTATAAAAGATTAGCCACTCTCTGTAAAAGAGCTAGTATATTAACCTTATAGATACTTTCTAATACTTATATATTAGCCACTGATTAATTAAGACTTTAAACTACTTACTACTAATTCAAAAAATAATAGATGAACTTGCCAGGTAATATAAGAAATAGGGTATCTTTATTAATAAAGTTAATATCTTTAGTTTAGATAATAGTAGTATCTAAAGCATTATAGAGATTAGCAATATAGATAGCCTGATATTATAATTTCTAAGATATAAGATCTATAGTAGAAAGTGTATATAAGACTTATTAAGAAAGAATTCATATCTTAGTAGATTATGGTAGATTATAATATAAATTTTCTCTTAGCCTACTGTAGTAGCTAGGTCAGATTTACAGTAGATTATAATTTATAGTTTCTTAGGGAACTTATAGAGTTGCTTATATAGCATAGGGCATACCTATTAAGGCCCTTAATTCAATTGCATCAGGGGAACACATAGTATTTTAATTATTAAAGCCAGATAAGCATGCACAAGACTTTAAGGATTCCTAGGAGGTTAATAACTTCTAGGACTACTATCAGGTCCCCCAGGAGCATGCCATTAAGGCCCTAGGAATATAGATTATCTTTCTAAGAGTAATAAGTCTCCTAGAAGCAGGCAGGCCTTTTACTAAGGGTTAGTTAACCTACACTCAGGGTAATGAGGGCCCTCTTAGATCACCAGGTAAATACCCCTACTATACACACTATACTCTTAGATCTATTTAATATAAGTGCTTCTTAAGTGGTTCATTTTACTAGACATAGCAAAGATCCACTAAAGATGGTCTTTCATTCAATGTCAGTGAATACAGTCCATCAGTTACAGATTTGTAATTATTAATCTTCTTTCCAGATTTGTCTGTGGACACAGACTCTATAATACACAACCTAGAAAGATTAACATTTCCCTATGATTGCGATGCTTCTTAGAGAGAAAAGGGCTAAAGCTCCCAAGCATCCACAGACCTATCCCTACATTTCTACTTCAAATAGTCAGAGCATATAATCAAAGCACAGGATACTACTCATTAAATATGACTCTAGTATCTAAATCAACTTCAGAAATGCATGACCTCCTAACCTATAATATATATAATACTGACCACATTCATAGCAAAATCTTTACCACTTAGATCATAGAGCCTATATACTAGGCTTACTATAGGGAGAATTCACTAAATAAATTTTAGGATTTACTGAGGCTTCAAAGTCAGGGATTAATAGGATCTAGTCTTAGTAAATTTAAAATAACAGAATTTTTTACAGCATATAAGGAGTACCTTTAATAGTATTTAGTATTACTCCTTATATTCTTATATAGATAAGGCTGGTTCAGCCTCTAGCTTCTTTAGATATTTAAGGTGCTATTTTCTTATTAGTTAGAGAGGCTTAAGTAGTTTTTCTTACTTAAGAGGCTCTTAGACTGCTTTAAGATCTCTCTAAAATAATATTATTTAACTGCGCTCAGAGTTCTTCTAGAAAATAAATTATAGATATAACTCTATAATAGTTTTTAAAAGTCTCTATATCTTATTAATTAATAATCCTCTTTAATAGTCTATTTCTTATATATAATAGTTTACTATAATTGCATGGTTATAGCTTACTAAATAAGATTCTATATTAATATACTACTTATTATAATAATATTATATATATACTATAACATTTTAGTTATAAGCTAAATAACTACAAGGTTTTCTTTAAAAATATTAGTATTAGTAAGGTTATTAGAGAATTTAGCCTTAATAATACTTAGGCTATAGAAATACTTTAGAGATCTAATTACATTTCTAAGCCCAGTGAGATAGTTATCTATATAGCTCTTTTCCCTATGGAATAATAAACTTCTAGCTCCTAATTAACTCTTCTATCTTTATTATAACTTAGGTATATTTATTATAGTTAGATTTAGGTATAGGTGGCCTTTTATAGAAGAAATCTCTAGATCTTCTAAAATACTCTTTCTTTAGTTTATATTAAATTATCTATAGTTATACTGACCACTTTAGCTAGTATAATCTTCCTTAAAGATATTAAAGACTCTTATTATTCTAGGTCTATCTAGGCTAGTTATAGAGAGAGTGCTACTAATTTAAGAGGAAGGATAAAGCACAACCTCCTTAGAGTAATTAGGATAGTTATTAGTAGCTAATATATCCTTATAATAGATATTAGGTGAAATAGATTAAGAGAGCTAGCTAATATCTAATGCTGGGGATATTATATTAAATTAAAAAGTGTTAAAATAAATATTAAGAATATAACCTATTAAAATTCTCTATCCTATGCTCTTCTTATAGTATATTATTCTTTAGACTGTAGTAACCTCCTTTTTAAATTTCTTCTAAGATAATAAATTACTCTATTATAATAACAGTCTAAGTATTAAAGCTAACTAAAGAGCTTCTTTATAGTAAATTTAGTATTAGCTACTAAAAGTTTTAATAATCTAGCATAACTATAATAAATAAGAGGATATATAAATAGAGGGAAGTTAAAGTAGATAGAATGCATATAGAAAACTATAAATAGGGTATCTATAGGGATATTTATATTTCAGGCTACATTATCTCCTTACACCCATTCTACTATAAAGTAAAATATTAGTAGATTAGCATGGCTTTTAGCTTTATAGTTAAAGTAATATAGTAATTAGACTATATATTTTATTAGTGCAGCTTCTTAATCCTTTACTATAGCTAATTAAAAAGCTATTCAATCTTATAGTGGATTAACTAGAGGAAGTGTTCCTAGGAGCACTAGCATGATATAGACTATGTAGCAGGCTTCTTGCTTAGAAGTCTACTCAGGCCAATAGTTTTTGTCTCCACTTTGTGTAGCAAAGCATATCAATGCAGTTGAGGTCTAAGGTATCCACTGCGTAAGCGAATCCTCCTCTTCCTGAGTCAATTTATGGCCGTTGGCGCGCATATCACCTTGGTAAGTGACGCCTTTTAGCCGGTCGCGGAGCGTAGACCAAGGGATTTGAAATGTAGTGGCAGCTTGACGAATAGACGGTATTTCATGATTTTTAATAGCTTTGATAGCTAGTAGAACCCTACCCTCTTGCCCTGATGATTTTTGACGTTTTTCAGTGCGTTTTGGTGGCATAGTGGCTGTTGGAAGGTAGTAGGTGTGAAAACGCGACGTGTTTTGGAGAGGGGGCCAACTGGGTGGGCAGGCTGGGTAGGAATTATGTTATTCTGTGCTTTGCCCCTTTTTAAGGGAAAATAAGCACTTATATTAATATAATTAGAATTAGTTTTTCTTGGCTGAGAGCCTAAGTAGCTAAAAGAATTTCAGATAAAATTTATAAATTTTTAGATTTAGTGCTCTGTAAAGGTGCTAGCATATCCTGATTAATCTCTATGATAGACTTTAAATCCTTGTTCCTAGTAGGAGGGAGGTACAGAGTTACTGTATTTGAAAAGTTGTGATAGAAGTAATAAATAAGTGTTGGCCTTGCATGTGGGTCTGTTTACTGGGATGTTACTGTATTTGAAAAGTTGTGATAGAAGTGGCAAATAAGCATTGGCCTTGCATGTGGGTCTGTTTACCGGGATGTTACTGTATTTGAAAGGTTGTGATAGAAGTGGCAAATAAGCGTTGGCCTTGCATGTGGGTCTGTTTACCGGGATGTTACTGTACTGTATATGGAAAGTTGTGATGGAAGTGATAAATAAGCGCTATAGTAGTAATTGACCAAGCCTGTATCAGAGGGGGTAAGAAAGTTTTTCATTGGTGATTATGTCAGAGTTTCTGAGGTCCAGACTCTGGGATTGAGAAGTTGCCCGCATGTATATGCTGTTACTTAATATAGTACAGCAATTGCAGTAGTTAAAGTTTAACGGGTACGTCATCTTTACAACGCGTATATTACCGACCCAGGAATCTGGGTATGGTTAGTATGGAAATCGATGACTTAAAGACCTTGCAATAACTCGTCTTTTCCTCTTGCCCATTCCTCATAGTGTGCGGAGTTTCCCGTATATACTTGGACGCTTTACCCCATAGCTGCAATTCGTTGGCAAGCTTGGGACCGTCAGAACCATGGCCACAGCTGAATTTGCTGCCGCTGAAATAGGTGGCTCGCAATGCTGTAATCTTGGAGATCATAATCAGCGTTGCCGGATAGTCATCATCGGTCCGTCTCCAGATTCCCCCGGAATTATATGTACTTGGCCATCTGACATAGTGCAGGAGGGGGTTCAGCGGCATTCGCTGCCGCTGCCGCGGCCGCACCGTTCGCAGCCTCTGTTAAGATTGTGAACGAAGGCTTACCCATGGGCGGCACATGTGTGAATGTTGGCTGCGGTGAGTAAAGATTGGTGATAAATACGTATTTTTGTGTTTATATTGCTAATGTGAATTATCTTGACCAGTTCCTTCGAAATTCCTCATCCAAGCGGCTCATATAAGCAGCCCCCACAATTCCAGTCCGCCATATCATGGGTTTTCGAACGTCTCTGAGAGAGTCAGCGACTTCGCTGCGTTGACGGCACAGAATCGTCAGCTTGTGGAAGATCTCCGTGAGAAGAAGTATGCCAATGTTATTGCCGGATTAAATAATGTTGAGTATGTCCAGGGGCTGGGAAGGATTCTCAGGAAAGGCGATTATTTCTCTATCGCTGTCGATTGCGGCAGCACTGAGGAAACGCCTTCCCGGGAACTACTTGCGGATCGAGTGATCTTAGCAACAGGTGTGCGCACCAGTCTTCCGAAGCAGTTGCTCCCGGATTTGGAGAAAGTGCCTTATCTCACAAACGAAACCGCTTATTTCGAGCCTATCCTACCAGAATCTCTCATCGTGCTCGGTGGAGGCTATGTTGCGGTGGAAGCGGCCCAGATGTTCGCACGACTTGGCTCTCGGGTGACGCTTCTGCAGCGATCGTCACACATTCTCTCCGACACTGATGAAGATATAGGGCTGGCTTTAGCTGGCTATTTGCGAGAGGAAGGGATAGACGTGGTTGTGGGCCTCGAGATATTGTCTGCAACTCTTGATGATGGCAAGGTTATGGTAACGGCGAGACTGACCAACGGAAAGCCCTGGACTTTTAAAGCATCAAAGATCTTCGTTGCCACTGGTCGCCGTGCGAAGACGGAAAACGTGTCAGAGGTACCGCTGCGGCTGTCTGATTCGCCGCATGGCGGATTTGTTGTTTCAGATACCTTACAGACTTCCATTTCCGGGGTTTATGCCGCAGGGGACTGTGTTGCTGGCTCGCCGCAATATGTGTACACGGCAGCAGCGGAAGGCAAACTTGCAGCGCTCAATGCTCTGGCCTCGTTTAATGGCCAAAAGGAGTCGCCGATCGATTATTCAGTCGTCCCTTGGGTTGTTTTTTCATCTCCAGCTGTCGCTGGAGTCGGTCTCGATGTCCATGAAGCCCGAGCCAAAGGCATCGACGCCGAAACTTCCACTGTCCCCCTCTCCCTCCTTCCTCGGGCCATCGTGCAACAGGAAACACGTGGGTTTGTGACCTTGATTCGGAATAAGCAGGACGACACCATTATTGGAGCGCGTATCTTGGCAGAAGAAGGCGGAGAGCTCGCTATGGAAGCGTCCCTTTGTGTTCAACATAAGATCAAGGCCCAGGAACTGGCGGGGATGTTCCATCCGTATTTGACGTGGAATGAAGCCTGGAAATTAGCAGCTTTGGGATTTTCAAAGGACGTCAACCAGCTTAGCTGTTGTGCAACATAGCCGCGCATGCCACGGCTCTAACTAGCTGTCTTGTCTAGAATATGGAATTTTATTACTTAGAAGAGTCGGAGATCTCCGAAGAGGGATGCGAGGGTCGGTAGGCAGTCCGGAAAAGCTCATCGTGGAGTGCAGAGTACCCGATATAGTTTTCAGTGGTGCAGCATTGATTTAGCCCCTTCTATGGAGCATGAGCAGGATCAGTCACGTAAGAGGGCTCCGCCAAGGTGCAGTGGGTGTGGGGAGACAGGGCATAAGATCAATCGTTGTAAGAATCGCTAGTTTGAGACAAATAGATACGTTTTTGGTAGAGATATCCTGATTCAAAAATTCCTGATGGTGGTGGGTGTCTGGTTTAACCGGGTGTCCGGCTTAACCGGGAATTACGGTATGTGCTCGCAGTAAAAGCTGAAGTGAGCATCACATTTCTCCCCCCTGTCGTGTCTGTTCGTCCGCGGACACATAAAGACCTACTTTTTTCCGACAAAAGATGCTGTTCCACACACAACATAGGGGTGATCATAAGACTCACTGTAATCACGGTGAATTTTTTCCCTTAACATCGAAAGTTGAGGAACATGCCTCTATGCAGCGTACGAACTGCTGAGAGGAATTTTTCCCCCTTGTAAGTCAAAAGGATTTGTGCCTTTACCTATTAATTCTTTGACTCACCTTGAGACAGATGGTTCTCGGTGTCCCTAGGCACAGGGATGGCTTCTATGCTTCTGAGCCAGCTACCTTATAACACCCGTGGCGTCCAATTGGCATCTCTTGCATTGTTCGTCTTAAACATTCTGGTTTTCGTTACCATATTGGCTATCAGTATGTGTCGGTACATTCTCTACCCACAAGCATTACGGGGCGTCATCGAAGACCGTGAGCAAATACTGTCCTTGCCACTTATACCCATGGCATATTCAATGTTGATAAATATGATAACATTTGTGCTTGTTCCCTTATGTATTTCTCGTGTAGTGATAGGTGGAAATTCAATCGGTTCAGGGTATTGGAAAGAAGCAGTGTCGGAGAGATCGGCCGGCAGTGGTTGTGGGAAAAAGGCCGCCTGGAAGGCTTCTGCTTTCTGGTCAACTGTCTCTGCAAGTTCGCCTGGTCTTTCAGGATCTTGGACCTTTAATGAGGGGGTGAGACCTTTCTTATATGCTCCACTGTAGTTTCTTGCCCATTTAGCAAGATGCTATATACCCTGCGGGCCATCTTCAATGATCTGTTGGACTTGGCGCCGGTGCACTCTGGATAGTGCCTTTTTAATGAGGCGTGCCTTATTATTGTGTGCCTAGGTGTATTGCATCCAGTTGTAGGGGTCTTTTGTCTTTATGTGTTTGCATTATAGGTGATGGACTTCCTGAATAGCAGCCTTGCATTTATTATTGAAATCTGGGTTTGACTATGCTAATGGGTTCACCCATAGGGTAGAGAAGTTAATTACTAATTAAATAATATCTAGCAGCATCTGGCATTGATACTTAATTTATATCAGGTCTGCTTGGGAGAGATCTCTTGCTTATAGCCCTTCTTTAATTTTCTAAATAAGCTTAGTATTATTAGTTGTCTTCCCATTTCTCTATTTCTTCTGTATATGTATTAGTGTTTTAATATTAAGCACTATTCTAATAGGGAAATGGTTAGATAAATGTTCAATATTATCTGCTTGCTTATAGTGGATTAGTCTACTAGAGAGACTTAAACTAACAAAGATGAGTTTAATAACTAAAGACTGATTGTTTTAAGTCCAGGTGGCTTTTTCTTCCTTAGTAATCAAGTCAAGATCATACTCATCTGTAATCTCCAGTAGTTGTTTAGCTTTATTGTCAACTCTGGTGCCTACTCCTCCCTATACTAGATGGTGTGCATTCATGTCTCCCACTACCACATGCTTGGCTAAGGGTCACTTAGCTAGTTCACTTTTTAGCTGAGCTAAGGTGTTGCTGCCAGGTCTATTATATATATTATACATAAATAGGTCTATCCAGTCCTTGCCTATATGAGCCTTTCTGAGCTTCAGTAGCTGGTAATCCCGCGAGATGACCTGGCACGATCAAGTAGCAGGGTTGATCTTTTTTGACACAAAGAGGCATACACCAGGTTGGGGAGGATCTGGGTCTGGACCTTGTCCCTGGCCTTGGTTCTGTCCCCTCAGGGTTTGCTTCGCTGGGTAGAGTAGCTGGAATGTTACCACTGCTGGTTGATGGGTTATGTGCTGCTCTTCATTTTTCCACAGTTCCTGTACAGTGATAACATCCGTCTCCAGGACTTTCTTGTCCCTAAGAAACATGGCCATCACCGGCCATGCTTTGTGTGCGTTATAGTGAATATTTCAAATGACTTCATTAGTAAAGTTGTTCGTCATCACTCCGCTCACTGGTCTCATACTATACTTCATTATTTAGGTCTTCAATTGTGGGTGCATCAGTCATAATCACAGGAGGGGAGGATCTGACAAGCATTACCCATTATTGGTTATACTTGAGAGTAATGAGTTTCTGGTATTCTAGGCTCTCTGGGTCTAGCTCCTCCAGATTAGGCTCTGGTGTAGTGTCAATGTCATTTATCATTGTAACATCATTGGTGAACTGGGTGAGCTCATCTTCAAAATTATCCTGTTGTAGGACATCATGTAGAAGGGCACTCTGTGTGAGCTAGATGTCAAACCAGTTACTGTCATCCAGTTGTTCATCCATGGTATCCTCCAGCTCTCCCACTCGGCGTTTCTTAGACACCATGTTGTCTTGTTCAACTCTCTGAGAAGAAGCAGCCTGGGATCTTGTTGACCGCTGCCTTGCCCGAACCACCAAGGATGTGGGTGCTTGTTCCTTGGGCCTAGTTCTGGAACCCTTCGGGCGACCGGGGCCCCTTCTCAGCTTTGTTGGCTCAACCTGCACTTGAGGAGCCCTCTCCGACCTCTCTGGTTCGAGTTCCAGATCTATTATGATCGGTGGTGGGGAGCCAGCAAGATGATACACCAAACTCAAGAACAAAAAGCCATGGTTGGTCCTTATGTCGCCGTGCTAGTAACTTCAGTGATACGTCGTTCCCCTACCCCCGACAGTCTGTCGGGCTCCGACACCACTTCCAGAAACAAGTTTTCATATATCGCCCCGGTCATTGTGATCTCTGTTGGACTAACTGCGATACTTCTCTTGAATATTTATTTTCGTCGTCGTTCTTCTCAGCGGGTGACGCCTGTTAATACCCTTCCTGCAAACCAACAACAAAGCCGCGAGACGAATACAGCAAAAGCACTTCTAGATACCTTTCCCATTGTTAAGTTCAGAGGCCCGCATGATAGCAGTCTGGAAATGGGCGATTTGGCCGCCGTTTCTCGTGAAAGCAGAGAATTAAGGGCACCAGCTAATCAAGGGCCGCAGCCGTGGGAAACGTCAGAACAAAATACTACGGTGGATGAAAGAGACCTTGCTCAAGTACATCGGAAAACTTCAAATGTATCACCCACACTTACTCTCGCTTATGCGACGGCAAATGTTGCTTGCTCAATCTGTACCGAGAACTTTACCGACGGCCAGAATGTGAGAATGTTGCCGTGTGGTCATCAGTTCCATCCACGGTGTATTGACCCATGGCTTCTCAATCGGTCATATACATGTTCTATGTGCCGCATTGATCTCAGTCGGTCTGATCTTGTCTAGTTGGATAGCTCTAGGGCAAATAATGGGCAACCAAGCTAGGGTTATGACACCTGGATTGCAAAGATAATGCATTGTGACTGAAAATCATGTAAAGGATTTCTAGGAGAACTTTGAAATGTCTACGTCAAACTTTGTTAGAATAATCTTCTGTCTCTCGCAGTATGACTAGAATTTCTGCCAGAGGGTCCAGGCTGAATGATTTTTAAAAAATGTTGAACCTTATACTCTGATTTATTCCCCAGGCTCTTCACGAACTTCAGTTGTATATAGCACCCTGGCCAATGTATCCAAGATAGCAATAATTCAGAACATACGATATCCCGGACGGGGTATCCCAGACAACAACGGTGTACTAATCACATGCTCAACCTTAAAATATCCAGCCTCAAGCGACGGTTGCAAAAAAAAAAGAAACACAACCAAAGAGCTCGGTGTTCAAAGCGGCTCCCGCCAACCCAAATATCATTTAGGATATAGCACAGTAAGGTGGACATGGACCTTAGCTATACTTTGATGTTGTTGACAGTTGGGTGAGTGTTAAGTCATTCTCTTGTCTAAGATTTTTGAAACTTCCTCCAGAGGCCGGCTCTTCGTCTCTGGAAAGAGAAAGTAAAAAAATACCAAGAAAATCATGAGACAGCCTACATTGACGCAATGGTAGTTCCAATAGAGCACAAAAAAAGCCACCTGGTTGATATATTGGACGAAAAATCCAGCTACAGCATCGATTGAAAACATAGTCGCAAGGCCCTTTGCGTTGTAATATGATGCTCGTGCAACTCTGGAATAAAGCCGAAACATCGGAAATAATTCCACCACTGTCTATACAAAGAACCAAGTTGATTGTAAATCAACCTATATTGTCGTTTTTTATCCCTCAGAAATAAGATTGAACTTGTCACAGAAGGTGGCAGGTGGCATGTTTATGTACATGCGGCTGCTGATCTAGCATTTCAACTCATTTCTGATAGAAAGAGCCACTTAGTTCTTGTTAAGACAGAGATCGGTAGTCTGAGGGTTTGATCCCCCTAACTTGTTAGATTAAGTTTAAACTGACTTGAACACTTAATAGAGAGACAACTCTTTCTTGGCAAAAACGTTTTCTTGAAATATCTCGCCAATCAGAGGTACCAGGATCTCGTGAATTAGTTCATCTTAGTTGTAACTTCACGCGCTGCCATTTGATACCCATTTTGGGGGTGAAATGGCGGCGATGGTTGCGACTGGTGCAAACGCACAGAAATTGCCCCCGGACGGGAGAGGAACACCGAAAACCATGGTACCCGGTGGCCCACCCACATCGATGGACGACATCGCAGAAGGAGCTCGCCGGGTGCTAAACCACATCGAGAACAATAGCACGGAGGACCGATATGTCACTGGATACATTCGGGCTGTCCGCCAATACGCACTCAACGCCCAACGGGGCGATGGCATGGAGATGGCCAAGGTGCTTGAAACGTTGGCCGAGATTAACGCCGACACCAAACGCCTGAACCAACGTATCGAAACTGTTGAGAAAACAACGAGCACACTATCGACGTCTTTGTCTACCCTTCCTGCTGACTCCGCGGCAGCGTGGCGAGCCTTTCGAGCCAAAGACTGGCAGCGTGGCTTGGCCCAGGCTGAGACGCCCAACCTCCGTAGCTACGGCACATCGCCTCCGGGGGTCCCGGAAATTGAGCTTCGCGAGGACAGGGAATTGATTGTGAAAGTTGGACCCAACCGTGCACAGGTCCGCGCGTTATCACCTAAGGAGCTCGTGGAACGGACAGAGCGACAAAAAGCAACGGTTACCAGACAGAAGAACTCCACGGCCCTAGCTGGAGGGGCTAGCTTCGTTGCAGCCCGGAAACTGCCATCAGGCGATGTGGTAATGATAGCAAACAGTGCGGCAGGGGCTGAGACCCTCCGCAGGCACACCGAGTGGCTAAGGGCGTTCGGGCCAGGCTCGATCGTCCAGGAACCGTCATGGGGGGTCGTGGCGTACAACGTTCCGGTGAAATCGATGAAGCTTACCCCGGAGACGATGACCAACGTCGCAGCTGAACTGCTCGCGCAGAATAACTGGGGAGAAGCTGCCAGGATTCAGTATGTCGGCTGGCTGAAGCGGCCGGGGGCACGAGCAGAGGGCTCGGTCCTAATCGAGTTCACTAGCCCAATAGTGGCTAACCACGCGATCGTCACTGGTGTCGTCTATGGTAAGCAAATCCATCATGCTGTGCGTTTCTGCCGGGAAGGGCGGACAAAGCTATGCAGGAAATGCCAAAAGCCGGGGCATATCCAGTCACACTGTTCCAACGACTTCAAATGTGGCCACTGCGCCGATGGGCACCCGACCTGGGAGTGCCCATCGACGAAGGGGCAAAAAATACCAGTCAAATGTGCCAACTGCGATGGAGATCACCGCCCGACTAGTCAAGAATGTCCAGTAAAGAGGGCAGCCATGACCGAGGCTAAACGAGCATTAGCTGATTCATCTACCTACCACCGCGTGCCTCTGCATTTCCGACATACCGTGGATGGCAGCAAGGCGGCACCTCCGACTACTGGACTTGGAATATCAATGCCTGCACCGGAGAGACAGGCGGAAGACGAGTCACCCCAGCAACCCCAACCGGTTGCAATCGACCTGGAAGCGGAACCACATGCTATGGGGGCGCCGGCTAAACAGCATATTGAACTAACGAAGACCAGGAGAGGTCCGGGCCGCCCGAAAGGTTCGAGAGCCAAGCCCAAAGATCAGGGACCGCAACCGAGGGACAACGTAGCCCCGACGGCAAATCAACGATCAACAAGATCGCAGGCCGCCTCTCAGAAAGCAGCCCAGGAACACACCATTTCTAAAAAGCGCCGCGTGGGCGAACCCGAGGACACTATGGATGAACAGCCAGACGATAGCAACTGGCTCAACATCCATCTCCCTCAGGCAGAGCCATCACAGGACCACCCGCAACAAGATCGGTCCGAAATTGAGCTTACTCAGTTCACTAATGAAGTCACCACAATCAATGACACCAACAGTCCCGAGCCTAGTCTTCAGAACCTGGATCCAGATAGTCCGGAGTACCAAAAACTGATTACTTTGAAGTACAACCGCCCACAATCTGTGCCAGTCAGATTGTCTCCTCCGGTGTTCATGACCAACGCACCCACAATCAAAGACCAAAATGACGAAATATGGCACGAAACAAGCGAGCACAGCAATAATAAATAAATACATTAATGAGATCATTCCAATTGCTCCAGTACAACGCACATAAATTATAGTTAGTAATGGCCACTTTTCTCAGGGACACAGTGGTCCTTGCGGCGGACATTATTGCAATTCAAGAGCTGTGGCGAAATGAACAGTAATATACGACCCACCAGCCAGCGACTACAGCATTTCAGCTGGTATACCTAGTGAAACAAATCTCCCAAAACCAGAATCAACCTCAGGATCTGGAATCAGACCCATCTCTGCCAGGAATATGCTTCTTTGTCTTGAGGAAGATTGATCCTAGCACCTGGTCGTGCTAACTGATAATGCAGGATTATCAGCTACTAAAGCTAAGAAGAGCTTATATTAGCAAGGATTGGACAGACCTATTCATACATAATATGTATAATAGGCCAGGCAGTGATATGCTGGTCTGGCTGAGAAATAAATTAGCTAGGCAACTGCTAGCTGAACATATTGTAGTGGGAGATATAAATGCTCACCACCTGACATAGGGAGGACCAGGAGTTAGGGCTGATAATGAAGCTAAGTAACTACTATAGATTATAGATAAGTAAGATCTAGAGCTAACTACTAAGTAAGGGAAAGCTACCTAGACATGAAACAATCAATTATTAGTAATTAACCTCACATTTATTAGTTCAAGCCTTAATAGCAGACTCATCTGCTATAAATAAGTGGATGATATTAAGTAAGCATCAGACTACTTTCTTATTAGAATAGTGATTAACATTAAAACACTAATCACTATACAACAAAGGTGGAGAAACTAGAAAGCTACTAATAATAAGAAACTAGTTAGAAAAATTAAAGAGGGCCTATAGACTATAGAATAATCTGTGGCTAATCACCTACAAATTAAAGTGCAATGTTAAAGACTAATAGAAGTCATCCAGTCAGCTATTAACTTCTTAACCCTATAGGTGAATCCATTAGTATAGTCAAATCTAGACTTTAATAATAAGTACAAGACTGCAGTAAAGGATATCTACTAACTATAATATATCTATATAAGAATAAAGGACCCTTATAACTGGATATAGTATTTAGAGGTATATAACAAGAAGACATACCTAATTAAGAAAATGCTCTCTAGAGCACACTGACACTGAGTCTAGTAAGTTATTAAAGATGGGCTATAGGGTATATGGCGCCTTATGAAATAGGCAAGGCACTAAGATAAGGCATATAAAAAAGGTCTCACTCCTTCCTTAAAAATTCAAGACCCTTGATGGCTGGGCAAGATTGCAGAAATAGTTGATTAGAAAGCAGAGGCTTTCTGAGTGGCCTTCTTTCCATAACTACCATAAGCAGACCTCTCCAACACTTCGTCCTATCAATACCCATAACCGATCGATTTCCCTCCAATCACGGCACAAGAGATACACGATGTAGTAAGGACAGCGAAAGCAGGGAAGGCACCAGGAGATGACGGGATCCCAAACTCCCTGTGGCACAAGCTGATCGGGATCCCTAGTGTTTTGCAGGTGCTGGAACATATGTTCAACGCGTGCATCCGCACTGGCTACAATCCAACACATTTTCAGAGGTCAATCACGGTGGTCCTCCGAAAACAAGGCAAAAGTGACTATCAACTGGCAAAGTCCTACAGGCCAGTTGCGCTTCTCAACACTCTGGGAAAGTTTCTCGAAGCGGTAATTGCACGACGAATTAGCTACGCCGTCGAAACTGAAGGACTGCTTCCAAAGACTCATCTCGGCGGCCGACGAGGCATTTCCACGGACCATGCCATTCACATTATGGTCGACCGAATCAAACTGGCCTGGGGAAAGGGCAAACCTGTGGTGTCCCTACTAATGCTGGACGTGTCTGGAGCATACGACAATGTGTCCCACGACAGATTACTCCATAACCTCAAAAAGCGAAAACTGGGGCAGCTCGTCCCCTGGGTTGAAGCCTTCCTGTCGAACCGGAGCACAAAAAAAAAAAAAAAAAATTCAAAAAATTAAAAAATTTAAAAAAAAAAAAAAAAAAAAAAAAAAAAAAAATTTAAAAAATTCAAATGCCGGAAGGCACATCCAATCTGTTTCCAACACACACCCACAGGCATTCCACAAGGGTTGCCAATTTCCCCAATCCTCTATTTAGTCTACAATGCAGACCTGATTAAGAACTATAGAAATGGAGTAATAAATAGCAGCTGGGTGGATAATGCCTGCTTTATAGTTAAAGGAGATAGCAAGCAGGAGACTATAAGAAAGCTTTATTTAGCATGCTAAAAGGCTAACCAGTGGGCTAAGATACATGCTTTAGTCTTTAATCTAAAGAAATACATGCTTATGTACTTTATAAATATAAAAGAGGTTAACCCAGAATACACAGTGCTGAATTTATAAGGTTATATAGTTATAATAATAAGAATAGCTGAGTAGTACTTGGGCTATTAGCTTGATCCAAGCCTAGACTTCTAGCACCACTGTGAGACAGCAGTTATAAAGGCAGGTATATCCCTCTAGATATTACAGAGCCTAACCAGCTCCATCTAGGGGAGCTCCTTAGCCACTATATACAGGATCTACCAAGCTATGATCATCCCCTAGTTACTCTTTAGAATATCAGCTTAGTACTAGCCTATACTGGCTAACAAAGTGAAAACATATATAATTAGATAATCATTTATAGCTATACAGAAACATACAGCATGCCTGATTAGTAGGGCATTTAGGATAATAGTAGTAGAAGCACTAAATATAGAATTACATCTACTACTAATTATAATTACTATAAACAGGATAGTCAAAGAAATAGCCCTATAGCTATAAATAGAATCTATATTCACTATATTACTAATAATACTACAATATTAACCAGTAGATAAGAGAGAATAGTCTAGATAGTCACTGATAGAGGCGCAAGCCTAGAAAATAGGTGGATGTCTTATAACTCCCCTAGAAACTTTGGCCAGGGACTAGAAGAGTTAGAAGGTATTTATCTAGGCACTATAACAAGCACTACTAGAGGTGACTATTAAAGACAGAGAGACTGCTATGAATTACTATAATAAGATCTTATTTAAAAACTTATAAGAAAGACCCTTAATACTCTATACTAATAATAGTGGAATTAAAGAAAAGATTAGTGTAGTAGTGATAGTTAATCTAGAGAAAGAATATGCTTATAACTAGATAAGTAATAAGGAAACATCTATAGTATATGCTGTGGAGCTCTATATCATTAAGATAGCCCTTGTCTTAGCCTTATAGAGTACAGAGCTGTAGACTATACTAGTAAAGAATAGGCTTATTATCTTTATAGACAGCTAAGCTACACTAAAGGCACTCTACTAATTATAAATACCATCAGGGCAAGCCTATCTGGCTGGGTGTCTAGACCTAATCTAGTGACTTGCATGCACTAGAGGCACCTAGATAGAGCTTAGATAGATCCCTGCCCACTAGGGAGTGACTAGTAATAAAATAGTTAACTAATATATAAAAAAAGCAGCCCAGGAACCTAAAGGATCATAGAACCCTTATAACTAGAATATCCACCTCACAGCTACAGCAAAGCACCACATCTATAATAAGGCAAAGATTAAGTAGGAAAAATTATGGACTAGTAAGAAAACTAGTCAGCTAATAAAATGTTTAATTAAAGTACCAACCCAGAAGACCCTAGTATATTAGTTAGGCCTAAGGAAAGCAATAATATTAATTCTAATACAGCTTTATACCAGATAAATTAGGCTGTATATATATCTAAATCATATTAATAGACATAATTCAGCACAGTGTGATTGTGATTTAGGAAACTAGATAATTAATTATATTTTGCTGGAGTGCCCATTACTTTAGAATAAATATAAATAAATAAGGAACACCTTATCTGACTGTGGAGTTACTCTTTAATATAATAACCTCCTAGAGCAACTAGAGGCTCGCATAATTATAATGGAATTTATAGTTAGAATGGGTCTTTTAGACTAGTTTCAGGCAGTCAACCCAGTTGCTCTTAGTATAGGAGAAGGTAATAAGATAGAATAACCCCTTAGAACAGTGTAACAGAGGAAGAAGGATAGCACCTACTAGAAGTGCAGTGTCAGGTCCACTGCACTCCCTTGATCCAAGCAAATATGTAAGCGGAGGCCAACAGCAGAAATAATGAAGCAGGAGAGAGTAAGAGAGTGATGTGAAGGCATGGTGTGTGTGTGTCTAGCAAGATAGATCCCAGATTGTGGGAGGATCCAGGGGGAGGACGTTCATTTTGGGTTGACTGATTTTGTTTATTGTGTTTGCATATCTGCGTTTCCTTTGTCTTGTTTGCATTTGTTCAAGGACAACTAATGAGGAGCTCACTCTGTGAGCCCTATTGGACAGTTTGTCTGGTGGGCAGGCGCCCACTCTACAGCTGTCGGCAGGCCCGACAGCACTCCTGCATAGCAGTATATATTTAGAGCGAGCTATATCAGGCAAATGAATTCATCATCATCATCATCATTGAACACTTAATAATGGCAGACTACCCAATCTCTATACATGTTTCCCCGCTTTGGCTCAGAATATCTGCCAGGAACGGTGTCTTGAGGATTTTCTTGTTAGCCAACATTATCAATGTCCCCCAAAACGTAATAAGCCAAAGCAAAAGAGTGATGCCTGATAGAACCTAGCATAAATAAAACAAAGTTAGTGAAAATTTTGTTGAAGACAGTCCGCGTGGATAAGTAACTTGCCGTTGCAAAGATCTTGAAGAATGTTGACGACAGTTGATTACTGATCATTATTGTTGCCATAGCCAACGTACCTACCAAGTTCAGAATATGCCGCTTTAGTGCACGAAAAAAATTCAGAAAGGATGTGATACCCGTCGGGAATGTTGTACTCCACCAATTGATGTTAAAAGAGACCTTTGCTCTGACTGCTGATGTTGCTGCAAAAAGGAACCACCACAACCCACACGCCCAGAAAGGGAGGCCGGCTACCAATCCTATCTTGGAGAAAATTTCCTCCGGACCTGGTGCCCTAGAAGGTCTGAGTCTCACGCTGCATAATGGATAAGCTTATATGCATCCTACCAGGAGTAACTGATCACCAATTTCTCCCAATCTCATAAGCCTAAAAACACCATTAGTGAAATGTATCGTATGTATTTGGCTGTGAGTTGAGGCATACCCAAACGCGCCGTATCCAAATGGACCTGTTGGCAGAGCTAACGACACTATATGCTCCTTTGGTGGCATATTGGTCTCCAGTATGTTGTAGACATAGAGTATAATGAAAGCCATGGCTGGAAGTATGCCAATACTCCACAGGATATAGCTTGTGATAGCCGTCTGAGTTATCTGACGTTCGCTCGAAAGGACTTCCGCAATAACCCCACCCGAACTTGCAGAGACAATCGGCGCAAGAAATGGAAATAACCCGCTCGTCGTCATGACCGATGACTTTATACCGTGGGTCCAGAGTCTGTGGTTGAGATGAGCAGAAAAATAAGAGGAAGCAAGAAGAATAAAAAATAGCCACTTACATATTGAAGGAGACAAGGCAGCAGACCAGAATCGAGAGAGAGACATCTACCCACCACAGAATCCAAGCTAGTTGAATCGGCCAGCACAATTGCAGCTATGCGGTAGAGTGTCCAAGTATATACGGGAAACTCCGCACACTATGAGGAATGGGCAATAGGAAAAGGCGAGAGCTATTGCAAGGTCATTTAAGTAGACATCGATTTCCATACTAATCATACCCAGATTCCTGGGTCAGTAATATACTGTATGGCGTTGTAATGATGACGTACGCGTCAAACTGTAACTACTGCAATTGCTATAATGTATTAAGGGCACATACACGCTGGCAACTTTTCAATCCCAGAGCCTGAACCTCAGAAACTCCGATATAATCACAAATGAAAAACTTTCTTGACCCCTCCGATACAGGCTTGGTCTATTACTACATAGCGCTTATTTGTCACTTCCATCACAACTTTCCAAATACAGTAACTAACTGGGCGTCCCGGTAAGCAGACCCACAACGTAACGAGCTAACAGTGATGTTCCAAAAGTTTTTGAACACCCCCTGTACGGCGTGACCTACAGTACTCCGTATATGAGAGTCGGTTCCTATTGGGCGACTGACTCCTAATGCAGCTGACTACTTCATGGCGCTAACCCGAAGGGGAAGAGAGTCCTTACAACCTACAGCACCTGCCTTAACCGCTCTCACCGCCTGCTGGATACGCCGAACGGAGAAAATGCTGAAATTTCCAGCACATCTATTGCAGGCGGTTTCTCGTAGAACTGAGACATTCAGCGAGTCAGAAAGGTTGTATGCGCCATATCAGTATATGTAGAAGGTATTCTGGTCAATATATATAAGCGTTCACACCGGCAGAAAGTTATGTAACCAAGGGGCGTGGGCAGAGTTTTAAACCTTAACTATGAAACATGACTGTGCGCTGATTTGTCACTTCTATCACAACTTTTCAAATACAGGACTTTCTCGTACTACTCGTAAAATCTGTTTGGCCAAATACGTGTAAAGGTTATAAATGTTCTGTTCTCGATGCGTCCGTTGCTGTCGACAAAAAAATTCAACTACACATTTCGTCCGTCCCTCACAGGCCTGCTATTCCCTAAGCCTGAATTCGCCAATGTCACAGAAAAGCTCCGTCTCGCTTGAATATGAGCAACTTAAGAACCAGTTACTCGCCGACATGATGGCAATACCAGCATTCTTCCCGGCACTTCTCCGACTTGTTAGCAGAGGAGAACCAGTACCCATTGCTGCTCTTGCTACCGAAGTACACATACCAATCCACGATATCGAACAGTGGCTCCGTCAACATCCCGGGACCGACTGGGACAGCCAGGGACGGCTGCTCGGTTTCGGCCTTACCCAGCGCCCGACAAACCACCGATTTGTCCTGGATGGCCGGACCCTTTACACATTCTGTGCCGCAGACGCCTTGATTTTTCCAGCCCTCCTTGGCCAAACCGCAAATGTTGAGTCCAGATGCGCGGATTCAGGCCAGCAGGTTCATGTCAAGGTTGAGCCAAATGCGGTTGTGTTTGCCGACCCTGGACAGACAATGGTTTCACACATTCCCGGGTCTCTGAGCAGTTGTGACATCAGAAGCACAGTATGTAACCACGGCGTTTTCTATGCCTCGGTTGAGTCTGCGCTTCACTGGCAAGAGAGACACCCCAACGGGGTGGTCCTTCCAGTTGAAGAGTTCTTCAATATTTGTTTAGCTGGATTGAAGAAGGCAGGCCTCATTCCATTTACGTGAAAGCCTGCGAAAGCGCAGTCATAACTATCTTATCCTGGGACGCGTCCTCTATTACTAAGTAGAGTCCCATCCGATCGAATGGCACATATAACTATCTGAAGCTAAGTCGACTAAGTGTATAGCTACAATATCGGAATCTATGTAGGCTCCCAGCAATCCTAGTAAGCAGACACACACTTATATTTAAAGTGGCAGTCAAGAAGCAGGAGTTCGCTTGACATGACATCTCAGATCCCCCGTATCATTACATAGCGACTGGACGCCTTTTTATACTCATGACACTGAAAGTTGTCGACTTCATTTGAGACTTTATCGGAACAAGTTCGTAATATTGGAGAAATTTTCTGAGGCTGGTTAAGGGTAGGGAAGCGTGTGTTGCAAATATTCTTGGGCGGCGGTGTAGCCTTCGCTTGTCCCATTCCTTATTTCTGAACTGGGTGTAGGGACGGGCAAGAACGATGCTGAAGACTTACCATAACCATACAATCCATGATAACAGACTCTTATAGTAATGCATGTCCTTGACTGAATTTAGAATTTAGGGAAAGTGAATGACGAGGAGCAGAATAAGCCCAATCGAGGTCAATCAGTCAGTCCCTCGTACGGTTCGTTCCTTCTCCCACCAAGTGACTAGCTGAGGTTACCATAACGTTGCATCATCTATGCCTTCAGACTCGAAGTATTTGTGTGTCTATTTTGCTTTCCGTTAAATTCGTACTCCGTATAGTGCACAATGATGAAACCAACCCTTATTTGTCACTTCTATCACAACTTTTCAAATACAGTAACTCTGTACTCCGTACCGCTATGAACAAGGATTCATAGCCCATCACGGAGGTCAATCAGGATACGCTAGCGCCTTTGCAGAGCACTAAATCCAAAAATTTATAAATTTTATCCAAAATTTTTTCGGCCGCTTAGGCTCTCAGCCAAGAAAAACTAATTCTAATTATGTTAATATAAGTGCTTATTTTCCCTTAAAAAGGGGCAAAGCACGGAATAACCGTGGTAATTTATGTAAGGGACGGTTATATGAGGATGGGACTACTGTTTAAATATGCAGTGTCTACTGCTTTAACTCGAACCAAACCTCATCTACCTTCTGACTACGAACGGTCTTCACTGTATTTTGGCTTTCGTCCTTAACAACTCCATCTTTAACTGCCCGCGCCTTTTTCTTCGTGTTACTATGTCGAATTTCGAAGGAGCTTATCCCGAATTGAGGGGAAAAGAGATGGCTCTCGGGAGTAGTCACCAGGGTATCTTGGAAGGCTCATCCCAGCAGAAACTGTCGACTTTACGTCCAGGAGAATTCGAGAAAATGTATATGTCGCCCGCGAACAAGGTGGATGGAAATTTGCGACCAATCTTTGGCAACCCCACTCCCCTGTGAGTCTTCATTCGACTAGTACACTAGGGCTTCCATATTCTGATTCAAACAAAACCGATAGTGGCTTGTTGGGCATGAATCTCAGTGTGAGCCCTCTTTGCTGCCAGTTAATGGGATGGGCTGGAGCTGGCGGTGGAGGTGCTGCAACGGTGTCAGTTTCATCCCACATGTTGAATAAATAGGCTTCAATTCTCTGTGGATCTGACCAGCTTGTTTGGACAGCGGCGCTTTCTATTTCATAGGTGGGCTCCTTATGACTCTGGCAGGCGTTCTAGAGTTCATTCTCGGCAACACCTTCACATTTGTCGTCTTCTGTTCTTTCGGTGCGTTGATTTACAAAGTATGTCATGACAATATGTCATCCGACTGATTTAAACAGGTGGCTTCTGGTTTTCTTTCGGGGCGACTCTGACCCCGGCATACAATGCGACAGGGGCGTATAACCCGTCAAATCCAATGAACCCGGAATTTCACTCATCATTTGGTATTATGTCTCCTGGTGTTATCAATGAGAAATTCTAACAGATGATTTTCGACAGCTTTTTTTGCGTTATTCATGGGCTTCCTCTGTTTCGTATACCTTATCTGCAGCTTTCGGATCAACTGCGCCTGCATGATAATGTTTCTCTCTATGACACTTGGCTTCTGCTTAATGGCAGGTACTTATTGGCTTATTGCGCGCGGAAACATGGATCTTGCTGAGAAAACGCAAGTTGTTAGTCCATCTCTTCACTAACCCCGTGTGTCAATTACTGACAACATGCAAGGTAACTGGAGCTTCGCTTTTTGTGACGAGCATGTCAGGCTGGTATTATTTCGTGGCAGAGCTGTTCTCAAGCATTGGCATGATGTCAATCCCAGTGGGGGATCTCAGTCGTTTTGCTAAGCGTATCGGCCTTATGGAGAATAAAGACTAGATGGGAAGGCTTGGGCACGTTGGATATGGCTATGTGTGTAACAGATGTTTGATGTAGTGAGAGGTGAGGTTAACTAGGCAGTGGTGTGTTGATGCGGGTACTGTCGTCGATTTCGACTACATCAAATCATGGTCTTTAGTTTGGGTGAACTCGGCGAGGAAGCAAAGGGAATATGGGCTATTGTTTTTTAGTGCAAAACGCCCTGGATAATAAGATCCCGGTTCACTTTCATCTCCTAGGTTGTTGCTTGACGGAATCAATGGAAGGTGGTTGATGAATTCTCAAACAACACAGCCTCCGAAACCACCACGCTTGCCCCCAGATCTATAAGGATCCGTCAATAATGCTTACACACAACAGAATTTCTATAAGGGTGGCATTGCGGGTAACATTGCACCTGGCCCGGTTAGACTCAACGTCGCTTTGGGTTATTCCCAAGAATTAGCCATATGATTGCTACTATTCGCTTGTATGCGGAGAAATGGAAAAGTTGCCAGAACTGATTAGATCCGCTTATGAGTAGGTTGGTGAACACGTATATTTTCAGTATTGGCCGGTTAAAGAGAATGCAGAAAAGAAACTATTTCACTGAAAGCCTCTGCTTGCATAAGGTTTTCTTCCTTGCCAGGGTGGCGAAGCCACCGCCGCGTATACATAACATGCTGAGACAGGACACGGTAGTTCTGCCGAAAAGTGAATGCGGTGGTTCAGAAAAGAAGGTACTGTAGGCAAACATCAACATGGCAAAACCGCTTGTGTATAAAACTTCAGTCATAAAAGGCTCAGATGTCTCTTCATCTTGGAATAATTTTATGCTTGCCAAACGGAAAGCGTTGAGAAGGACTGAATCATTTGAGCTCTTTCTCTCCTTTGAAAAAGGCTCGTTGACAGCAGGCACTGTGTTTGATGATGTGCCTTGAGAAACGGCAGTTTCCCTAGCAGCTGAACAGTAAGAAGGAGACGATGTTGGGTCACCATTCTTCTTGCGATCCTCATATGAAGTTGTGACAGGCACCGGTGTCCAGTTGAGGTCTTTCGATTTCAGTGTTCCACGAACTTGGAGCTCCCCAACACTGGCATGACAAGAAGTAGCCGTAGTTGACGAGATATCACAGGACAACAGAGCAGTTCTTCGTTACTAGAGTCAGATTGTTGTGCAACAAAGAAATAGCAGGGTTTACCTTTCCTTGTTGACGGCGCTTATTAGTTGAAAAGAATCCGGCGCGGAGATTGCAGTCATAGTGTTCTGCCTAGTTTTGGGATTTGCTAATTCTCCAGTTTCCATAAAGGTTACCAGGTAAGTTCTCGTGTTGTTCTCCTTCTATGACTTAGTTGAGACTCATATCCTTTGAACGGGAAATAGAAAATACCTCACTCAGGATCCCTGCTTGCAACTTCTGATCATGAATCCCGGGCAAAAGAAGATCCACTTCCGGAAATGCGCATATGAACGGAGAAAAGGCTAGGATTATGTAGAGAAATGAACGCATATTTGGTTGTGCTGAAGATAACGTCGAATGCTCTAGAAGAGGCGGACGCTTCATTGGCTCTTAAGTCTAAGAGGAAATGTTTTAATAAGTGGCTTCGAATAGCCACGTGTGCAAGAGAAACTTATCATTCATGTTCCGCAGACGAAATAGTATGTTGAGGCTAAGATAGTCAGCTTGTTTTTCCAGAAGCAAGCCGAGGGAATTAATTACGCCTTCGGTAAGAGATCTAAACGTTGGAGAGGATAAACAACTGGTAAACGGTCTTGAAGACTGTTTTCGATAATTAGTACCTTTGTGTTATGAGGCACAAAGTTCTGAAAAGTCTAAACGAAATTATTTAGCTGTTGGTCAACTGACAATGTGGCAAGCTCTCGACATGTCGGGTCCTGAAAAAGGGTCACTGGTGCTGTTAACGAATCAGTTTTCGAACACGTCAAGAAAGGCTTACTGTACAGTTCACTATTGACAAGCTGATCCCATCATTTTCCTTAACCATGAAGGATCCAAGTCATTATTTAGGCCATAATTTTCTGCCTCCGAAGGCAGATTAACATCCCAAGGTGTCCGCACGACTAATCTGGTGCCCACCTAGTTTATCATACATTCCAGGACATTAAACTCCAGAAACTATTGGCTTCTTCTGTTTTATCATACATAACGGAAAAGTCCATTTGCAGCAATAACCCTGGCTTATGTAGCGTACCCGGGCCAAATTCCGTACGAAATACTCAACGGACACATCCACACAGCATGATACAGAACATCCACCGTCATCATTACCACTAGATATTCACGGACATGCTTCCCTTCTTATCACCATCCCCCAATCTTTCTCTGTTTATGAAGGTGTGACAAAGTGTTCTATTTTGCTTCAAGCATTACATGTTTCACTTGCCGACTCTTCTCCTTGACAAAGGGTCCGAAATTCCGTACGGCTTCCTCGTCGAAGAACCCCCAGGCAATGTGCTCATGCGACACAGTAACGGGAACCTTAGCACCAAGCTGCGCAACTGATGTGTAATAAACCATCCGCAAGCCCTTGAGCTTGAATGTTCTTCTGTATACAAGCGGAAAAACGGCTTCCGGTGAAACAACTACGCCAATTTCCTCTTTCGTCTCACGCAAAGCAGTGTACTTCATGGTGGCCTCTTTACCAAGCTCATATCCACCTCCCGGCCCCTCCCAGCTCTCACCCCATGATCCGTAGCGTCGACGTTGAATGAGAAGGGCCTGTTGATTGGATGAATCGAATGGGTCTTGGCGAAGAATGATGAAGCCAGCGCTGAACCGGTCGATGTCGGGTTCTCTTTTTGAAGAGCAGGCACAGGTATGTCGACGTCTTCAAGCCTCAGCAAAACGGGCTCAGCAGGTGGCTTGTTGGGCAGCACAGATCTCATTGTCTCAAACTCACGAGTGGTCGGGAGAGAACCTTTTTGACTTGGATGATAGATACTTGAGAGAGCTCCGAATGGTTCTCGGAAATCTCCTCACGGCTTCCCTTTATATACGACGTATCTGTGTGACTCATTCGTATAGAGCAATGACGTGGCTGGGGGAGAGGGGATAATTGAGCTGGAATTGCATTTTTCAGTAACTGAAGGGCCTGTGATCTACCATATCCAGCATTCCTATGTCCTATGGTCTTCCATTGGACCCGCAAAGCTATCGTGCTTCCTGACCCACAGCTCGGCCCAGTGGATCTAGACCAAAGACATGAAGTTGAAGATGTGATGGCTGATCATCGACCGCATTAGCGGTATTTTACGGTGGCGCTGGAAAATGGCACAATCAGCTCTATTCGAGGCTGGCGGGCGGGGTGAGTGGATACCAGAAGACGTAAAGTAATTCTTAGTCTCATTCTCTCAGCCGGGATATCCGTATTGAGCAACGCGGGAGATAGCACAGCGTGACTTGTGCTGGAACCCAGGATGATCCCAATATGAATTACGATCCGCCGAATATCTCCCATGAGCTTGGAGCCATTAAATCTCTAAGCAGGTATTGTCATCCGACCGTGTATCACGCTGACCAAAAAGATAAACTTGACTCATTGCAACTGTTCTAAAGTGCGATTCGATGATGCACTAGGGGTGGTCTCAGGCGGCATCCGGTTGGCCTTCGGTCTCTGAGCTGGGTTCTGAAAATTACACGTGTCCGCAATTTTCCGCCCTCTCAGTCGATGACCAACTACAGTTCCTGTCCTGGCTGTTTGAGGGTGCCGTATCTCATTGCGCTCCCGCGCCGAGCACAAATGACACCTTTGCATCAAGATACATATCGAATCAGGATGAAGACAGGACACCTACGTCCAGCAACTCAAGCACAAGCGGCGAAACAGCCGATGCAGAACATACACGTTCCTCAAGAGAAGGCCTACCATGGTCCGTGGAAGAGGATCGCCTACTGGTGAAGCTCAAGGAGGAACAAAACCTCGCTTGGTCGGAAGTGATTAAGCAATTTTGGTCAAGAATTCCCCGGGAGGAGTAACGGCTCCATACATGTGTACTGGAGCACAACGCTTAGGAAAAAACGGCTATCTTTAGCGAAAGACTCATAGGGAATTGCTATCGGTTTGCTGATGCTGATGTAACTTAAGAAGTGTGCATTCCGTTTATGTTTACTGTGACCGTAACCACAACGACCCCTGACATTGGCCAGTGTCGGCTATCTCGCTGTTTCGCATACACCGGCCGATGCTTCGTTATGACCGTAAGGTGTTCTGCGGCCGCGTCATAACCAATGGAGAACGAATGCCGGCCCTTGGAGGTTATTCTATTACTCAACATGTTCAAGACGCATTATCCTTGTGACCTCATCTCTTGTCCATTGTTGACTGCCTAAACAGCGGCGAAGGCTTATTCTTCACATGGAGTCTTCCTAGCAAAAGTCGTCGAAAATCCAGTTTTCGTGGATTCTTGTTTTCTCCTCTTCGGTTTCAGCAGCATACAAGCCTGGAATTGTTCATCTGCTTTGGACTGTGCGCGTTCCAGTCGTAGACATTCCGTCAATTCGTCATCTGAAATAGATATTGGACAAGGTGTTCTCGCATCACGAGTCAAGTCCGTCCACTTCCTAGACAGTGTAATCAAATTTCTCTTGATATGGTGGTTCTTTCTACTTGTCTGCTTCTGGGAGACCAGCCTGTTCTAATTGTATATTCCGATCACTTGTTGGAGTTGATGATCATTTTGGTAGCACTTCATGGCCTCTGGCTTCCAGGTCTCCCAATGGAAATCATCAGTGATGCCCATAGCTCCCAGAAGTCCGGCAAAGAGCCCAAGGAATCCTTTCCAATCAGTGAGGTCGTAGCCGCAACAAAATCGGAATCTGTGGATGAGCCGGCCATTCCTGACAATCGTTGCGAGATCCGGATGCCCTTTTGCTTCAAGGCACTTCGCAAAGAACACTTCGTCTTCACCGATAGAATTTTCGCCCGCATAAAAATCAGCAACGGGGAGCAGGACAATCGGTGAATTAAATGCTCCTGACTTAGAATCCGTATGCGCCCACTCCCAGTCGATGATACCGGTGATATTAAACTCATCGTCGACAAGTATTTGGTCTCCCTTCTCGTTCGCATGCTTCAAGTAGAACTTTCCATCGTCAAGATGACTTCGAGAGCAGGCTTCCGGGACTTTGTCCAAGAGAAACCGATGAATCAAAAACGCATCGACTGCTCGATCGACGTACGACTCCTGTCGAATGATCAAATCCAAAATTAATTGGATATGTGCGCTAAAGTACTCTTTAGTAGAGAAGAAGGGGCCGAGCGCTTTCATCTGGGAACCATGGTACTCTGTCAAGGACTCTCGAGCAAAGGGTCCAATATCATGAGATCCAGGATGGTGCATAGAACCCGTCATAGCGAAAGGATGAGCATACAGCTCTATGTAGATGTCCGCAAGCTGACTTGTCACCTTTCTTCTTTGCTCAGGAGTGGCAAGAGACCAGCGCAAGGAACGTCCAGGAAGCTTCTCCATTAGAATATATCCAACGCCAACAGGGTTCGGTTCACAGAAATTGAAGTCAAAAACTTTCGGAGCTGGGACTTTAGTTTCACTAAGAAACTGCAGGGTTGAGACCTCGCTGCGCAGAATGTAATCTCGCAGCTCCGCTGGCGGAGAAGTGGCGTTGGACCTTCGAATACGCGCCAGCCAAGTGATTCCATCATCAAATAATATCTCGATATGATAATTCATCCCCCCCATAACTGAGCTTCGTGTTGATCTATCATATTGAAGATCGTGTGGTATGGAACAAGGGAGTCCTCCCCGAAGAGCTGAGGCTCGAGAAATGAGCGCAGAAATATCGATTTTATCAACAAGTTTGGTGATCTCATCTTGTTCGGCTTTCCTGGCGGCGGGGTCGTATTCAGCTTCTTCCTGTCCATAGAAATCAGCATGGCCCATGACACCTTTATTTTTGACTTACCTCCCATCTTGGACAGGTGTGGTAACTTGACTCCAGATGTTTCGCACAAAGATGACGATTACATAGAACGCATTCTCCGTATGTCCGAACAGCGGCTTTGTTGCAGTTTTCGATGTCACACAACCACATCGTCAGTTGCCAATCTTGTCAACCTCTCAAGTAGACTACAGTAGCAGAAAAGGCGGCCGCGTCTGCTATTTATGTGTTCAGCCCTTACCAGATATATCGCGTGAATTTTGTTGTGTCTGGTGCGGACGTGGAACTAAAATCATGAACACACCGCCAATTTGATACGTGGCGTCTGCGCAGAGTTCCAAGATCCCTGACTTCTATGGGGCAACAGCTCGACGATGTGCGGGTCGTTAGCCAGGATGAACGGACTCAACACCTTGACCTTACCAAAAAACCAGCACATGAGGTCTTGAATCAAGAGCCGCAGAATTCTGACACAGGAAGCAGGTCTTTTGCGCCCGATGCCAGACCTCCATCCCCCTCACATGATTTGCGTACGAGCGCCGAATCTGCACCTCAGCCGATGCCAGATTTGAATCGGCCATACATGGCAAAAACTGGCTGTTTTACCTGCGGTCGTAGAAGAAAAACCTGCGACAAGAAACAGCCGTCATGTACGTAACTATTTTTTCACGCTGAGTGGACACCTGTGTCTCCTGGTAAGTATGCCTCGCTGACAGATAACTCCAGGTGGGGTGTGTGGAAGGTAGACCATGTGAGGGCTATAAGCAATCAGCGATTCGGCGGATGCCCAGAGCTTCGAAGTTCCCTGAGCAAAACTCGGATATTCATGCTCAATCATCGCACCCAAGACCTCAAATACGCGATCAATTTATTGCAATTCATGGGGAAAGGGTAAGCCGGTGGTATCCTTGCTGAGGCTGGATGTGTCAGGAGCATATGATAATGTATCCCACGAACGATTACTCCATAACCTCAGAAAACGGCGACTGGCCAACTCGTGCCCTGGGTAAAGGCCTTTCTCTCAAACCGAAGCACGACAATCCGGATACCCGAGGGCGAATCAGACCCCTTCCCGACACCAACCGGCATTCCCCAAGGATCGCCAATTTTACCTATCCTCTACCTGATCTACAACGCAGATCTTATTAAAATCTATGGGAATGAAGTGACCAGCAACAGCTGGGTAGATAACACCTGCTTTATAGCTAAGGGAGACAGCAAGCGGGAGACCATCAGGAAACTTAGATTAGCTTACTAAAAGGTGGACTAATAGGCCAAAACCTATATCTTCATATTCAATCTAAAGAAGTATGCGCTTATACACTTTATAAATATCTAAGAGGTCAACCCATAATACATACTACTGTCTCTCTAAGGATATATAGTGGCCACAACCCAAATGGCTAAATATTATTTAGGATACTAGCTAGACCCTGAGCTAGAATTTAATTATCATAGGGAAAAGGCGACTGCTAAGACAGATATATCTCTCTAAGTATTATAGAGCCTGGTAGGTTCAATATAGGGAGCCTTTATTTCAGCTATACACAGGATCTACCAAGTAGTAGTTGTCCTCTAAATGCTCTTTAGGGTATTAGCCTAGTACTAACTAATAGTGATTAGTAAGATGAAGGCACGCATAATCAGTTAACCTTTTATAACTATCTAGAAGTAGGTAGTATATCTAATTAGTAAAGCATTCAGAATAATAGCAGTAGAGACTCTAAATATTAAATTATACCTACCTCCTATTACAATCCATATAAACTGGCTTATAAAAGAAATAGCTATATAATTATAAACAGGACTAACTTTTGCTATTCCCCCTATAATATTATAAAGTTAACCTATGGATAAGAGAGACTAGTCTAGATAGACACTGATAGAGGTGCAAGCCTAGAAGATAGGTAGATACCTTACCAGTCCTCTAAGTACTTTGATAAGCTGCTAGAAGAGTTAAAAGATATTTATCCAGGCGCCATAGCAAGCACTATCAGAGGTAATTATTAAAGATAGAGAGATAGTAGTGCATAGTTAGACTAGATCTTAGCTAAAGATTTAAGTAAAAGACCCTTAATACTATACACTGATGAAAGTAGAATTAAAGGAAGGGTTAGAGTGATAGTAATTACTAGCCTTGAAGATCAACATGCTCACAGCTAGATAGGTGATGATAACACATCCACCATATACACTGCTAAGCTTCACAGCATTAAGATGGCACTTATATTACCCTTAGAGAGTATAGAATTATAGGCTATATAGGGGAAAAAAGGGCTTGTCATCTTCATAGATAGCTAGGTAGTATTGAAGGTACTCTATTAGCCATAAATGCCATCTAGACAGGTCTATCTGGCAGGTTGTCTAGACCTCATACACCAACTTAGTGCAAAAGGCATTCTGACAGAGCTCAGGTGGATTCCAGCTCATCAAGGAGTAATTAGTAATAAGCTCACAGATTAACATACAAAAGAAGCCACACAGGAGCCCTAAGGACTGGAGAACCCTTATAATTAATATATCCACCTAGCTACTGCAGCTAAACACTAAATTCATAGCAAGGCAAAGATTAAGTGGGAGAGGGTGTGGGCAAAGGAGAGGACCAGCCAACTAATAAAACACCTAATCAAGGCACTGACAAAAAAGGCACTGGCATACTAGTCAGGGCTATATAAGATAATGTCATCAATTCTGATACAACTTTAAACTGAGAGAATCAGTCTCAGTGCATATCTGAGTCACATTAACTAATACAACTCACCCTAGTGCAACTACAATCTAGGCAACCAGACAATGACTTATATTTTGCTTAATTGCCCGCTGCACCAGGATGAGTATGATTGGATAAGAAGCACTCTTTTTAACTAAGGAATCACTCTCTGCTAGGATGAGATTTTAACCCAGCCAGAGGCTCGCATAATTGTGGCTGAATTCATAGTCAAAACTGGCCTCCTAGGCCAGTTTCAGGTGGTTGATCTAACTACTCTATATATAAAAGAGGGTGATAAGAAAGATTAACCCTTTAGAACAGTGTGACAGAAGGAGAAGGATGGTGCCTAAAAGGACTGCAGTGTCAGGTCCACTGTAATCCCTTGATTAAAGCGAACACGCGAGTGGCAGCTGACAGTCTGGGTGGCTGTGCAGAAGTAGGTGCAAGGGAGGTAATTATGGGGAAGGTGATCCTGGGTTGTGGCAAGAACCAGGGGGAACGTTCGTTTTGAATTTCCTACTTGTTTATGGTGTTTGCATATCTGCGTTTCTTTTGTCTGCATACATTCGAGGACGACCAATCAGGAGCTCGCTCCGCGAGCCTCATGAAACAGTCGTTCAGTGGGCTGGCAACCACTTTAAAGCTGTCGGCAGGCCGGATAGCACTCCCGCATAGCAGCATAGATTAGAGCGAGCTACATCGGGCAAATGAATTCATCATCATCATCATCATCTTGCTGGCAGGACGGCAGTTGTCAGATTTTAAAATCACAGGTTTTGGGGAGCTGCAGTACAGACTCACAGGGTGCGTATTACCCGAAGGTAGAGCCGCCTCACTTTTGAACGAATTCTTGCCGCTCTTCCGGACAGAGTTTGGTTGTCAGTATTTTACGCATTAGGTCTGTACGTACGAGTATACGCAACCCAGTTGTGATTCGGAACTACAGTCAGCGAGGCTTTGATTGGATGGGATGCTGAGGAATTACAGGTTCAGCCTTCGCAGAGATTGCCTCCTGATCGCCACTTGGTTCCAAGGAACATCTGGAACTAGTCGGTCGTAATTCATGAAAGGTTCCCCTCGAGTAGACGCACGCCTCGCTCATACCGCTATGGCCCTTGTGTACAGTGGCGCCACAGAAGTCTGCGACCACCCCTTTGACCGCCAGCATCTCCGCCTCCCTATTATAGCCTACCTAAAGGTAGTCGCGCGTCGCGTTCTACATTACGTTATTGAAGATAATTTTTTGTGCAGCAGAATTAATGGCAGAAAAAAGCCGTCAATCAGGGGGTGGTCGCAGACTTTTGCGTCGCCACTGTAGGTCCGCTTGCTACGTACGACAGTACAGTACACTAATTAGGGCAGGGACGAGTACTAGGCAAATTGACAAAGTCGTGCCATAGAACTGAAGACAAGTAATAGGCCGCTTTAATTCGACCCTGCAAGGTTGTGGGGGTTCCAGGCTGGCTTTGCTAGCGAGTTGCGCACGAGGGAGTGCTCAGAAAAGTTGTGATAGAAGTGACCAATGAGCGTGGGTTTTATCAATGTGCACGATGCGAGTTTAATGGAACACTACAGTTGTGGAAAGTTACTCCAGTATCCAAAGGGAGAAATCTCTTCATTGGTGATTATTTCGGAGCAGAGACTTGTGGCCAGCCCATAGGAGGATGCACCGTCGTTAGCCGCAATGTCAAGTATTTAAGCCCTGGATTCTCGAAAGTTACTCCAACCTACCTTGCATGACATTCATGGTACTCTGCCGTATCTTGACCACCGACATGTGTTGCGAAATCTTCATCGTTATTATTGCTCTTGTAGCTGCTGCTCGTCGGAGCCACGCGCGAAAGAACCAAGAGGTGGCGCAAGAGACGCTTACAAAGGACACTGCTTCCGAAACCACACTTGCCCCCAGATCTACCAATGACAGCGACACGACGAGGGGTCTTTCAGAAAAGTCTCCCAAGAGCGCAGCCCCGGATGTAGAGAAGCCATGCTGGTCGTTCTGTGACCCCTGGCGCAAGTTCAAGCGCGCCAAGCCTTGTCTTGAATATTGAAGGTGTCCAAGCCGACGCGAGGCCGGAGTTTCGGTGCCTGGCCGACTGTCTGACTTCAAAGGCGCCTCCGTACTGTCGTCAATGGATGAACCGTCGCTGAAATCAAGTCGAGGCCATTCTGGGAGATGATGCAGTTTATCGTCAGCGTCATCTACTTGCTGGCATGCACGGCCTGTGCTTTGGTGGGAGCCTCTAAGCCACTTACAAGTGGCTCCGTTTCACCAAGACTGGACCAAGAGCCGCTCCTACTGCTGTATGGTACTTCATTTGCTCGTCTTTTCTCCGCAATGGATTTCAGCTATAGCTGCCCCTGCCCCGCCAGATAGTAAAGTCACAATCGAATCCTCCACCAAAGCTATTCAAGACTCCTTTCAGTATTAGGGCTGGACATTTATTTTTTGGTATCTCTCCCGAACGGAGAACTAACTCTGGCCAGTTAATAGAGGTTCGTTGAAATTTTATATCAGGTAAGAACCCACATCCTTGCTTCACAGTGTCTAAGGTAGCTTGGTCTAACGTTGCTGAGTATGCAAACCAAGGAACATTCTTTCCTAACAATACGCGCAACGGCTGCCTTCGTGCATATTCCGTCCGGAAAGCACGGCCCTAATGCACAACCGAATGTGCCTTATCAACTGCAACAAGGCGGCGACGTTCACTGAACTCTGGATGATAGGCAGGTGGCAAAGATTGCAGCCATCTGAACCAACGAAATTAGGATCAGACAAGAGCTCTCGTCGTCACAAATAATTTGATCAACTTCTTGGAGCCGTGCGCCCCTGGTTATCGAGATATTTCAAGAAATCGGTTTTGCCGAGAAAGAGATTGTTTTCCGACGATAGCAATATTTGAGGAGCTATCCTCGACTTTCTTCAAGGTCTTTGGTATAGCAAGTGCTTCGCAACCAAATAAACCCTTGAAATCAACAGTTGCTTATGTCCGCTTTACAAATTCCCGATCCTATCATGCATCACGCTTTTGCCCCGGTTTATCGTAACTATCGGAACAGTTAAAAATAATAGTCAACAAGAAAACACTCAAGACGACATTTATGGCAGATATGCTGGGTTCAGTGACCAATTCATGTGCCTGGAATGTGCATGACTCTTTAGGGCTCTCATCAATCTTTGGTAGAACTATCCATAGCAATATTTCACCACAATTTCTAGGATTCATGACATTGTAGATCTCTTCTCCATTGCCAATATAGTCAAACCGTGGAAACTCAAATGCAGGCAATCAGCAACTCGAGCCTGTATCCCGACGCAGGTCCAACTGCAGACCAAGCTAGCTACAACTTGGTGGACTTGGATAGGCGAGCAAGTCGCGATCAACGCAAGTACTGGCGCTTGAATTTATACCATCGGTCTCCGAACGAACGACGTGATTTCTGCCCCCCATCGACTGTGGACATCTTGTAGACCTTTTCCGAAAAGCCCTGTTTGGAGTCTCTTCCTTTGGAAGACAGGGAAGCCAGGGTGGATGTCTCGGAGGCAGGTCCATCCAACATGTTCTTGCCTTTGAGCGGAGCGAGCTTTTGTCTTTCGCGGTACCTGCGGACAGCAGTATCGAGACTGGTCTCACCAGGTTTACTCCAACCCGCAGGACGAGGCACCACAACGTACATCGAGGCGTGCATGCCACAGCACATGTTAGGCGGTCGATGGTGCGTGCCGAAATGTGAGGTTGCACCAGATTAAGGGTGGATTCTTGTTGAGGACGAGGGGCACAGAATCGGACAGTGGTGAATAGAAGTAGACTTGAGGGATTGCAAATGTAGGAGGGTGACTTTCGTGCACCTGGGGTGCTTCAATAAATATCGTAGTTACCTACGATGACAAAGGTTAAGAGTAAAGTTGATGAGTCGAAGTTAGCCACGGCCCCCTCCCCCGCCCAGCGTGTATTGATTATCTCAGATGGTTGATGAATTCCCGTTCACCCGCGCTACGGGGCGGAAAGGTTGTTTGTGGGAGCAGGTAGGCAGACCCGCAACTGGCGCCAACGCTTATTCGTCACTTCTATCACAACTTTTCTTACCAATATCTGTGTCCACCCACACCTCTTTCCGTGGTGGCTGCGCCACATCCTGATCCCAAAAATCCTGGTCACACTTTACCAAAAATCAAGTGACCTGGGGGAGGCGAACATGGGGTTCTTCACTAAATCTGCGGTCATGTGATGCTTCTTCTGTATTAGTCATCAACACGACCTTTCCTTTTTCGTTACAGTGCGCTCAGACCACAGCCAATGATGAGGCCGAATTCTGCCAAATTCTGCCACGCTAACCCGATGGGTTGCTTCATCAGTCTGTCAGCATCGCTGGAAAAAGTAGGCGGTGGACGGCCAAATTCACCGCTTTTTGGGGGGCGGCTGGGGAAACTGAGTTAAGTCCGAGTGCTGTTTGACCACTCCTTCAGTTCGTCCTGTTTGACCATTACGCAGCAAATCTGAACCCCATATATCCACTATATATCTTGACTATCCTACCTTGAATATATAAATCACATACCGGGATAATTTTCTCAAGAGCATTTTCTAAAAACACAGTGCGATATGGAACCATCTCCACCACTACCGCTCTTGCCTCCACAACCGACGTCCATGGCGGCGGCTTCCGCAGCATCACGCTGGAAGGCGGTAGCCGCGCGAGATGCGTCCAACAACACCTTTGTCTACGCCGTCCGCTCGACACGCATCTACTGTCGCCCATCATGCCCGGCGCGCCTCGCGCGGCGGGCAAACGTCGAATTTTTCGACACGCCCGCACAGGCCGAGTCGGCCGGGTACCGGGCATGCAAGCGTTGTCAGTTTGACGTCGACGTGAAAGATGATCCACGGAGTCGACTGGTCCAGCAGGCACGTGACACCATTGCTGCAGCTGTCCTTTCATCATCGCCATCGGGCCGTCGAAGACCTAGACTGCAGGAGCTCGCAGCCGAGGCGAATTTGACGCCGAGTCACTTTCATCGTGTGTTCAAGAAGATCGCCGGGGTGACGCCACTCCAGTATGCACGGGCCGTGCGAGATACAGCGAGAGCTAGCAAAGAGGCGGATAATGTGGACATTACGGGAGAGAGTGATGCCTTGTTTCTGCAAGATGCGGACGGTTTAAATCACTGGGTCGATCTTTGCCAGGCACAGCTAGACGATACGATCATACCGGACAACGATTTCACCATGGACGATCTTATTGACTGGAATCACTTCGATGACATGATAATAGCTGTAAAGGAATCTGGTGCTCTGGGTCTGGAGTTGGGCACATGATTACGCTCGGTGGGCGAAGGCACTATAGTATGGCTTGAGTGCATGACGTGAAAACGGGCAGCGAGTGACGCTGCGCCGTCATCAGCAACTTGTTATTAATGTTATTAGCATAGTCTGTTTAGCTATCACAAGGCCGAAATAGGCAGTGGCCAGGCATAGACTTGATTTCGAGGTGTCGGTCAGTTACTAGTGGAGCATGCACTTTCGAAGTCGCGCGCCATGAGACTAGCCCGACGGCAAATATGGCTCTTGGCTATGAAAGGCCGTGACAAGAGCGGCTAGATTCATTTTAGGAAGTAGTGCGTTCTATGTCGACCCAGACCCCTGGACTACTTATAGGAACCCCCAATACTTCTCGTAAAAAACTCGCAAGACAGCCATTAAGCTCCAAAATCTCCTTACTCTGGGGCACGTAATGGCCGCCGCAAAACTCATAAATCCATGGATACTTACACCGCCGGGCAAGCTTCTTTTTCTGAAGAGGGGAAATTGTTGCATCCGCGACGCCGATGGTGTGGAAAATTGGGGTCACAATCTTTGGCGAATAGAAAGATTCGTAGCACCTGTTTTCGAGTTTGAATCCACTGAGGCATATAGCGAATCTTAATTGCGGGTGCGTCGTCTGAGTAAGACCAGTCAGCCGTAAGATTTATATGGACGCAAAATAAGTGCAGGGAAGATGATGGTACCCTCAATGTAATGCCATAAATTTTTCCTCTTTTTTCCAACAATGACGCGATGATGGCAGTTATAGCGGCACCAGAGGAAAATCCAACTATGCCGATAAAAGGACCGTTTTGTTCGAGTGTATCAAGGATATGCTCGATAGACCTCTGCAAGCCTCTTATCTCATCGTGCTTAGGTTCACCATAGCCCGAAACCCGCTGATAACTAAAGTTGTCATCATCGGGCTAGACTGGCCATATAGCGGACAGAAATTTGAATTCGAACTCCATCTCGTTTGACAGAGTGCGAAATATTTTTCGCACATACCTAGTTTTTGGCCTAAAAATGTCTGCAGACTGACCATGTCCTAAAGTCTTATATTAGCACTCACGCAAAAGCGATTCATTAGGGATTGGACCAAACTCAGCTATACCATGAAGCATCAGCATTTTCTGAGGCTTGGCGGTCATCCTGGAATGACGAGTCCATGAAAGAAGAGTGTATAGCAGGGATGATATGACTTATCAATCTTTCAAATTGAGGGCGCGTCTTACTTTATAACTAACTACTAACTAGCGAGCGAGGCTTAGTCAGAGCTACTAACTAACTAACGTATGACGATGACTGAATGAGTTAACCGTTTACACCAGGTCCCTTGGCGAGCCAATAACGCGCAGAACGAAATTACGTTATCGATTTTGGATTGGAATTCCCAAGCCTAGATTTGTTGAATTTAAAAAGGGGTGGTGAAGAGAAGATGGTGAAGTGTTGGTACACGGAAGAGCGTCGTCGTGTTTAGAAGAGCGTTGGTAACCGAAACAAGTTGGTAAACGAAAATGCGTTGGTAAACGTATGAATCGCTAAAAGGGAGGGTGCTCACGTGTTGAAAATCCAGAGCTCCTCGAATCAAATGTAGCTTCCCCTGTTGATCCTTCGAGAGGGCTATTAGCTGGTGGAGCGTAAGCAGTTCATTGCTCCTCGCGTTGCACGATAGTGTCAGTTCTTTTTTTCTTTGCGAGGTTTCAAGCTCATGATTGGATGCTCGCCTTCGCAATTTTGAGCTTATTCGCTACTGAGAATGTGGAAAGCTCCTGGGAACATAGAGCTATTCGTAAAAGCAAAAGAAACGTAAAATAATCGGGGATTTGTCGCGTTTTGATGCAAATTTTCCATTCATTCAGAGCAACCGAGGCTGAGATGTGCGAGTGATTGGCAGAATTCTGTTGGAAATTACAAGTGTTAGGTCATTTTGCTCTAGATACCCTGCCGAGTATGCAAACTTGGTAAGAGATATTACTTGTGATACTATTGATTACCGCACTCGCTTTACTGCTAAGAGCAAGGGACCGGAAGCCAAGTGGGTATTCAAAGAGGCTAATGTGATGAACCTGATTTTCTTAACGTAAACATTCGTTTAAACAACACCTGGGTAACAACTGATGATGATGAGTGGTGGCTGGATATGCCGGAATCGGACCCATCGGTACGACCATTAGGTATTGATTTGAAACATACTCGTTATAGTGATAGTGATACCAGCACAGAAATATATCAATACAAATACGGGTGGCTGTGCGAGACATCTGTGGCTGTGTAAGAAACAGGTTCAATATGACAAACCAATACTATATTTTCAGTACAGTATTAATTACAATACTACAACTCCTTGTTCCCTACCTCCTACCTACTACACTCTCTTTCTATTGCAGATCTCATCTATAAGTAGGTAAAACCTGTGTACAATGGCCCCTTTTATTTAATACTCAAATATAGCAGATATATTCAAATCAGAATAGTATTCAGAAGAGCTACCATCCATACATATATCTGATCTATTTCACTACCAGTACTGATACATCAAATCACCTTTTTTTAGGAGCTTGTACTTCCTCTATAACTCAATAATCATGCAAGCAAACTATTATCTACTAGAGAGGAAGGCAAAGCTAGGGTTAGAAAAAATATATATGATTTTGGAATTAGTACATATATTTCTATTTTTTTTTATCCCAGAAAGCCTGCTGTAATATTAATTGAAATAGAGGATTATGAATAACAATCTCCAACAGGTCATAGTGTCACAAGGCACTGAGTAAATGATTTATGTTACTGCACATACTTTGGACTATAATAAGCTTAGAAGCAGGAAGGTAAAAGCTAATTATCTGTATAACCACCCTTACTTTAGAGACTACTATTTATAAGTAAGGCCCTTTATACTCTAATAAATTATAACTAAGTTAAATATAATCAAGGACCTATCAAATACTAGCTAGACTTCTTATAATAATTTCTCTAAGAAATAATTAATAGTTCTATAAAATAAAAGCATTAGCTTATTTAAGTCTACTTCTTATATTATAACCTTAAATTAAGCAAGGCTACTAATAGGAAATTCTTTATCTATAGGTCCTAATTTACTAACACTAACTATTTATTATACCTTAAAATAAGTTATATAAGAAGGGCTTATTAAAAAGTGTAGTGTAGAAAAGAGACTCTTTTTAAAAAGACCTTTAAATACTCTATATAATACAATGCTGATATTCAGCTTATTATATAGATAAGGAAGACTAGCCAGGTCTTTACTTTAACTTTAAGTATAAAAAAGTGGCCGCTCTCTATAGAAGAGCTAGTATATTAACCTTATAGATACTTTATAATACCTGTGTATTAGCTACTAATTAAATAAGGTTTTAAACCATCTACTACTAATCCAAAAAATAATAGATGAACTTACTAGATAATATAAGAAATAGGGTATCTTTATTAATAAAATTAATATCTTTAGTTTAGATGACAGTAGTGTCTAAAGCATTATAGAGAATAGTAATATAGATGCTAGTATTATAATTTCTAATATATAAGATCTAAAGTAGAAAGTGCATGCAAGACTTATTAAGGGAGAATTCATACCTTAGCAGAATATAGTAGATTATAATATAAATTTTCTCTTAGCCTGCTGTAGTAGCTAGGCTAGATCTATAGTAGATTATAATCTATAATTCCTTAGTAAACTTGCAGAGTTGTTTATATAGTATAGGGTATATATATATACTAGGGCCTTAAGTCAATTATATTAGGGGAATATATAGTATTTTAACCACTAAAGCTAGATAAGCAAGCATAAGCCCTTAAGGATTCCTAGGAGGTTAATAGCTTCTAGGACCACTATCAGATCTCCTAGGAGTATGTTATTAAGGCCCCAAGAATACAGGTTACCTTTCTAGAAGTAATAAGTCTCCTAGGAGTAAGAAGGCCTTTTATCTAGGGTATGCTAATCTATACTTAGAGTGATAAGAGCCCTCTTAGATTACTAGGTGAATATCCCTACTATGCACACTACACCCTTAGAACTATTTAATATAAGTACTTTTTATATGGTTTGTTTCACCAGATATGGTGAAGATCTACTAAAGATAGTCTTTCATTCAATGTTAGTGAATGCAGTCCATCAGTTGCAGATTTGTAATGCCCCCTCAATGAATGATTGGTGCTAAGGTCTTGGTGGTGGGGCCAGGAAAGAGTGATTATGTACTGGTCAAGCCAATTTTGAGAACAACTGTACTTTCCAGTCTATGAACACAAACTCTATAATACACCACCTAGAAAGATTAACATTTCCATATAGTTGCGATGCTTATTAATAAGAAAAGGGCTGAAGCTCCCAAGTGTCCACTAGCCTTTCTATTCATTTCTACTTTAAAAGGTCAGAGCATGTAATCAAAGCACAGGAGACTACTTATTAAATATAACTCTAGTATCTAAATAGATTAACTTTAGAAATGCATAACCTTTTAACCTAAAATAGATATAGCACTGACTATATTTATAGTAAAATCTTTACTACTTAGATCACAGAGTCCATATACTAGGCTAACTACTAGGAGAATTCAGTAGATAAATTTTTAGAATTTACTAAGACTTTAAAGTTAGGGATTAATAGGATCCTATCTTAGTAAATTTAAACTAATAGAATTTTTCATAGTATATAAGGGATATCTTTAATAGTGCTTAGTGTCACTCCTTATATTCTTTAGTTAATAAGACTAGCTCAGCCTCTGGCTTCTTTAGACATTTAAGATACTATTTTCTTATTGGCTAGAGAGGCTTAAGTGATTTTTCTTATTTAGAGGGCTCTTAGACTACTTTAAGGTCTCCCTAAAATAGTATTATTTAACTGCGCCTAGAGTTCTTCTAGGAAATAAATTATAGATATAACTCTATAGCAGTTTTTAAGAATCTCTAAGTCTTAATAATTAATAATCATCTTTAATAATCTACTTCTTATATATAATAGTTTGCTATGCTTACATAGTCATAGCTTACTAAATAGAGTTCTCTATTACTATACTACTTATTATAATAATATCATATATATACTATAATATTTTAGTTATAAGCTAAACCACTATAAGATTTTCCTTAAGAATATTAGTATTAATAAGATTATTAGAGAATTTAGCCTTAGCAGTATTTAGGCTATAAAAATACTTTAGATATCTAATTGCATTCCTAAGATTAGTAAGATAGTTATCTAGATAGCTCTCTTCACTATGGAATAATAAACTTCTAGCTTCTAGTTAACTCTTCTATCTTTATTATAAGTTAGATATAGTTACTGTGGTTAGATTTAGGTATAGATAAGTTTTTATAGAAGAAATTCTTAGATCTTCTAAGGTACTCTTCCTTTAGTTTATAGTAAACTATCTATAGTTATACTCACTACTTTAGCTAATATAATTTTCCTTAAAAATATTAAAGACTCTTATTGTCCCAGGTTCATCTAGGCTAGTTATAAAGGGAGTACTACTAATTTAAGAGGAAGGATAAAGTGCAACCTCCTTAAAGTAATTAGGATAGTTATTAGTAGCTAATATATTATTATAATAGATATTAGGTGAAATAGATTAAGAGAGCCAGCTAATATCTAATACTAAAGATATTATATTAAATTAAAAAGTATTAAAATAAATATTAAGAATATAACCCACTAAAGTCCTCTATCCTATGCTCTTCTTATAGTATATTATTCTTTAGGCTATAGTAAGCTACTTTATAAGTTTCTTCTAAGATATTAAGCTACTCTACTATAATAATAGTCTAGGTATTAAAGCTAACTAAAGAGCATTCTTATAGTAAATTTAGTATTAGCTACTAGAAGCTTTAATAATCCAGTATTACTATAATAAATAAGAGAATATTTTAATAGAGAAGAGTTAGAGTAGACAGAATATACAGAGAAAACTATAAATAAGATATTCATAGGGATATTTATATTTCAGGCCTCACTATCTTTTTATGCCTGTCCTACTATAAAGTAAAATATTAGAAGATTAGGATAGCTTTTAGCTTTATAGTTAATATAATATAATAATCAGACTATATATTTTATTAGTATAGCTCCTCAACCCTTTGCTATAGCTAATTAAAAAGCTATTTAATCTTGTAGTAGATTAACTATAGGAAGTGTTCCCAGGAGCACTAGTATGATATAGACCATATAACAGGCTTCTTACTCAGAATTGTACTCAGGCTGATGGTTATATCTCCACTTTGCATAGCAGGGCGTATTGATGCAGTTGAGGCCTAAGGCAGGGCACGCGAGAATGTTTGCCCCATAGTATATGGTGGTCCTGGGATCAGGCCAGCCTCGGATTAAAAGTCGACAACCACGAGGGAATTCCTGTTAGGGTTTATACAATGGAAAGCGAAAAAGATCCTGCATTGTGAAAGACAGATTGAATGGTACAGCTAGAGATGATGAGATGTACGGATGTTCGATCTCACACAAGTTGAAGACCGGTTGAGTCTCCCAAGTGGAAGTTCGAAGACCGAGACGAACTATACCAACGTGAGAATACGTCATTTCCTGACCTTCGCTCCCAGGAACACGAGTAGGCAGCAGTGCGGTTATCGTCGGAGCATGTGAAAGAACGGAGAGGCAAGATGAGATCGAATGGGCCGGTCGGCCTGAGCATTGGGGTGAGCGATCAGGCTGCTCAAGGAGCAAGTCAGGGTCGCTCAGGGAGCAGCTCAGGGTCGCTCAGTGAGCAGCTCAGGGCGGCGGGGTGACTAACTCACCCTGTGCTCCGGGAGCCGATCACTTCCCGAGGCGGCAGTTTTACCGTCACCATTATTACTATAAAAGGCAGTAAAATACTCTGAAATTACTATAACTATAAATTATAGGGAGTAATATCTGAGTAAATTTATTCCTGTCTAGAATAATAAAAGAATCCCCCTTATCAGACCATCTAATAAGATTTAAATTTCTAGGGTCATCTATAATACTGCTAAGGATGAGTATAGGTTATATTTATATAATCAGAGTATCCTGCAAATAATTCCTTACTATTATAGAGTTTATAGGAAATATATAGAGCAATTACAGTCCCCAGTGCCCTTATATTATAGTAATACCTAGCCCTAAAGCTCAAGGTGCAGCTGCCTAAGTCTGCTTATTTCTTCAGCTATACAGTATAACACTGTTAAGCTCAGGGATGCTTGCTCCTCCGTCATATTAGGTGAATACATGGCATCGGGTACTTGCTCTTCTGTCTCAGTGGGCGAATACATAGCATCAGTATTCGATGTACAAGCAGAAGATGGCGTATGGCTGACAGGTTGTGTAGACGGGCCTGTTGCAGTGACATATGGTGTGGACTGAACATGCTGGGTAGAGGAGATACTCATGAGATTAATGACCTTCAACCGCCTCGCTGCATTCTGAGGGGATCCATAGGTGTTAGAAAGGGACTGAGCATGCTGACTTAATGAGCCATTGGGGAGCTGTATATTCTTTGACTGTTTTATCGCATCCTGCCAATCTATTGACTTTATTACTGTTCCTATCATCAGGTTAGTTAGGAACAGGTTCATTGGGCCACTAAGGCCATATTACTGGCTTTGAAGGAGGATAAGCTGATTTTTATAACGCAATAACTCTTTTTTCAAGAGGTCTATTTCCTGGGCAGCTACTAGAAATGTTAAATTAGCAGAGACAGAAGCACTTGGTTTATGAGTCTACTATGGTCTACCCACTTACTAATATTGCTGAGCTCTGCTATGGTGTTTTTAATTAATATAAGTTCTACACCAAGGTCATTCTCATCTAGCCCTAGTTTAAGGAATTGCCATGGCCTCCCAGTGAGTAAAAGCTTATAATTATCTTCTAGAAGCTAAACTATAATTTCTCTAATTATTAGAACAGTATCAGGTAGTTTTGCTCCAGGATGTCCTATATAATAAATAAGCCATGCCCAAGTTAGTGGATATAATGTAGTAGAGGTCTGTAGTTCTGGGGTTGAGAATAACCTTCCTAGTTGCGCACATAGTCACAGTATTTAGAGAGTCGCGCCTTGATTGCAAGCGATACTACCATTGTTTCTTATCACCTCTTTGTATCTTTCCGGTTCAATGCGCAGGTCGGATACAGTAACACGCACCTACTCACCCCTTTTAGAGTCTTGGATGAGAAAACAAACTATTGATGAGAAAACAAATAAAGGCAAGAGATGACGCTCCTTGCCCGAAGCCATGAGCAAAACAAACATGTGTGTGATCATGTTGCTTGCCAGATTCCGGTTTAACTCGCTTCCCGATGCTTGAAAGTTTCAATGATTAATCTTCCCCATACTGTATGACGAGGCCTGCTTAAAAGATTTAAGCAATAATCCTTATTTGCTGGTCTATCCTGCCAGTAAGCCTCAAATGAAAAGGCTTCAGTTCCGCAGCTCCTCGGACAGCATATCGGTTTTGATCGCATCTTTACGGCTTGAGTTCGCCGCGCTGTCCACAGCACATGATATGATCTCTTTCTCTATCACGGACCATCGCGATTTCAGCGACGGTGTATTGTGGTCCCCCCTGTAGGTAACGGAGTTTGCCACATACGGTAGGTCCTGGATGAAGTCTAGCATCCCATGCAAGTTTACGATATGGATGCTTTCATCGGCGACGCTGAATGAGAGGGCCATCGCATCTTCTCCTGGACCGTGATCCCAGCGCAAAATGCTGTTAGGGATCAAGAAAGCTCCTGTTGTGCACGGATGAAGGAGTTCATTCTGATCCAGAACGGCATTGCCAAAGTCCGTGGCGACGCTGGCATAGATGAAGCGGAACTCAGAGTCAAAAGCGGACATGACAACAAGTTCAGGGCGGTACGAAGACCCGGATTGGCAAAACTGAACGTGTGTTCGTGGTAATCCCACGAAGAATTGGTGTCCTGACTGGCCAGCGAGTGGCACCTGCACGAAATTCGTTCCCCCACGCATTTCCCCATGAGGGTCCTGATGTGGCAGTGACGGAAAGTCCGGGCTTGATGTTGCCCTGTAGAACCAGTCGCAACTCCCAGTGTCAACTTTGCATTTGAGCACTTGAAGAGGATTAAAACTGTAAACGAAATACAAGTGCTCGCTTGGTTTTCTTTCCGAATCAGCGCGGTAGAAGAATGGAGCCCAGTTCTTCTCGGTTGGTTTTCTCTCCTCACCTCGAATCCTTAAGTAGGAGATGATACGGGAGAAAGGCTTGAAGATCCACATGACGCGGGGATAGCCCGTAGCGTTCAAGATCATATTGAAAACAATAATCGGCTCGGCACCTTGAACCCCTTCTTCTAAGACGATGCGTGGATCCTCAGGGCCAAAGAAGCTTCCATCCTTCCACCATACTGTCGGTATCTCGAATAGCAGCGGAAAGGTCGTCGTTTTTCCATACCAGTCAATGGTGTAGTTTTCCAAGTGTCTCCAACTTTTATCAAAGACTCTCCCTCTTAAGAAACTGATTGTCGGCCAGGAGGTTCCAGGAGCTGTGTACACCACGCGCGAGGCCACAATATACACATTCAGCTGGGATAGCCAGACTCCTGATCCTGCGAATTGAGACAAATGGCTCTCTATTAGATCATGAGGCTCGAAAATCTTCACACCATGCGCAGTTTGATCCAGTATCTCCTGGATCATTGGATGGGACGAAACGCTAAGGGCGATTTGGGTGATGTTGTCGTGCAGCAGAATGCTTCGTTCGATATCCAGATAGCCAGTCTGTCTGAGGTCGTCGCATCCAATTTTTTCCACGTCTCCATCGGACGAAAATCCAGAAAGATATAATTTCTCGGTTGATGTCTGTTAATTATTAGCAGTGGCTCTGTCGTTGTGCATTATGGAAGCGAACGAACGACAAATTTCTGGCTGGCGGACTTAAACGGTTGGAAATATCCATGCTTCAGCCGCCATACCGTAATCGCGATAAAGATAAGGGATAACATACCGAATTTGACTGGGAGAAAGCGGGTATGTCTAAGAAAAGGTTGAAAATGCATTCTTGCTAAAAATCATGGGATTTCATGAGCACTGTAAGTCAAACCGGTCATAGTGCGTATATATTCCCATACAACAAATGATGGCCTAGGCGCTGTGTGAAGACCTACGACGTATTCGAAGTAACGCCATGTGAAGGTTGACACAGTTCTGCGGAGAATTCAGATTGTTGCTAGAGGAATCGTTGAATGGTCACTCGGTCATACTGCGGTATTCACCTCGCAATGTCCATTCGTTGCACATCAAGTTGGTCAGTCGTGGTGGTTGCTCCACAACATTTACGCAAACGACCAGCAAAAGTGATGTCTAGATGAACGTATAGGCGACAAGGCTTTTCTCTCTTCCGGTGTGATTGAAAGAAGGCAACACGCAAGTCAAGGTGCATACCGTGTATGTTTCCACACTGTCCGGAGTTCCGCATATGATGTCACAGTGTCAGATACTGCCGACGGTAGAATAACATCAGTGCGGCTTGCATTATTGAAGGAACCGCCGATAGCAGTTTCTGGCTCAAGCCTCCGCTCTTCTGGCGATTTTATCGTTGTATCAGTCGGTTGAGCACGATCCTGCTCACCACGTATTGTGACCAAATCGACCGAACTAAACTAAAAAACCTTAGTTCACGCGGGTCCAACTGCCTGTGAGTTCTTTCTGCCGAAGAAAATATCCATCTGTATGAATCAAAAAGGCATTGTGACCGAAAGACCGCAAAAGGGTATAAGCTGGGAAAAGAAACCGAAAAACAGCGAGACATGGAGCTGCAACAAGACCCACAAAGTACGTCGTGCAGGTCTAGCACGGCGCACGGCTGGCAATATATTATGGATGATCTGCTTGTTGGCGGATGGAGTTATGTTCGGGCTTCGGGCACCTGCATCAATTCCTCACACCGTACGCCCAATTAACTACTGTAGAACTGGTAGGATCCGAATTCTGTGCTAGCGGGGATATCAATATGAACTAATAAAGTTAATCCTGTTGCTGTTTACCACATATGCTCCCGTTGGGAGTCATTTGTTTCCTTGTGAGCATTGAACCCAGAAGCAATTGAGACCCGTGCATACTGCTGCTTTCGTTTTCTGGAACCTTTGTGTCTCCGTCGGGCCATTTACTTGAACTGGGTGTGAATAGTCAGCGGGCATGGCAATCTGGGCGGCATCCAATTCTCAAGCACTGTGGGGCTATCCGTAAACGCTGTGCATCAGCCGGATCACAACCTATAACGTACACTGGTACCTTTCTGCGGGATGCATTCATCGTTCATCTGTCTGGGCGGGTCCTTGGATTCGCTAAGCCCCACACAAAGTTGAACGCTCTGGCACCAGCGATATTAGGGCGCCTATTTCTCAAAGCACCAAGGATTGTGCTCAGAGTGCGGATTATGTGTTCTGGCGCACAAAAACGCTCAACCATAGGTAAAGGCCTCGCGTTCGATTTATTTCGATGATTTTGGGAGTTACTTGCACCTCTTGAAACATACAGCAGCCATGAGATCCCTCATTTGCTGTTCCACGCCCTCAGTAATGTTAGCCAGACAGATGGCAAACAATGCAAACATTTGTGAATATCACGTGATATAAGCGAGACTGTAAGTGTGTAGACCATAATTCATCCTGTAACTCCAACTTCGGGTGGTAGATCGTCTTATGCCACCCAACGAACAATAACTATCCAGGTCACCCCCACCATTATAGTCATTCCTCATCACCATTGGCACGGGTGTATCGCATGATGAAATATTGGACGTCTATAGAAGCTAGCGGATGACGTTCTGAGGACGTAAGTTTGATGGCCCGAGGGAACAGACGCCAGTTGGAAGTAACAAAATCCGGTAGTATATTACCTCATCTTTTCTGGGGGATAGATCATTATACACATTTATTTCACTTCTATCTACTGGCATTTCTGGTCTACATCCGTTTGCGCACTCGGCTGAATTCTCCTTCCTCCGTGTAGGGATAGGCTATTCTCTGCTCTCTACCACCCTGATAGTCATGCTCAAGCACTCCAAGTAACCCTACTTTGCCCTCGCTGGTCTGGCATTTCAGGGGTTCCAATGGCGGGGTTTCTTCAATATCCCAGGATACAAAGTGCCGGGGTCAAATAAACTTTTCTGCCTGCGGCCCTGATTGTTTCTGCGTCGGCTCCCAGTGTGAAGAAGGACTTTCTTTGTCTTCAGCCAGCATGGCAAGGCTGTCATCTGTCGTTATCTGCGTTATATAAAGCGTCTGATTTGTATGACCTCCCTCCTTCGTTCTTCCTTCTTTGTGCTTCCTCCTTTGTCGCATTTTTCGAACACTATGGAGATTTTGGCCATTTACGCGATTGCCTCTGGCGGCATACTTGCTAGCCTTTTCGTCACCCAAGCTCTCTCTATAAGAAACCACCTGCCAGAGTTATTTTCTGCTCCCTGTTTTCAATATCTAGCACTTTTTCTCCTTGTTCACAGGCATCGATTTTGGGGCCCATGGACTGGAGCCAGTGTCTTCCTTCACGGATCATATGCTGCAATCAACATCTTTCTTGTCTTTTTCAGAATAGAGTCGTTCACCGATGCTGGCAGCCGGGCAGGAGAACTAGCCCTAATCAACCAGATTTTCCCTTTATCCACCATCAATCTAAGCCACCTAGCTGACTCTCTAGGTGTCAGGTGGAGTACTTGTCGTAGGATCCATCGGGCTACTGGCTGGATGTCCGTTGCTCTGCTATCATTTCACATCATTGTCGTTGTTCAAACACAGAAATTCGTATTTCCGCTTCGTGAATTGCATAACCTTTTTACCTTGATTGTAAGCCTTATCCTTGCTATCATCCTAATTCAACTGACATGCGACAGGCTGGGATCTCACTGGGGGCCCTTGCGGCGATTTCCATTCCGTGGTTTCGTCAATGGTCTTATGAGCTTTTTCTCAGAGGACATCAGCTCCTCGCCGTGCTCTTTGTCTACGGCACCTGGAAGCACCTTCAAGGCCGTAGCCGCCTCTCGAATATTTATTTCTTCGTCGGATTGGGCGTGTTCGGACTTAACTTTCTCTTCCAGCTGGGGCTACTGTTATATCGAAACGGGCTATTTGCGGGTCGCGGATTTCCAAGGGCTGAGATGTCGTTCAGCACAACGAAATCCAAAGAGGATATTGTTGTGACAGCTGCCCATGTTCGCGTTTCCTTGCCTCGACCTGTGCAACTCGAATCTGGGCAGTATATCAACCTGTGGGTGCCGTCAGTTAGTCTATGGTCGTGGGCACAAACACACCCTTTCATTGTCACATCGTGGTCGAAAGGTCCACGGAATACCATAGAGCTTCTTGTGCAACCATGCCGTGGGCTCTCTGCGGATCTTGCTCGTTACGCCACCGTGGCTGGAGAAACCCCGGTTTCTTTCTGTGCCCTGTTCACTGGCCCTCATGGAAGGAGTGAAGATGTTAGACACTATGAAAGTATTTTGGTGATTGCAAGTGGATTTGGGATCGCAGCAGCAATTCCATACATGAAGTCGATGATCTATGGTTATTACACCCGGACCATAAAGGCTCGCCGGTTGCATCTGGTATGGCAGGTAGGGTCGAGGGCCGAAATTACCGCCGCTGAGCATTTGTTAAACAACCTTCTCGAGGATGATCACAAGGATCATGGCTATGTTCGTATTACCATGTTGCGGGACAGCCTCTGGACAGCTGACAATGACCGTGGCTTTAGATCTTGAATATCTCCATTTACATGGGGGACCTGGCAATGGAAAGATTACTTTCCGGTCAGCACAAACGAGTCTGTTTTTACCAGGGGGCGCCTGACTATCGAAGCATAATATCCGTCGAGGCATCGGGTGCCCTAATCAAGAGGCAACCTGGGGATCCACTCAAGAGGTTAACCAACGTCAGAGATGAGCAACGGCGGACACTGGTGATGGGTAAGTGCCTGTCTCATCGGGTTCTGGAGCTTGATCACTTGACGAGTTTCTTGTCTAGCTTCCACAACCGGCAAAAATCGAGACTGTATACGGGAGACGGTACGGAGCTATCTCCGTCAGCGTGTAAAACTTGTAGAACTTGAGTATCAGCCTACTGAGAGTACCCACTGGGGGAGTAGCTAGAGCGGCTGCTTTACGTTACTATATCTCACAAACTCAAAATACCGAAAAACCAAGCGGATGTTTGGTGGTGATAAAAGCTCCGGAGATACTGTATAGTCAGTTCTTGTCTGTCTACATAATGAGGATAGGAGATCCCCGAGCCGAGGTGTAATTCATCCAAGGCTTGGCTCGAGGCAGTTTCTTGCGTTTTGCCCACTGCCGTAAGAGCTGGAGTGAACGTATGATGCTGGGTCATTCTGAAGCAGCCGCATTCTCTTGGGCAACGTCACTTTCTGTGGCGGCTGCTTTCATACTCTGGAGACAGTTTCTTTCTCTTTCCAAGATGAGTTCATTAAACCTGCACTTGCATCATCTGCTACCGAGTCTTGTCTGCCAAGCGACTCAACCCCCTTTTGTCCTGCTGTAATTTGAAAAGACGTCATGCCTCAATGCTCACATGTCTTGCTGCCAGTTCCAGCGGTATGCGGTGCCTTTCGATGTATCCTGCGGAAGTTGCTTGGTGACTGGGTGCAGGGTTGTAGAGTGCTTGGCATTTGGCGTACTTTGGTATGTGGCACAGAATATCTGTGAGTCCCAAACCACTCACTGTGGCCTGGCTAAAGCAGTTGTATAGTGAGTCATACAGCACAGCCGTCTGGTTGACCCTGTCAATAATAAATGGGTTAGAGACCACATAGTCTAGGAACAGGCCCATGTTAAGAATGGTATATTCCAGCTCTCCTAACCGGGCCTTTTCCTTCAGATAGTTCTGGATCTCCACAGGATGAGCATGCATGGGGAGATCCTGCGCCTCTGGGGCGATGGTCAGGGCCCTAAAGTCTGCTGGGATAAAGTGCTTGACACTAGCCTGGATACTTGCATTGATGGCTGGTTACTAGATTATGTATACTGCTAAGTTAATAGTAGAGATAACAGTGTTATAGCCGTGAAGAGCATGCTCCAGGCTGTCTATAGATATATAGTCAACTTTAAGTACTGTAACTCTGGCTGGGACTCCCTAGATAGAGCTATAGGACTAAGTAAGAATAGTTATATTAAAACCAGCTTTAATAAGCTAGTCAAGGATAGTAAATGCAAGGAACCCTTTCTGTCTAGTTATTAGTCCCTAAAAAGAGATTTAAATAGGATAGGGATGTACGCTGAGTAAAGCAACTTTCTAGATGGTAGTTATGTTAAGAGTGATGCTTGTGTAGGAGATAGTATATAAGTATTCTATCTACAGTAAAATATGTCTGATGAAGAGTAAGTAATAAGGCACACTAGGGAGGGATAGAGCTCCTATTTATATTACTCTCTGATGTGCTTGTGGCTGTAGATTTATTTATATTTATAAATATACTTCCTTTCCATAATCAAAGGAACAACTAAAATAGATGTTTAACTTATATAATAGTGTATTTTCTAAAGGCTTGGTAGCAGAGCAGTAATTACCTACTATCTAATACTGCTGCTGAAATGCTTAGCTTTCTGTCTACAGAGTACTTCATAATTAATTTTGCTTATGTTCATTCTTTTAATTATTAAAAATAAGCACTACGTCCTAAATAGAAAATTCACTTGTGAAATAGCGTCAAAAGTATAGTGTCAGACCTAGTCTTAAATCCACGCGGTTATACAAGGCATTATCTGCCCTGCCGTGTCAGATATCCTTCTCTTTCCTTCATTACTCAGTCTACGCATGAGATTCATAATCCTCTACTTTATCTTGATATCCAAGCATTCTATCATGGTATCTGTCAGCCATGGCAAACTAGGATGTGGAAACTGCCGGTCCTAAAGGATTAAGGTTAGCCCTGTTAAGCGCTCTAAGTTTATATCTCTAATACTTTATATAGTGTAACCAGCTCAGACCAAGATGCTCTTAATGCGCCTGAGCTGGCCTATAATGCTCTAGCTATAGAATACTCTTGGATCTCATATTTAAAGATTAGACATTGAGAATAGCCCAGAAGTATTATGTAAAAGATGTGACCTTACACAGCAAGGCCTGTTATTAATAATCTAATATTCTTCATTCCACTAGTGCCTATAGAGGAGATCGCATTGCAGCATTATCTTGATTAGTTCATCATCACACGCGGTCCCATCCCACAGTGTGACCAAGAGCACCCTAAAATCATTATTATAAGCATTATCTACATTAGCCTGGGTGCATTAGCAGCTGCCTATTGTAATCCCTAGTTAATACAGCTAGCTCAACGTAAGTATGCAATAGCTCTTTAGCTTCTTATATATGCTATTTATTATCCTAAGCAGTCACCCGCAGCGCACATAGCCACCTCTAGCTTTAATTTATTGATGTTTAAGGTGTGTTATATTCTATATCTTTTTCAATTACCTATCACCCACTGATTAGTTGTTAGATGATAATGTATGATAATTATTCTGGTTCCTATCAGTGGCGAAAGCATATCTATGGGACGACGGCGGTCCTTTATTCTCAGGGTTTGGCAGATATGAATAGCACGCAGATGATAGATGTTGCTGGTCTACTATACTATCATAAGTTAAGCACTAGAGGCATTCACTGTAGTTCATTTGTTATTAGGACTGACTTCCCACTAGGCAGTAGCCTGCATAATCAGTGGGCAAAGACTTCCCTTCTTTCTTGTGGATCTGGTACAAATCTGCTGAAATGTTGAAAAGTGAACCACTAGTAGAGCTATTTCCCCTTCTCTGTAGCCTGGTGGACCTTTATATGGAAAAGAACCAGGGTTATAACTAAATGCAGAGCCATATCATGTCTAAAGCCTTAGAGACTGCTTGATCCCTGCAATCTTGGGTGACTTGCCTCCTATTAACTTGGATGGATTCCCTTAACCCAGGGAGATCACAGCATGGTCATGATGCCTGTTGGATAGCACGGGTGTGGATTTACTATTGACTCTGTTGTATCATTGCACATAGGGTCATTCAAAGTTCCCTTGCTAGTCCTCTCCAGTCGATAAGTTTGGCTTTGCGTGATGTACCCTGGACGGCGGCTGTCAGCTGTGGTGTCTCAAATGACTAGTGAAATGTATGACTGCATTCCTGCGATGCTGGGATTAATATATGTCCATAACAAGCCGTCTCCTTGCTTGTCGTCGATGTCTTCTTTCTCATTATCATTTTGCAGACGTTGATAAAGTTGACTGATAAAGCAGCTGTGGTTGATAACTGGTCCTTGCATATGTGCAAATTATATGGGGAGGATTTTGGTGTTATGAAGGAACTGGTTATAATGCGTCTTTGTTAGGGCTGTCTTGAGTCACTCAACAATATCTATGAGAACCTACCATTGTGCTGTACAACCTGCTTAACACTTTGCCAGATGTAGTAGGTATTGCCCTTAATGAAGTAAAGATTCGCGTGGTCAGCTATTGCCTAATCTCAATGCTGTTCTTACAGTTATATATTTTATCTGTTTGTTGGAGAGCAATATAGTGCAGGGATCCATAATGTATGTACCTCTCTATGAACAATATAAATAATAACCGTCTGTTAAGCTACCTAGATGTCTATCTCCACCCTACTTTTCAGTATACTTTAGGGTGATCCTATAGGATCCTTACCCACTAATTAAGTGCATTGTGACCCATTAAGTAATGATGTAGCACTGACTCTAAGCTGTTGAGTTCTCTACCTAGGAAACCTAACCAGTAGGCCAGTTGAGTTAATCCAGATGATCCCTACTACATCGTTCATCCATCCGCATGTTCCTTGGCCGTCGTTTTGTGTCTATCTGAGAGTATGCAATGCCGATACTCTATGATGGCCATGTCCTTTGACTATAGAACCAGCTGAAGTTCTGACTATCCTAATATAAGTAATTAATCCTTGCTACCCCAAGCAATCAAAGCCCTCAGTATAAACACCTCCTCTAGTGCATCCTCATAGGCAGATTCTGAATCATTAATAATTACTAGGGTGACAGGGTCTAGTTCAGATAGTTTAGGAACACCATAGATTCCTCATATACCATCCACAATCTCAACTAGTACCTGAAGAACTATAGTGAATATACTATGGGCAGTGGGGTCTTTAATTTCTAGGGAAGTTACTAGAGACTCTAGTAGTTGCATTGCGTAGTATAACAGTTTTTTATATTTATTATAAGGAATAAAGATGCTTAATTTACTATTAAGATATTCTATGTATAGTCTACTGTATATTTCCTTACTTATGCTAGAACCAGATAGTGAAGTCAAGGTATATTCTTTGACTATATGCCCAGTCTTATATACTAATACCTTCCAAAATGTATTGTATAGTTTGTGAGTAGTATATATATTTCTGCCATTATAGTGGGTGATACTTCTTAAAAAGTTTAGCTATAAGTTTTATAAAATTAATTATATAGAGAAATATACCTAGATAAACCTAATGCCCTTTGACAGAAGTTAGTTATAAGATGTAATAAGGTCTACAAAGGCATTTCTAGAATACTAGTTTTCCTTACTATGCAAATAGAAATAAAATAGTTTTCTAGCCCTAGGGATTTTAAAAGTAGAGCTAATTCACAGACTTCTTCTAGATAAAACTAAACTATTAGTACCTTTCTATAGAAGAGTATAGGCCAGCTATCCTTATTAATAATAAAGAAATTAGATATTACAGATCCCTAGTAGAACTCTTCCTTAGGGCCCTTGATTAGCAGGAAACTAATAAGCTTAAGGTGATTTAAATTAGATATCATTAGTTTAAGGTTATTAATATAATATAGAGCCTTAATAACATTAGCAACACTTCCTTTATCTTTATAAAGGTCCTAAATACAGCTGGTATAGTAAAATATTAAAGGTAGCTGAACCTAGAGCTTCTTAATAAGGAAGCTCTCTATATCTAGATAAGCATTACTTATACTGATTTTATCACCAGTTAAAAATAATGCCTAGATATATTATTAAGGCGTATACTACTACTTTGAGCCTGGTATATATATCATCTTATATTATTGAAATTAAGTCCTAATAATTAAGCTATTGTCAGAGGGTGTTCAAGCACTAATCTAGAGTCTATACTTACTACAGACTAGTCTAATCCTCCTTATCTTTAATATCCTCTATAATAGCCTAGTATATCCTTTATATCTCTGTTATTAAGCCTACCCCAATACTGTGCAAGTGCTTTAATTCTATTATATAGATTCCCCAGTCTATATTATCTAAGAGGAGTCCATTTTAAAATAGGTGTTATATTTTCAAGTTACTCCTATATTCCTTATAGAATATAAGAGTATATATAGTCCATAACCACAAGGGACCTTGCTAAATGTATTAATCAAGAAACACTAACTTTGCACCATCACCTGTATTAGGAATATAGATAGTCTGCTTATTATAGAAAAAGCTCCCTTATTCATTAAAATAGTAGAGGTTATTATTAAATATTCTCTTAGATATCCACCTGTATAATTCAAAAAAATATAGTTTGGCATCCTCTAATATTATAGTGGATAATAAGCAATCTTAGACAACCTTTATAAAAGTCTCATCGCCGCCACTGGATATACTAAGCTCTTAGAGAAATCCCTATTCCTACTCACTCTCCAGGTTCCAGATCCCTGGTAGCTTGAAAAAGCTGATATTCAATGTGGTTAAGATGGCCTTAACCAGGTTACAAAACTCTGGGATAGGAAAGAAGTATTTATTAAGCCTTATTAATTTATTAGATATTGGGACTTTCGCTGCCTTAATAATAGATATAATAAGTAGTTTTTTTTTTATCTTTGCTATATATACATCCTAATACTTTCCTAGGATACTAAGAAGAATGTCTAAATAATTAGATATTATTATATTAAATAGATCAGAGAGCTGCTTAGGATTTTTCTAGTATATTAACTAGAGAACTTGCTGTATTATCTCTTGCTATTTTAGCCATATTCTCTATATATTATTAGTAATATATATTTTGCTTATAAGATTTGGATAGAGGAAGGTAGGATATAATAGAGAAAGGTATAGGCTAAATAAAGGATCTAAGTCCAATTTTTTTGCAATAGCTTCTATTCTATAGGCACCCTCTATTCTAAGGTATACATTATAGGGAAAATACCTAGGGCAAGAGGTCCTACATACTAGTCTCCTCTGACAGCACTTATTAAAAACTATAAGACATAGCATCTTCAAGCAATCATCTTTAGCACAGCTGTCATAGATATAGCATAGGATATGTATATAGTCAGCTATATAATTTAGTAGTTGGCATAAAGGAGATGCCATGGCTATGGTCACTAATTACCCCTATAATAAGTTCAGGACTTATATATTAAATCTTAAGGAGACAGTATAATTTATTTTAGTCATTATCTCTAGCTACTTTATCTAAAACAGTCATAATATTAAGACATTTTAGAATATCATTGCCATTGGTGTCTGTCAGAAAGTAGATAGTATTATTTATTAAAGCTAAATTAGCTTTACATCTTATTAAATTTAGGTCATTTCCTTAAATAAAAGTGCCATTGCTTAATTTAATAAGTAGAATATTCCTTATTTTAAATGCTAAGGTATTTATTAGATCCCTCTTTAGCCACTCTATTAGTAATTATAGGATCAGCAATATCCACTTCTTTTATAGGCTAGAACTCAGCAGTAGATATAAGGATTTTATTAGTATTAGTTTAAACCTTTCCAGAACTTTATAGCCCCAGACCTCTTAGAGGCCTAGAGGCTTTAAAAAATTAAGGTAGATACTGTATTTTATAGAAAGATAATATTCATTATCTAATATACTAAATAATAGCTTATTATCTATACTATAATGCTCTGGATATAAGTACTGAAGTAAAGATAAGCTTTTTAGAGCACTGTCCTAGCTCTAGAAAATAGAGGCTATTTAGAGTTTTTTAATTAACTATTAAACTGTGCTATACTAAGCTGGTGAGATATTACTCTATTTAGGAATATACTAGACCTATTTATAAGATATAGTGTAATTCTGATAGAAGGAAACAGCATTATAGAAGGATTTAATAATATAAACTTTTAATAATATAGAAGTATTAATATTAGCATCTTTCACCAGATTAAATATTATTATAGTTATATAAATAATAAACTATAAAGTTAGCAGCCTACTTAGAGGTGGTATTAATTAAACTATATACACTAAACCCCACTTCTCTAATAGGAAAAGCAAATAGACTAATAATATAGTAAGTCTTTTAAGGTTCTATAACAGGCCTTAAATCTTTATTAATAGAAAATAATAGCACTATTTTACTAAATAAATAAGGTAGTAGGGTTAGCTTGTATAGGAGGAAGCACTCTATTAATTATAAAGATAATATAAAAAGGCCCAGAGCTATTTTGGTGACCTCTAGGATACTATCTTATAGTTGGAATTTATATATTTAGTATATTATTTAATAGTCTCTCAGATAGGTAATGAAAATAAACTTCTTGTATATAGATTAGTAAATATCATTAGGATTAAGCAGCATAAAACTATTATTTATAATATCCTTAAACTTCTATACTAAGTTATTAAATCCACCCAGCAGAGCAAGGTAAAGAATTATCCTAGTGCGCACTCCTTTAGGCAAGGATGCTGGGTCTTTATTTACTAGGGTTGTAACTCTAAGCTTATTACTAAGACTTTAAGGTCTAAGAGTGAAGAAAAACAGACCTGACTGTACATGGGCTTCCCTAGTAATCCTAAATATATATAGAAGACCTTCACTATATAAGTGTGTTAGGGCATTGGAGTGGCTAAAAAGGGAAGAACCACTGCCCTTAAAAAGCCACACAATGTCGCTTTTTAGGCACCCATCATTATTAATGTTGATAATCATATGGTCTGGAGATATGTCTAAGAAAAAATAGGGTTCTCTTACTTACTTCTTTATCTAATTATAATATAATTAGTAGGCGCTGGAGATTAACTTAAATATAATATCCCTTCTAACATCTAGTATATCACATGATGTCTATATATGCCAAATTCTTCTAAGTTAATTATAAACTTTATGCAGTGCTTTTATAACAGCAGGCAGCATTACAGCTTAATCTTTATTAGTGATAATACCATTCCTTTCACTAATCTCATCCACAATCTCTCTCAAGCTTGTTCACAGGTCAGTTCCGCCATCTTCTTCAAAGCTAAATAATCTCAGTGAAACTTTGCTTTGTGAGGTAGAAAAGAGAACAGAATATGTAAAAGAAGAAAATGCTCCTGGGGATTCTCAGTGCACGCCCCTGAAGTGCCCAAACTCAGACGCCTGGTTGTTTGGCATTATCCCCTTTTTGTATTGCGGCGCAGTGAACTCACATGGATTATTAATTTGATAATAAAACCTAAGAGGCTGGTTTCTCATACCCTTGCAAGGCTGAGCGGGACATGTTAGAGTGAAAAAGTACTAAGGACTCTTGAAAAGGGCTTAGTGTACTTTTATTAAGTTTTAGTCTGCCAGACCAGAGAGATAGTATAGGTACGATCCGCACTTTGGTACTGTGATACTATTCCCAAATAGTGGGTACATTATAGAATAAGATGACTTCAAAGTAATGTTGAAGGACTGATTACTTTAACCGTAACTGAATTAACTTGTTTACCATATTTCCCCCGTACACTCGCCCAGTGATTGTCCCATTTCTCGTTTCTTAGATCCAGATGCAATAACGTCCTTGAGAAGATAGCTCCTAACCAGCCAATGTCGGAGCATAGCTGTTAGCACGGCTGGATAAAACGCACAAAGTTGCCAGTGAACAGGCCAAAGATTCCTCTAGGAGGCTTGAGATCACGTATTCGTCGACAGCGGATGATACGAGACCAAAAGCGGAGAAAATAATAATACCATTGCCTGCTTTCCTTGACTCGTATACGTAGAGATGAATCGTCTCCTCTGATAGATTTTGGCTGTGCTGACCCAACCTCCTGTGATTACATTTCTTACGCCCATAACTTGTCTTAAGGAAGGGTCTTGAGGCATTCTGGCAGCCAGCTGCTGCTGCTCTGGGAAGACTTTGCAGGCGACAATATGTGTCTTGAGTGAGGTGTTTGGAAACTTACTTAAGGGGATTCAGCCCGTCAAATGTGCGAAAACATTCCCAAACCGAGACCGTATTTTATACAGGGGGTGGAGTGATGAACTTCTACAATTTCTGTGCAAAACCCTTGTGGGGTACTGGCGGCCGGACGCACGAGTGATGGCTTAGCGGTCCTTTTGTCCATGCGCCCATTTGGTAGGACGTCCTGGCTGCGCATAAGATCTGGTGATGATGCCACTGCTTGCTTGAGTATCAGGCTGAGGTTGCTTGGCAACAGGGTCTGCCGCTTATCATCAACCGGCTGCATGGTACAATACGATGGTATGAGACTTAAAAGGGGCATACGTAGAAGTACAGTAGTAGTTGCATACAATCGCACTATATTTCGATAGCTTCGGGTCCTATTCAATACTCTATTTGCTTTGACATGACAAACAAACTAATGTCCAACCCGCGAATAAAGAGACTTGAAAATGTGAAGCGGGATTGATCTCGCAAGTACGTAATTCCTGAATCCCATCCGTGATCATTTACTTGTCTGGGACCAGGGTTTTGTTATAAAAGTGCGCGTAGTGATGAGGCAGAGACGGGCAAGCCCAATCAACGTCCCTGCAGACCAGCGGTGTTTGGTAATTAGGGGTTGCTGTAGATCTGTAAGATACTGAGATTATTCTCAACGTGCGTAGAATGCCTGGCTGACCTTTTTTAACTCCTGGACGGTCGAGACGGACTGAGTTGCTGACAGGAATAATATGGGGTCCGCCTGCCAGCGAGTATTGTCGATTCCAACGACACCATCTGGCTTCAGATACTTCTGCATGAGAAGCATTGTTATATTAGCCAGGGCACGGCGAGACTTTTCCTGTGATTGATTCGATTGGCGTTTAACGCAGTGCTCCAAAGCTGCTGTCCGGACTCGTGAGTAAATGAGAGGTAAGGGCATCGGGTTGACCTGTTCACATACCGATTTGAATGACCCCATCCTGTCCCAGGAGGGTATTGGAACACGTCAGGGATTCATGTTCAAAGCCACTCTCCAATAAGTGTAATATCCCGTCCAGCACCTTTCACAATTAGTGACATTCCCTGCCGTTATTTCGCACGCGCCTCCGTACCTGTACAAGTATAGAAGCCAACTGAAGCTCAGATGGAAAGACATCGCAGGCGACCAGGTGTTCTAAAGTCAGAGGTAGGTCATCAACAATAAAGTATGTCATTCCATGGTCCTTGAAAATTTGCCTTGCAGAGATGACGTTTGGGTGTTGAGTCCGTTCCAGTACCTGCAACCATGTATCTGCCTTTTTCTTGGAGAATGCGCGGACCGCGATCACTTTAGACGGGTTCTTGTCATCAACAGCGACAGAGACGGGGCCTGCAAGATCGCACGTGAATAGATCTTTCAGCGTTCGCCAAGGAGACTCTCTCTTAATAGAGAGCGGTTGAGCTGCCAGACACTCGCTTCGGACGCTGCTCTGATGAAAATCTTGTGCATGGTCGCGCAGGACATTCCTAGATATTTCTTGCCCTACGTCCTCTTTCGCCTTCTTAGTCGACCTAGCGTTGATCGGTCTTTGAGACTCCTTAGGCTCGACCTTTGGCGTGGGTGCAGAAGGAGCAGATCGCTTAACCGGGAGAGAAGCGGCGAAGATCTGGGTCACAGGTCTATCCATGGTGCATGATGGTTGGAAGACTGCAACAGATGGACTGCTTATGAGCGCGACGGGAAGGCAGTGGATATATGTCGAGGGCCTCAGCTTTAGGGCGGATGTCTCATATATAAGAGGGCCAGTAGAAGGGTGCAGAGAATGGCACCTATCTGTGCCCAGCAAACTAGCGTTGAATTTGAATTTAGTTCAACGTAAATTATAAATACCTCTATTTTCCCAAATGTAGGTTTGTCAAAGCCAAAGAAAACTTGGCAACGTCCTGGCCAGATTACGATGGACTTCATGTTGACAGATACCGAGCGGCAACTAGCCACAGAACGGCAGCTAAAATACCAAGGTACAGCCAAAATCAATCTCACCGAAATCTCTCTCCACCCATCGGTTGATCGGACGATCGATCAAAAGAACGTGGAGCGACTGTGTCATATATTTCTTAAGGATGGATGTCAGCGACTAGATATCCGAAACCACGTCACCGCAATAGTCTCAAGGCGACACCTCACGAGAGCCTGCCACGACGCAGGACTAACCCCTGAAGAGTTGAAATCTCATCAACGACAGTACCCCCACCTCCGTTTCTCTGGACACCCTGTACAGTGCCTCCATGGGCAACACAGACTCAAGGCTGGCGAGGAAACTCTAGCCCCCTCAGACCAGTGGTGGATTGTCGACTTATATCTGGACGGTCTGACTCGCCCACACCTGATTTCTACTAAGTCTGACCGTAGAGTGCAGATATTAGCCAGGACCTACAGCATGCTCTCGTGGACGAATACGCGAATGAAAGACACCCGAACGACGGAGAAGTGTACCGAAAAATCCGACAGTATCAGCATGAGAGCAATGCCCTCTTTCAAAACCGCTGGTGGTCGCGGCTATCACCGAACAAAGCCAAGCGGCTACGACAGCTCTTTTCCCAAGAAAATACCTTCATTTGTGCAGGCTTCGACGCATTACTGCCCATCCCCGGGCTCTGGAAGGGAATGAGCTTGGGCTCCTTGAATAGCGTATTCGCGCTGAAGTGCGATGAAGTGCGTCTCTCCTCACAGCTAGGTCTAACTGTGTCTGCTTACCGCTCTTACTAGGAGATCGTTCACTATCTGCGAGTTATTTGGACATTCTGGGCGGCCCTTGCCAATCATGACCGCACCTGGATGGCCCGTATTGACACCCATACGGTGGACGAGCTGCAGCTATACGCCCCTCGAGCGTCCAAAGTTGATTGGACGACCGTGAAGGGTAAAATCCTCAGCGGAGAGGTCTTTTCGAACTTTAGTCGATCCGAACGCGCCTCAATATGGGAGAACCTACGGTCAAAAGAAGCTTGCGATGGCATCATCCCCTCCCTTCATACCTTTTTCCGCGACATCTCATACCTTGAACTCTGCGCCAATGCCGTGAAGCGCTTGGTCGTTCTGAACAAGCAGCGTCCAACAGTCCGGAGTGCACTAGTCCACAGCTTTCGGCCCCGTCACGGTCACGCTGACTATCTGGTCCAGACGTCGGAAACTACTTTTCGCCGACAACGGGGATCTACTACTGAATGTATAACGTCCGGATACCGTCAAATCTGGATGTATGCAATGCGACACTACCCGGACATGGCCAAAGACGTCCAGTGCGGCCATCCAAAGGCTAACCCTGCCAGAGCGAAGGCACGAGCAAAAGCAGACGAGAGCGTTATTCATGACATGGCCGCCCTTGCACAGAAGCTGGGATTTCGGACTCCGCAAATCAAGGAAATTTTGAAACAATCACCCGACCGGCAGATCGCGCGGGCCACCCTGCTCAAAGCTCGAAAGCCGGATCGCTATCATTACGATAGTGAAACGTTTGAATCCCTTGTTGACCGTATAGTCGGATGTTTTGTACTCGCGATCCCGAATGAGAGCCAACCAACCATGGCGCTCGTGACTGGCCAGGCGCCAAAGTTACACGACCGATGTGGGACTCCGCAGGAACAAGCCCAGAAGCTGGACCGTCCACACCTCTTCATGGACCGGTTACACGCCGAAACAGTACGCCAAAAGAACCTGTCGTCACTTGAGGTGAGACGGTGCGTTTACTACGCTTTCTTCGGCAAACCAGCTTCAGCAACAAGCACACAAAGCACCATGTTAGGGCATTCACCCGGAAGCGAGCCTCTCTCACCTTTGTTCCTGCCAAATGATGACTCAGCTATCGAATCTGAGTCTGGCGAAGAAATTACATCACGGCGCAGCTTGGACAGGGGCTCAGTTTACGGCCGTCGTGACCGACCGGAGCGCCACAGAGAGCGACTACGCAACCGAGAAGAGAGACGGCACCGACAGCATGGATGTGAACAACGTAGTCAACAATCGGCAGTGCACACGTCATCTCCACCCGGGGAGCCTTTGCCCCGAACCTCCACCGACGAAGGATCTGATGTGAGCGAGCCTATACGTATGGACATCTTTGAGAGCTCTGATTTGGAAGACCTTGAACCACAACCAGGGGTACACACGTCATTTGCACCCGGGGAGCCTTCGTCCCGAACCTCCATCGGCGAAGGGTGTGATGTCAGTGAGCGTGCAACTATAGACATTTCAGAGAGCTCTGACTCGGGAGATCCTGAACCACAACCAGGGGTACACACTTCATCTGCACCCAGCGAGCCTTTGCCCCGAACCTCCATCGGCGAAGGGTGTGATGTCAGTGACCGTGCAACTATAGACATTTCAGAGAGCTCTGACTCGGGAGATCCCGAACCACAGCCAGGGGCACACACGTCATCTCCACCCAGGGAGCCTTCGTCCCCAACCTCCACTGGCGAAGGATCTGACGTGAACGAGCCTATACGTATGGACACTTTTGAGAGCTCTGACTCGGAAGACCTTGGACCACAAGCAGGGGTGCAGTCTGATGTTGGAATGAAAGAACGGGAGCGTACAGAGTCAGATGAAGACGAGCTGGGTCGCGAAGAGCAGAAGAGAAGGGAACGAGAACCACTTCTGAGAGGGGCGGAGGAGCAAGTTGAAAATGAGCGGTTTGAGTGCAAAGTTGTGGAAACTGAGCAGGGGCTTTTGGTTCGCGAAGAGCTATCAGATGGAGAAGGTCAAAGGGACGATGCCAAAGGGAACGAAAGAGCTACTGTCGCGAAGGCATTATTGGCCGATCATCAAGGACTTAGGACAGAAGAGGACCTAACGATGCCTGCAGCTACTGCAAAAGAGGTTGAGGAACTTCTTAATGAGATGCTCCAAGGAAAGACAGGGTTGCGTGCTGCCAACGAAGACGCGAGTGTCCCAGAAGAACAAGTAAGTCTGGAAAGAGCCGATGCTCTCGCTCGGCTAGAAAGCAAGGCCGAATCTATCCCATCTTCGGCTGGGTCCGGGGCAGATCATACGGCCTCTCGGCATATAACTGAACTCCCAGTCAACTTACTGAGCATGGTTGCACAATTGCGTGAGCGGAGTAGCCAGCATGATGATGAGAGTGCACCACTGTCCCGCTCAGGCCATCTGAAAACCAGTCAGCGACTGTCTAAACCAGCAGGAGTCCGAAAACCTCGGATGAAGGACAAGCCAACTCACCAAGGCATCCGTCGGCTTGGGGCTCGTGATGGGGCTCTTACTGTCGAATTAGAAGATATGGTTGAGGGCAGCATTGAGATCGTCTCTTCGGTCGGAGGACGTCTTAGCCCAGTACATAGTGAAGGCACGACTGAGGCGGCAGGCGCTGCTGAGCCAGGACCTTCTCGACAAGTCCAAGAAAGACACGTGGCATCCCTACCGGGTCCAGAACAGGCCCACAAGGAGGCAGTTGAAAGGCGGGCAGCCGAAGAGTCACTGTTTGACGACCCACCGACAGAAGATCAGACGATGGAAGAAGCTCAGGAGAACGAGCCTATCGGAACGGCCGCTGTCCCGTCAAAACGTAAAAGGTCTTCGTCATTAAGGCATGAGCAAGACGCACAGATCCGAGTACGGGAGATCAAAGCAGTCAGGGAATCGAAGAGAGTGAAACAAAGTCAGGTCGGAGAAAGCGCTACGCCCGGCGCATCACAAGTCGAGTTAGCTTCCCCACTCAGAGCAGTCAATCTGGAGGAACGGGTGTCGGAGGGAGTAGAGTCGACCGCTTCGGGCCCTGGGAGCCACGAGCAGCCAGAAAACAGGCCTGAGGTTCCCGCTCCCCTGGCCCCAGAAAGCAGGGATGGAGAACTTCCTCACGATGTGCCCCCTGACCAGAAAGTTACGTTAACCTTCCATGCTTACGACTCAGGAAGGTGGACGAGGACAGACACCGTATCCGTGAGCCTCGATAATCCGACTGAAGCACAGATCATCGCGGACTGCTATGCGCGAGATCGGAGCAAGAACGCGCGCTTCTACGATGAGGGGTTGCGGAAGGTTGCCGCCGATGAGTGCGTCCGCGCCGCAATCGTTGATGGTAGCTTCAAAATTCTCATGAGTTTTGGCAAAGACTTAGTGGTGACCCGCTTCCTTGTTGCATCAGTGAAGCAACTGCTCCAGAAATGATGGGTAAGCCATCGAGGATGATGTGTTGTAGTTCACTCGAGTACTAACGGTGTTCTGGAAGACCAAGGGGGGCGCAACAATGCAGCTAGAAGACCATCAGGGTTGTGCACCTAGTGTGGACGATAGTCGGGGGTCCTCCGCCTGTGCTGGTCGTACGACCTCCATTCTTCGACCACCTAGGTCGGGCACGAAAGGGCTGAGATCTTTGATCCTTTTCCACAAGGCAGACGCACCTTGTCTTACTACCTGGGCCGTCAGCATCTGGACATAGCGCCGCAACCCTGCGCTCTAGCCCCTTTGACCCAGATCCTTTTTCACGAGGCATGTGCCCCCCGTCTTACTCTCGGGGTCGTCAACACCTGAACCTAGCGCCATAGCCCTGCGCTCTAGTTTGTCCGACCCTTAAGGTGTTTCGACCCTAAGCCTAAGCCCGTCCTCGACCTAGATCCTCAGATGGATCTCGGGAGGGGCCTACAGACCTTACTGATCGTTTGCCTGGCGACGTCCGTCCTATTTGCGCTTAGGATCCGGTTCATACATCCCGAGGATGCTACTTCACGGTGGTTCAGACACGAGAATGTCCACACCCATCGTAGACGGCGGGTTAGGTATGGATTTACTGCTCTTCATCAAGCCGCGTACGACGGATGTCTCTCAACAGTAAGCATACTACTCGCGCAGCCAGATATTGATATGTAACAATGCCAAAGATGACAAAACTCCATTTCCGTGGAAAAATAAGAACAGCCATTACTTCATCGTTGAACGACTTCTAGCGAAGAACAGTCTAGAGGTCGATGAAATTGTTGATGCCAATCGCCTCTTCAATACGTCGTTGATCGCGGGAACCGGTTCGCTGTATAGTTGCTCCTGGCCGTGCATGCTCCCGACCTGATTGCTACGAATAAAGATTGATTGACATCGCTTAACTGCGCGGTACAGATCGGTGATAGGTGGATGGTGGAACTAATACGTACATGGGATGACATATAGATCAACGCTGGCGGTCATAAACTGCACTTATCACCCGGCGTTTCGTTTACTATATCTAATCCACATTTTGTTTCCTTACATAAGGAGAGAGATAGCGATGGATTGAGTAAGGGCATTTATTGCGGAGCAGAATTTTTTTTTTTTTTTTTTTTTTTTTTTTTTTTTTTTTTTGTAGGGAGTAAAAAGAATCAACAGTAACATGACATGTATGACATTTGGCCCTATACTGTACAGGACATGATGTAGATAAGCAGGGAAACGAAAATGGATATGGCTTAGTCCTTCAATGAATCGCAACTGTAATGGTACGGAAGTTGCTGTGGCCCCCAAGCTCGCCGTTACCTTCCATGCAAGTCCCAGTCCGCTCTCTTCCTCTTTGGTCGTTGTCCTTCAATCTCGGCGTCGGATTCTGAACCAGTATGCTCTATCCCACGCTTTTTCAGTCGTAGGTGCCTTGCTATCTGCTCTCCCAGATCAAGGATACCGTCAGTTGTCTTATAGTCACTGTTTGATCTGTCGGGTTCTCTGCGGACAAGTAAAGCATAGAGACTCTCAAGTAAAGCGGTTTGCTTGTCGATACTTCTTGCGAGCTTCGAATAATCGTCTCGTCGTTTCCGGAGGGATTCCACCTCCTCAACTAACCATGGTATCCGCTCTCGGAACCAAATTATAAAATCTTCCGGTGTGGCGCTGCCGCTTCTAATCTGCTCTAACCAAAGAGAACATTTCTGACGGAGTACGCTGAGCGATTGACTGTTCTTCGTCTCATCCTGAGGGAAAATACTTATATTCTCCATCACTACTGCCGAAGTCGATCTGGCGTTGTAGAGGACCAAGCTTTGTTTGCTTATAGTTCTCCAGCCGTATTATATCTCAAAGCTGAGCCATGGAAGGGTGGTGATGCCACTACTTTCCCTGCCGGTGCCCCATCAATTTTTAACTGCCCGCTGTTCAGTCCTCGTCATAGTTCAGAGAACTCAGGGTAGCCAAGCTTCTATCACCACATATGATCTGGTGGCCACTTTATGGGAGACATGCCAAAAGGGATGGTGAGCCTACCCAAATGCATCAGTCCTGGGGGAGGCGAAAATCCTTTTCAGACAGGATATTGTTCCTCGCTTCTAAGTCCCTTCTTGTGATGTCCCCTATCGTATAATAATACGCCACAGCCTTTTTCCAGACTAGCTTATGCCACAAGCCTAAGTTGTCATTCTCCAGTCCAGGGTAAGTTAGGTTAACCCGTCCTTAATAAAGGACAGATGTAGTATTCCCCCCGTAGAGTTGCTACCAAACCCATCATGTCCGCTAAGCTTTCTCCTTTGTGTCTGAGATTCTTCTGTTTTTTTCCTCTGGATTCTCCAGGCCGCTTGGAGAAGGCTCTACTTTCACTAACTCAGTAGCCTGCGCCTCTTGATATAAAAGCTATCAGCGCTGCTTCCGGAACAGCTTACAAAAGTCGTCTCCTGGCACGTAGGCACATCGCCTCTTTTTTCTTCTCATTTGCAATATGGCTGCCAAGCTCCAGTTTCTGAATAACCTGCCACGAGAAATCTGGCTCTCTATTAGAGATCTTGTTCTTCCATCAGCTTCTGCAAACGAACTTAAAATAGCTCCGGCATTATGAAGTAGCATATTCAAAAGCGACCGCTGGCTTAATATGGCAACGAGAGAATTCAAATGTAGCCCGATTCTTATCGGCTGTGACCTGAGTGCTTTTCGACCTCACAGGGTTTCAAATCGAATTTACCTTGCTCTTATTGCAAATGACTATTCTGGAGATCTGAGGTTTCACAAGGATGAGCTTCTGGAGACTTTTCAAGATGGCGCCAAGTTTGACGCTGATACAGTACCTACGAGGTGAAGCTTCCGTCAGGGATTGTGGTTAATATCTACGAGGTCATTACTGGATCTGAGACCGCTGAACTACCATTAGAAAAATTATTCTCTCGCGAGAGATCAAGTGTGCACACCGAGTATTGCTTCTATACCAAAAAGGTTATAGGATCACTTGGGCCTGCAGACATTATTGGACTTCATGGGCCCTCTCACAAATGGCGGGATTTTAAATATGGTGGTGCTATCAGGGTGCCATATGACGGCAAGGTCAAGCAATATTTCATACAGGCAAAAGGAAAGAGGGAACTGTGGGTAGTGAAACGGGACGATGAGTCGAAATTAGTTTCGTCTTTCTCAAAAGAGCCCAGGAATGAGCAGGGATTACTGTATTAAAATTATATTGTATGATACCATTAAAGTGGATCTATATCCTTCACGGAGCCATTGAGCAGTTGTCAATACATCCTGTAGAGCAATCTGTTGTTGGTGTGGTTCAAATCACTCGTACGATATTATGTCTTGATGTATATATATGGGAATAATTATAAGTTGCGCGCTTGAGCAGCCGTTCTACCTCAGAAGTCCATGTGAAATAGTGCCGTCCAAGAATCACTATCCTCCAATTTTCTCAAAACCTTCTTTGGCTTCTGCGCCGCATGTGTTCATGGCCGGCTCTAAGGACCTGATAAACTGTTATTTGATAATTTCAATTTGAAGGAAGGATAACTCTTACATCCATGAGGGCTCTCACCAAGTCTGTGATGCTAGCACTTTCATTCTGTTCCCTTGTTGCCTGGATCTCTTGGATGATGCTGTTACGGACCGCCAACATGCGATCGCATCGTAGCCCCTTGGAATTGGTTCGAATCTCTCTCAACACTATTTCAATTTGGGAGATGTTCAAAGGCGGGCTGCAATGTAGCGACCTGGCAAGATATTGCGCAAATTGGTAGCGCTGGCCATCGTCGCGAAGAAGGGTTTTCTCGCGTTTAAGCCATTCTTGGAAAAGATCATCCCAGCCAACAATAGCTGCGTTGATGATGGCGTCCCGAAATGATAATCCTTCCATCCCATAGATCTGGACGATCGCTTTGCTGAGTTGCCTGAATTTGTGTTTCACGGAAAGTGTGAGCCATTCTCTCGCCGCGCAGCAAAACTGATGTCGGGATTTTTCATCGCCATCTCTGGGGTTGTGCTTTTCACATAAGACATTAAACAGTTGGAGGGCGGTTTCCTGGCTAGGGGTTTCGACATTGAAGACAAGTGCCTGGAAGTTACTAATGCTAACACTGTCAAGTCCAGCCATTCTTAAGAGAACCGTCTGCTTCAACACAAAGGTGTCCGTAAGGGCAGAAAAAAGCGGTTATTATTTATAATATTGTTAGGAATCAATTTCCGTCTTTATAACAAAAAGGATTCTGGGGCAAAGGAATGTCGGCATACCTTTTACAGTAATCGCGATGAGATTGTACGATTGGGCCCCATTGCTTTATTTTTTATCTCTAAATCCAAGTTCAACCAGGTATCTGGTTTTGGATTGGTGATGCTTGGCGATCGCTTGGGTAAGAAGCACCAATCAGATTTGACACATATCATGCTTAGCCTTAGCGTTGCTAGCCCGTTGAACAGAGCGTTGATCATTAAGCCCCATTCTTTTTGAGGGAGACGGAATTAATGATCTTCCAAAGCGGCCGAAAGAAGGCCAGAAAGTCTTGCATGAAGGGTGTAGAGGAAACAACGAAGACTTGCTTTCTTCGCCCTACTTGTGGATGGTGTCAACTCCACTCACGGAGCATGACCATTCTCCATCATGACAGGGATCGATTGCTCTGCTTTCCCGATCTCCACAGGCCGTGGCAGGGAAGCCCCTGTCAACAATGCCATGCGTTACCCAGCCTGGAACCTTGTTTGTCCCATCGATAAGCAATTCCATATCTAACTGAACGTCATGCGAAACTACTCCTATGCCAAGCATCTTTGGAAATGATCATGTTTAGGTGCAGGAAAATATGACAGAGGATAACTCGCAGTTGCCCCACAGAGCGTCTTGAAAAAATGGCCAGGTTTTCGGCTTTCTTACCCGCGTAAATGAACCCGAAGGACTCTGCCCCGTCCAAGCCTTGGCGTTGGCTACTGTACAATAACAACCCGGACTACACCAGCAAGCCATTGATGCCACAACTGGGTTTATACGCTTAGATATAGTATACTCTTATATTACTTAGAACAGATCGTCATAGTAGCCTCGTAAGCAATCTTTTTTCTTTTGACCAGTTTGCCATTTTTCGCAAGCAAAGACTTTTCGTTTCTACTGTTATATCCAATTATTTATTATGCTTGGTTCTGCAGAAATTATTTTCAACATGCGGTCCCTTCCCAGAGCAACTGGCTAGTAGAGCAAACAATTAACAATCTAGTAATAATGGCTGTTCCGCGTTTTACTGTTGCAGCCATAGTGTGGCATTTTGTGGCTGACCCATGATTCAGTCCCCAGCGACTGGAGCAGTTTTCCAAAGATTCACTAGGCACCAGGATAAATGAGGCATACCAACCAAATCTTGGATCAACTCCCCGCTGGGAGCGAAATCGACAGGGTCATGCTGCTTGACTATTTTTGAAAAATCATTGGTGTGGTTATTCTTCGTGCTGCTCCGTCCTCATTGAAGGCTCTTGCAGATCTTCAAATACCAGAAGGCAATATCAGCCGCCACCTGGACTTATTTCATTCAGTTTTGACCGTACCAGTGAATCCTATCTACCCAAGCAGGCTCTACAGTTTTCCTTTCGTAATTACCTGGTGGACAACCCTACAAAAATCAAAGAGTTCTACATCCCAATAATAGCTTAATAGACGGGAGAAGCATGAATCCGCAGCAAGGAAGTGACTTACTATTATGGGTCGTCATCTCCAAAAGAATATTTGCGGCCTACCAATTTATGGCATAAACCGAACTAAGATTGACGACGATTGCATAGCAAGAAGTCTACCTCCTGCCCTTCAGTACGTCGCTCCGCATTGGGTATACCATCTCGACCAAAGCTCAGCACTAATCAGGAGCCTTGACCAAGTGTCCCCCTTGCTGAAAGGGCAATTCCTTCATTGACTGGACTCGATGAGTATTCTAGGCTAATTTCCGAGACATTGAATGCTGCGGATACATTGCTTAAATTTTCAAAGGTGACCTCTTTAGTTTGTTGCAGCTGCCTACTAATCTTGCTTGAAATACAGGATGCATCCAATAATGCCGTAGCTTGGATTCTCTCAGACACTCGCAGATTTATTTCAAAACTTGAGAACATTATTGACATGGCGCTGCTCCAGCTGTACAGCTCCGGGCTGATTTTCACATCACAAAAAACATTGAATAGAGGGAATTTCGTGAGAAATCCTCCTGATTGGTTATCCAAAGGCCCAAAAGTGGAAGAGAATTGGAGTCCAGAATTGCAAACCTTGGGGGGCCTTTCTCATTGGGTTTGGTCTGTCGCTTTTCCACAGGATGGCCAGCTTCTAGCATCTGGCTCCGATGACAAAACTATCAAACTCTGGGATCCCACCACTGGCGCCCTCAAGCATACTCTGGTGGGCCATTCTGATTCAATTCTGTCAGTCGCCTTCTCGCAAGATGGCCAGTTTCTAGCATCCGGGTCTCACGACAAAACTATTAAGCTCTGCGATCCCACCACTGGCAACCTCAAGCATACTTTGGAAGGCCATTCTGATTGGGTCCAATCAGTCGCGTTCTCTCAAAATAGTTCTGGGATCTCACCACTGGCGCCTTCAACGTACTCTGGGTGTTGGCGGTATTAACACCGACATTGAATTTTATAAGCATCTGCCGCAGCAGATTACCCACCTGGGATATTATTGAGGGTCAAAGTGAGCTATGGTTCCCTCCAGATTATTAGTCTGGCTCTTCAACAGCAGGCTGGACGCACAAATGGCAGAGTCATTGTAATAAGCCTTCAACTGTATATTTTATACTACGCGGATTATACTCTAACTCTCTCATATTTTCAAATCTCGTTTCAAGATCAGGGCTAGGGAGAACGGAGCTTTATAAAGGTATCTATAGTATTGATATAAACTTTCCCGATGTTTCGGCTTTGAGTAATTGGTGATGGCGCATCAATATTCCTGGTACTGTAAGAGTCACACGAAGAGCTCTGGATATATCCCAGTGATTTTCATGTACGGTCATTTGACCGTTCTCTACGACCAAAGCCTGGCCTTTTATCAATCCATAAGAAGTGCCTTACTCTAGGTTTCGAAGACTGTGTCCGGTACGGATGATATTGAAAATAGCTCAATGGTCGACTCGCGCTAGGCCCTTGGCAGTGGGACTGGAAAACATCTTCAAATGTTTGAAGGTCAGACGGATTTTGAGACTACGCTAGGCAAACGAAAGATTGATCATATGCCCATTCTCTGCAACGAGTGCCCGAGCTGCAAGAAGGTAAGTGCGAAGACTATGAGGAAATTCAAACACATGGTCAGGCACTTAGGCGCTAAGTTCATTTGCAAACCGTGGTCACCACGGATCTGGCGCCGCCAGCCTTCCATCCACGTCTGTAACAACAACCACTGGGAGTGCTGAGTTTGTCTGCGACGCCTCCAGATACAACTCATTTCTACTAATCTCATCCCGCCGCATGATTGCTGGACTGGCACTTCCGTGTTTTCGGTCTTCAGTATGTCTACTTGCGGCCGACAATCTCTTCAGTCTCTGCCTCCAAGAAATCAATCTTTTAAGCAGCCGGAGCATATTCATTGACAGAGAATTTTAGATCGTATATGGAGCGACAGCCACAGCACCAATGATGGAGGCGAGGACGACCTTTTCTAGGTTCGCATCCATTTAATTTTTTTAAGGGAATCGTATCAAGAGTAGGAACGGCTACCAACTATGTTGGAAGTTCAGTGGACGTATCAAACTTTAGGGCCATTTAATCTACCCCAGAAAAATTGATGGCGTCACCTCTATATTTATTTTTCTAAAAAAAGACCATGATTAGTTTGCTGCTCTGACCATTTCGATGGCTCCCACACCCTCTTAATCTCACTAGCTCATTCAAGGGACTCACAAATGACCGTGCCCCAAAATTGTCGCCACAGCAAAGGTAAATCATACTGCCATGTACCTTGTGATTATCCATAATGCAATTCCTATGCTTAAGATGGTTAGCGTTGCTTAGAGGTGTTGAGACGTGATAAGAGATGCCGGCGCTCCATTTTAGCGTAAGATGCCATTCAATTGACAGCATAAGTCTAATGCCAGGAGACCCAGGAAAACTGGATGCCCAGGTGGTGACAGAAACATATTTTTTTTCTAGAGTCCTTTGACCTACAGACACATCATGATTGTCTTTCGGGACCATCGTCACGACCCTGAATATGCTCAGATGACGCTTTTCAGGCCATCCCCAAGAGAATAATTGCGTGTCAGTCAGTTGCTCTCATTGTTTCAACGGTAAGGGTTGGACTACTGTATCCATTCCAGTCATTGTTGATACAATTCCTGGTAAACTGTTATATAACGGCAGAAACAGGATAGCTAATAAAGAAAGATAAAGCCATGCTTTCAAACGACTGTTCGTGCCCATGTCCTATTTAGCAACCCTATGCTGACCGGAAATTTTACCCTTTTCCCTTTTTGCCCTTTTACCGTTTCTCCCCTTCTCCCATCTTTTACCCTTCCTTGCAGTCAAATTCAGGTTCTTGGTGCAGTGATGGCAGGCTGATTTACCATATTCCCGGAACACCTTCTTAACCTCCAAATGGCCTCTTCTAATGGCTTCTGACAAAGCGTCATGGAAGCCCGACGAGCGATGCCCCAGAAAGTTCTCCAACATCACTGAGACAACATCTGTATGTCCTCCCTTGGCAGCTTTAATTAAGGCTTCTTTCGCCTTATGAGTGGTCTCCATAGTCAGAATGACTTCAACAACTTTCGCATGGCCCTTTCTTGCCGCGATGACCAAAGCATGCGGCGGACATAATCCAGACAGCTTTTCGCCTGATCCGTTTATTGTCGCCTCAGGATACTGGTTCACAACTTCCTGTAACGAGTTGAAATCTCCGTTCATTGCCGCCCACGAAATGAGGAGCGAGGGTGCACGTTTAAGGAGGTGGGAGACAACATATGATCTGAAGGTTAAAGAAGTGTTGTATAGAGAAAAAAGAGCGTCCTGGTCCGCGATGAGCCAATCCAGAATTTCTAGGCGTAATTCTTCGGGTAACTTTGAGATCCCTGCCATTGAAGCGTAGATTTCAGAATGTTATAGAACGTTGAAGGGTAAACTGGAGGGGAAGAAGAGGATGGAGGGATGTTCTCAAGTTAGGAAACTGAGATCGAGGGCTGGGAACGCTGGACCTTATAAGCACTTGCGAGGAGGCCGCACGATACTCAGAAGAGGATAAGTCCATTACAAGATGTATTACACTCAATCATCCTATTGGGAAAACCCGGTACAGGATATTTAAGGACAATACGCCCCAGTAGGCTGGAGCCCTCCAATCAGACATGTCAACGTTAACGCACCTTTTCTGTCTCCGATTTCATAGCAAGAGGCGTAACCTCGTGATTTGCACTAGACTGTTGATGTGACAACTATTGGAGTCTTTGACCAGGAGGCTAGTGTCCAACAACAGCTATTGCATGGTAACGTGAATTCCGAGCAGGACAAAGTGATCTGGCAACCCCTGAGCCACCTCTACACACTTGTGAGAAACTGCTCGTTATTTTACTCCTGCTAATACATGTTAGCTCATTTCCAGAGAGGCATACTTACTGGACACCATAAACGTTCGAGAAGTTAGTCATTGTAGCCCAGGCTGTCTTATTTGGGTATCCACATGAGAACATAACTCCTCATAGTAGCTTAAATATGTGTATCTCTGGGCCGAGCAGCATGTTAGCGCTATCATCTGACCGCACAGTGAGCTGAGCGATGTGAGAGAAGGGTTTTCCACTATCCAGGCCTATATCCTATTTATTTTGCTTGGAACACGTTCATTGGTTTTATAGCGGACGACATAACTGCTCGGCTCGAACACGTCTCCTGCCCCGGTAAGACAGGTTCATTCCCAATCCTAACGCCAAGATGCTGATACGCAAAAGAACAGTTAATATTATCGGTGTATATCGTGCTGGTCTCTGAATAATGTTGTAACTTAGTGGTCGTATTAGGGATAAATATAGGTCTGCAGGCTCTTTGGTATGGACTGCTGTCAAAGCTCATTAGCTCCGAGGATAGTAAGCATGGGACTCAATCTGCCTTACGGTTCGCCTCGCATTTTTACGTAAGCAAGCCAAGGGGCGAGGATATATAACCAGCTCGGCCACCTTGGGGAAATTGTCCTACCCTGCCCCTGCACTTCACGTCTTCTTTAAGCTACACCATCTTACCATATTTCTTCATCACTTGCCCTTCAACAAGACAGAATCTCCTGTGCAGCCGGACTTGGTGCCCGTTTGTCCATGTGAAGTATCTCTACAGGATTGCCTTGACACGCTCGCAGAGTTGACCAAAGTTGAGAATGCGAATGGGTCGACTGCTCAGGATATTTGTCACCTTCAACTACTCGGTGCGAGGCTGCATTGGTGGGCAGTGAGATAAGACACACTGGGAGCCAATCGGACCGCTTCGGTGGCTCCCAGACGCCCAAATCCAGTGCTCACTAGGCATTATTTTTGATTTGGTGAATTATCTAACGCCATCCTATAAGGACAAGTACGATGAGACCGGAGCTATCATGGAACGGCAGGAGATGGCTTTGTCAGCTGAAGCAGTTCAAGAGCGTTTTACAAGACTCCGTCATCAAATAAGGGAATTAGAGGGCTTTCTTCCATCCGACTCTGCTCTGAAGGGTGCAGTCATTTTCAACCACGCTCTATCTGCTAGTTTCGAAAAACTCATCGCGTTGAGTCGCCAAGAGGGCATTGATGACTTTACAGTACCATGTCGCTTGCCCGCCTGAAGGTCGCCAGTCTATGTCACGTCAGCGAGGTCGTGGACTATTGGGGGGAAGCATCGGGGAAACTCGATGCTAATCCCGAGTATCTACGCGACAATGAAAGTGGACGGTCTTACTTATACAACAAAGGCTTGGTTCTTGTGAGCAGCAAATATGTCCCAAGTAGCCACATCACTCATGAGCGTACCCTCAAGAGGCTTCTGGCAGTTGAAAATTTCGGAGGACATCAAAGAACTACGAATCCTCCCTTGCCTGGGGTATTTCTATAAATACATCTTTGCTATACGATGATATTCGTCATAAGCTCATATATTCTATCCATGGGAAGGACGCTGTATCACTGCGAGACATGTTACGCTCGAAAAATATCAATGATTTCCGATCATTACTTTCGCCTACTGTGCGATTTGAGATTGCTCAATCTCTCGCCCGATCGATCCTTTACCTACATATAGCTGGGTGGCTTCACAAAGGAATTCGCAGCAGCCATACAGGTGGTTGCAAAAACGGTGCCCGGTTTGCTATGCTCTTTGTTTCTTTTGAGGTGGGGACTTTAGACCATAAATAGTTAGGGTTGTGTTGTAGCAATCAGCCAATAAACTTATCAATCACCGCCAAGCTTCGGCTATTTATGGTTAACCACCCCACTTAAAAACACTGAAAGAGCATAGGACCCGGGCACCGTTTTTGCAATCACCTGTATACTATTCTGTTCAGAAAAGCGGTTCTCTGATACTCATGGGCAACTTGATCTTCCGTATCTAGTTGGCTTCGATTACACTTTTATACCGCCTTACGACGCGGGAGATAGGAAGATGCAAATCGGAATTAGGGAACGCCAGCTTTACCGACACCCTGATCTCCATGGTGATCCCACCACTACATATGATGCAAGCCTCGGTGATAATGATCCATCTTTTACAAAAAACCACGATATCTATAGCTACGGAGTGATTCTTGTTGAACTGGGTCTTCTCAAGTCAGCTGCCCGAATATGGTCAGAACGTTGCCGAGAAAAATGCAATGGCTCCGGAGAGTTCCAAGGGTATCTCATTACTGAGCTTATTCCTACAGTCATATCTACAATGGGCTCGATATATGCGGATGTGGCCTTATATTGCCTCAGGTCAAACAGCTATGTTCCCGGTGAGCTCGACCGTGTGGGTGCTGTAGCATTCTATAAGAATGTCATAGCTCAACTTGAGAGAGGCAAGATATCATTTTGAGGTTCCACTTGCTTTGCCTCTCAAATGCAAATAATTTTCCTTTGAATGTCCCCTTGCCTCTCAGCCAGACTTTCTATGCAAAAAGACTACACGATTCACAAGTTCAATAGAGACTCGTCTAACAAAGATTGATCGTCACTATGACAAATTTAGTTGGCTATCCTCTTTATTTGGAAATGCTGGAGTGTTGCTAAGCACATCAAAGTCAATGTTCGTTGTTTTTCGATCAATAGTTTGTCTCTAAGAGCCGAGGTGATACTAGCGTTGACATGACGAGTATCATCTTGCTTTTGGGCTGATCTTCTTCGAGAAGTAGGATAACTTTCGAAAGAATGAAGTTCGGTGAATAACTAGCCCATAACAGCATGATCTCGAGGATAAGGAGTGTAAAATCACAAGTATCCCTGCTGAATAGAACGACTCAACTCTGACTTATGAGCCATACAATCTCAGATAGGTTCCTTGCGTGGTAAAAAGTAGCCTGCTTTTATCCAGGTAGCCTTTCACAATGGTCGATTCAAATGTATTCATGGTGTTTTGTTTCTTACCTTCGTATAAAGCTGTCTGCTCGTGGAAAAATACGGAAAATATTCGACTGTGCGGATAAGTAGCCCGAAGGTCATCATACGTGTGCTAACTACTCGTGCTTAGTGCGGCCAACAGTGTTAGCTTTGTTAATGGTACATGTCAAGGCTAGGCCTAGCATAAGTACAGAAATCCTGGACTACACTATGGTAATCATTCCATTTCTGGCGCAGTGAATAAATTGAAAGTCACTCAAACAGTGCAATGTATTCGTGAATCAGCATCTCGCCCAACCTGAACCCTCATGACAACATTTCCCATAGTGGTCTGTGAGGTCTTGCTATGGAGGTGTTAATCCCGATGAGTTTTTCCCTTTAAGATCAGCAGGTGAATTTGTGATGTACCTTGCAATAGTAGCCTGGCATGCACCAACCCAGGCTTCCATCACTTGCACATTTTTCCTTGTATCCCAAGCGATACTCCACATTGGTTTCGGCCATCGGAGAGGATAACACAGCAACAAACAGAGTCGTCGCACTTGTAAGAAATACATGAAAGCGCATTTTGCCCAATTCTTTCTTCACAGGACTTCGTAGACAGAAGATGTATAAGCGTACCGTGAGACTACTCCCTGAGGACTTTCCGTCGGGGACAGGCGAAGGAAGGAATGACAAGTATTTATCATTCTTAAATCGATCTGATACGTTATCCCATTATTCCCTTTCTCCTTCCAACCATCAACAATAGAAGGCGTGACGCCTAGCAGTATAAACCAACACTAGGATATGTATGTATCATCCAAAAAGTGAGGATAAAAAGAAGAGGGGGGGTGGGTGGGGGGATGATAAAGCCTATTTCGCCCCTCACATAGGCACATATTTGCTCAACAAGGCCTCCAAAACCACCTAAGCATGTTTTAAACGGCCAGATACCAACTTCTGGTGGGTTCAAGAATGGAAACGATGAGCAGGCAAAAGATGGAAAAACATCATCATCCTTTCAGGCTTTATCAAAGCCAGATGTTAGATGCTCCCATGGCCATCTGAGATGAGCGGATGTTGCACCAACCATGGGGCTAGTTTGCCCAGTGATAAAAGACCTCTGAAGTCACTGGAGGCCGATCTCATCTATAGTCCACCAATTTCGACTAACTTCAGTTCTCCAATTTGTGGTAGACTCTGGTCTTGAAACCACCCTTCAAGTTCAACTCTCCCCTTGAAGATTATACAAGGAAGAAGCACTTGCACGTTTGTACTAATTCATTTGATTGCCGTAGCACTTTCCCAACTGCCATGCTGAATTATATGAGACTTCCCATGCATAGAACTCAAAGAACCAGATGGAACAGACCCGGCTTACAGCGTCCCGACGCAGCCCATTTGATCATTGCGTTTGTCGGGTCAACCGCGTGCCCTGTGTTTTACACGGCCAGATGAGAAGGTTGGCACTGAATATGAGGTCTATGATGGTTGTCTCCCTCGGCCGATAAGTGCCAATAGCTACCAACCAGCATTTGGCCGCGCCAGACGCAGCGTGACAGTGGTCCATTAAAAGGGGCTTTTTTCTCTACCACCACATATACATTACTGCACTGTGCACCAATACTATGAAGAAGACCTGTACTCAATAGTTATCCATTCAAGTTTCAAAGACCGAAAATGAGACTAGATCGCAACCGTTCTATCTTGCGTTCCGGCGATGGCTCGTCTAGCCCGGCGAAGAGACTCTTATCCGGTACGCCATATTTATTCAGCCATCCGATTTGTGCTTACCTTCTTTCAGGGTCATTATGGCCAACTACATCTTAGAGCTTGGACCGAAAGCAACTGCCAAGGAAAAATAGCTTCACCACCTTCAACAACATTAGTTTTGCGTATCTATCCCGCAGTTTTAAGCGATGTCGACCACTCCAAGGCCAAAAGCAGCTGGATATCTCCGTGACAGGCGAATTTGAAACTTGGTTTTCAGATAAGGATCAACTATTTTATCAGTTCCAACAAAGCTATTCTGCTTTCAACGGGAGCACTGATTACCATAACACACCCGACTTTACTTGCTATCGGTTATGGATCAACCCTGGCCTCTGAACGACGCCAATCCTCTCCCACGTGGAGCACACAATTTACAGAGTTGGAACTTGGGAAGACAAGTTTATCTTCAAACCCTAAAGCCAGAACGCCGATGTGCAAGAGCTACTCATATACAGACCATTAGTGTCATGTAATATCGTCTGTCATGCTGGTCTTTGTATAATCTTTACATTAGTAATCGTACTAATTGATAACTAGTTTAAGTAATAAGGAATTAAGGTGGAGCTTAACACAGAAGAATTCCCTGGCTATAAGGATGGTATACGAGAGGACTGATCGGATCCCCGAGGATAGCATTCTAGGGGCTTGCTTTCCTTCAACATTTGCACATTTTCTTTTACTCCTGCATCGGTCATTCCAGCCCGAACGAGGACAAGGACAGTTATGCTCTTACGGAATACTCCTTCAGAGCTTTGAGTGGTCCCCGAACTCCATGTAATATGGTAAGACCGCTAATTGATAACAAGCTTTCATCCAAAGCACCATCGCCATCCTGGCACAGCTATATGCAACCGTGCAAGGTGTCAGGAGACGTTGGGGCTGGGGGTACTCTCAGCTAATCACTGCCACTATCAGTCTCCTAACGTTCAGTCGGACCGCGGACTGAACCCCAAACGCACAAGCCCTATCGGTATTTCCTCATAGCATTTCCCTGGATGGAGGCTTCCATGCCCTCCACTATTTCCAAAAGCATAGGTTCTGGGTTCAGTCGTTCCTCCCGTGATCCGATCGGAATCCCATAACACAATTGTCTGAAATTCCAAATAACCCTGATACCGCAACTCCAGCCGTCTTGTTGTTGCGGAGTTTCCTACAACATTTCAGTTCGTTGCAACTGAAACCGACGTTTTCAGAATACTTACGGCCTCCTCGTAGCGAAATCCAAAGCTACCGAATTCTTTCTTGACCAACCTTGATATCACCGTCTTCTTGATACCACCGACCGCCAGGGAATCATAATGGCGTATCACTCCCTCTCGCGTGTTAATTTCGAGTAGGGTAAAGTGGTTTCTATAGTTAATAGGGCGGAAGTATACCAATTTTTCTTGGACGCTTTGCTGGTCCTTCGCAATCTTCTTGGCCCATTCCGCCAGCGGGGTTGTTTTTCTGACTTCTACCAGTTCGCAGTCCGATGACTCATTGGTAACCTTTTCGATCTTTCTGTTTTTTTTTGATTTTGTCCGGTTGGTACTCCAATAAGATGCTGGTGTCAAAACGAACATATGGTGGTCTGTCCGAAATCTTCATAGCCAAGTAGATAGTCCACTCATCTAGCCATTCAGTCGGACGAAGCCGATCGAATATGTCGCAGGTCAGCTCCTTGCTTCCATCCACTGCGATACTGTCGGTTGTGTCCAGCAAATCTTTCCCCAAGACCTTCGAACTGACGAGCATCTTCAGGTGCATGACCGCATCCTCCATTTTGCCCTCGGGCAATGCATCCTAATTACCAGGATAAGTTTGTGGTAGGACAATTAATTGATTACTTACACTGTCTAGGGGATAACACATCTTCATCTCGTTGATTTCCTGCTCAGTTACGAGCTGCTTCTTCCTAAGATCCTCGTAGAATGCGTGGAGATCAGGTGACCCTCTCTCCACCAACCGGTCTAACTGTGGAGTAAGAATGTTCCATAACTCCTGCTGCTTGAAATCTTCCCTAGTCTTTTTAATCCAGTCGTCCAGTTTTTCTTCGCTCATTTTTATATAATCCCTGTCAATCATTATCAGTAGATATCAAGAGAAGGGGAATATCGAAAGCCGAGCACCCTTACCAAATTTTAGGGTGGAGCAGAATTCCCCTTCCGAGTTGTTTAACGAGCTTCGTGCTTAGCTGCTTCCCCCGATGAAGCAGCGTGCTGATGCGGCGCCTCTGCTGGCTCTTCGCCATCGCGATCACGCTGGGTGGGCCATCCTTTGGAAGAACAGCGGAAGCATTCTCCTCTAGCGTCACCGTTCCAACTCTGCTGATCCACTTTTCTTGCGCTGCAGGCTGGGGTCCGGTGTCCTGTAGGCGGTTCTGCATCTCATTTAAAACTTGCGTCTTTGCCTTTTTTTCACCCATTGATCCATTTCCCCCGACGCCGAAACTTTTTTCTTTGACCTGGTGATAGAACCATTCCCAGACCCCGATATAGATCAGCATGTTGGAAACAGTAACTTTATTTTGCTGGGATGATCCCATGCCGAGCATTCGCATCCATGTTGCGCCATCCGACCACTCACTGCTATGTGAACGGCCCTCCTGGAGTGACTGTAGGATGCTCCGACAGGCGGCCTCCGGGGGCCCGCCCACACAATTGCAGAGCTCGTAGATGGTCTTGACAAGCGAAAGGATTAGTTCCTTGAAGGCGGCCTCCGAGGTGGGTGAGCTGGAATTTGCAATCTCTGGTGCCCTTTTCACCTCTTCTGTCCGGAGTAAAAAACTTTCGCCCCCAAGCTTACCCGAAGTGACTTTATCGGGCTTCGCCATTGCAGTTGATGGCGAGCTTCGTCCTGGGCTCCATGCAGGTATTTCTCGAGGAGTCAAAGTTACACTGCCACTAGAGGCTGACATGGCTCCAAATGGCTCAGTGGCTACATTCGCATTTTCAAGCGATGTAGACTCCCGGTGAACGGCCTTTCTGCCGTCCCGGGCATCATTCTGAAGGGAACTATGATAGCTGACTGGTGCCCACCGTACAACACGTATCTGATTACCTTCATCAAGCGGTTCCTGATCCCCTTGGCCTTGTTCCTTCGCATGTGAAGTGGCTTTCTTCTGCACTGGGTCCAAGTCGGGCTGATGGTCGCTTCCATCTGCTGTCCCTGAGCAGCAATTCTTGCGCTTGCCAACTTTCGACGGCCGATACGAAGGGTCGATCCCCAGGCTCCTCTTCCGTTTTGAGGGATAGGGAGCCTCTCTCAACTTTGGACCCTGCATCTTTGATGAACTGGTCGTCTGCTCTTGAATTGTTCCTGCAATAGCTTGAGCAACATGAGGGGCTTCCTTGCAAAGCAGCTGCATAATCCTATTGAACTATGGTTTGTCAGTGGCATCCTTTTTAGAAAAATGGTGGTACTCTACCTCTGGCGCGTCTTGAAGATTGATGGCTGCGCAAGTAACAACCTTAAGGACAAAGACCCTCAACAGTTCTATCACCTCGTCCGCGGTTGTCGCCAGCTTTTCGGTTGGATGGATGCTATTAGACAGCATTTCAGGTCTATAAGACAGAGTGGCACGGAAACCTGCAGGACAGGATGTACGCAACGGCGGTGGACTGATAACAACGAAGGGAATGGTGAGTGGGGAATGGTCGGAGTATATATAGACACTTGAGCGCCAGCGTCTTGATATCCTGGGTGATCCAAATGTGTTTCCGTTTGGACCCCTGCAATACGCTAACCAAGAATGGCAAGACCCTTCTCTGCCCGTCGAAAAGAGTATTTCAGCGGCAAAGTATGCAGGGGTAAGAGTAGCCTATGGTTTGGCTTACTAGTCTTTTATCGGGTAAAGACCTACCTAAGCAGACTTCGACTAGCTGTTGCCATCCGAAGCTCTACAATGGCACCGACGGCGCTTGGAATTAACCGTCTCTACCGCTCGAACTCGCTGACGCTATCCCAAAGGCTGTCCTGTCTTTATTGTACTCCGTTGATATAGAACGGCCGAGCTTATTGACTCAACTACTCAGGCGAGGGCATTTATTTTTGAATAACTGGATTTTGTCGGACGAACTTAGTGGGAATTTTGGTCTTTCCGCAGGCCATGACGAAGTAAATATATTTCGTACAGAAGCAGATTGGTTCTCAATATGGTTGTTGTTCACCCCGTATTTGAAACCCCCATTTTCAGATGCCAATAATAACAATCAACATTCGTCTGAACACACCAATATTAGAGTATTGACGTCTAAACCCCGTTTAGTCGCCGGCACAGTCCCAGATGAGACATCGTAGCCTTCCTTGAGTCTGTTTGCGGCTTCGTAGCGGCTCGGCTATTGTTAATTTCCCGACCCTGCGGCGTTGAACCACACTGTCCTTCATCTCCATCCCGTTGTGGAATCACTGAAGCAGCAATTTCCTGGCGTTTATTAAATAGAATGCCCCCCGCCCCCCTGGAAATGCTGATACAGCCCGTGGCTTCTCCACAGGCAACTGGCTTGCAATGTACTTTAGAGTCCCTATTATGAGGGCCAGTCATAGTGCGGTTATCCTGATGAATCTTGTCTGTTGCTCTTCGAGCACATTGACTCGCAGGTATCGATCGCATGAGCACTAGGTTGTTACCCAGCATTCTTACGTCTTCGCCTTCTATGATCCTCGATCCCGAGGACCCATTGTTGCTTGCGGATACGAAGATTAGTCGACTTTGCGAACTCAAACAAAAGCTACCATTCGCGTTCGCGTGCAGAAGACTAGACCCCAGTAGGGTCGGGCATAATACTTTAGCCAGGAGGGCATATTTGGAATGAGGTTGCTCTGGAGTCTTCGTGGTAAATAAATATGCAGCTGGGATGGCTGATTTCTCGGTGTCCGGCTGTGCATTGCGAGCTCTTGCCACTGGGTGCAGTCAAGATCGGCTGAATAACCTGGCCCACGAGAGACTGGCTCCGATTCAGGGAGTCAGTGTGATGCCCAGCTCTAATACTTTGATCGTCACGCCGCAGAGCTCTGGGATACCTGCAACTTCCAAACTCGATTCAAACATAGGGCCGTCGACGAAATCTGTGTACTGTTGACAAATTCCAAAACTATCTATCGCCATCCCCTAACTACATGGACCATATACATATACCTCGTTCTCTACTGGAGGCAGCCGATCTGGAGGACTCCAGAATGGGTCGTTTGTTGCTGTTATCCATTAGAGCTGGGCGGTGCGCCCGGAATAGCTTCTAGCCGTCCCAGATCCCAGTACAATCGTGTAAAACCCGCTGTGAGGGCAGAAATAGTCCCGGGAAGGGATAGGCGCAATCCATCCATGGAACTGAGACTCACAGATATGAGCAATGCATTTGTGCGCTCCAATCATCTACGAACTTTTCTATGACTAAAAGTTGTCCGCTCGACCGCCGACGGTGTGTAAAGAGAGATGAGTATCGCCAGGAGGCAAACTGTGCGGAAGTTGGCTATATATTGTTGACCAACCTTTGGTTCGGCACCCCATCAATTGAGAACCTCGGTTCATCCACTACGTATGGATGGTGAAAGCTCGTTTTGGGTGACGAGATATATCTATCTCATGCGACCTCGCGGAGATCTTCGCTGGGAGGATACAAGATGATTGCCCTTTGAACGCCTAGGGATGGACAGCGAGACGGGAAGGTGTATGAATCTAGCTATAGGCGGATGTAAAACTCGTGGCGGGCTCTCTAAAGATCTTCTTATAGATTTCAGTGAGTATCCGTGCATTGGCTCAAAGACTAGGGGAGATATATTAGCTCTGTAATAGGAATTTAATTATTTATTTAAAAAGTTTCTTAAGGATATTTCAGTCTACTAGCTCTGAGAGACAAGACATATAAGTTACAGATAATATAAGCATGTTACTGAACTGGGCATGTGCAGTTCTAAAGATATTTATCACAATTAGACAATCTTTGATTCTATTAAAGGCCTCTGTGCTTAGGATTATAGAGTCAATATATACTTTACAGGCTTGCTGTAGCTTAGGCGGTAGATCTTAGTATACAATGATGCCCATTGAGCTTTCTTGGATATAAGTGGAGGCAGTATGGACTGGTATACCTATATTACTTGATAGATATGCTATGCTTGAAGCCTGTTGACTATAGGGTAATAGGGATGAAACCTGCTTAGATTTTGTGCTAGGGAGAACAGACCCAGTGGGTGACCTGACTGATGTGGAGGTTGGATTAGGATAGGGGAGTCTAGTAAAATGTAGAGCCTGATATAGAAGTGGATAATGGATGATGTATTATATGCTGTAATATTTAGCCTATATATAAGTAATATTTATATTATTTAAAGGCGGATTAGCATCTTTCTATTTTATAATCTCTGGAAGACTATTTTGCTATAGTTTAAGATTTATACTAAGAATTTCCTGTATATCTAAGGTCCACTAATTATTGCTGGAGCTGGTTATTGTTATAGTATTACTGGAAGGATTAGCTGTGATTGCGGTGATTGTAGCCTTGACAGTGCTTATAGAACCAGTGGCATTGGTGGCCTTATTAGGGCCTTAGTTTCCTATAGAGGTATAATTAGTGGTTTTCCTGGTCATACTGTATAGTCTTGGTTGTCTTACTGTCTACTTTGTATAGATTGGTATGGATGTGGTTAAGGAATTTCCAGAGGTAGATTTAGGCAGAATAGAAAAATATTATTATGGTACTAGGCGCGGAGATCTTAATTTGCAAAGGAAGTGTGAAGTGTCCCTTTAGTAGGCTTATATGTGACTCTGTATAAGAAATGCCACTCATGGGGAGATCAAGTTCTGCAAGAATATCACTATGTTATGAGTTAGTTGGATCTACTTAGTAGTAACAATTATTATAAGCATACCTCTCAAGCTGAAGACAAGTCTAATATATGAAATTGTAGAGTTCTTTCAGAGGGCCGTCCTTCATTTAGTCATATCATTTTCTGGTACTGTGTTCAGCAAATAACCCTAAGGGTTCAGTTCAGCTTTGGATAAAAGCTTATGATTGAACAAGCACTTGGCAAGCGTGAGTGGCTTAGTATATCCATCTATGACTCTGGAAAGGATATGCTAGTTAGCTAGTATAGAGTTCTGTGAGCAAAGCTGCTTGAATATGAGGTAAACTATTAGTGCCCTGAAGTTCTCTAAGGATCTGCGTTGCATATATATAATAAGATAAACTGGGAATGATATTAATGTTTCTAAGATGTTGATTGGTAGGTATGTCTCCGCCTAATGATGCTAATGGCCCTCTGATACTTCTCTGATTATCAACAGGTGAGGGATATGGGATAGTGTGGGGTGCACCCCTGTGCACTGGAAAAATTATATCAGATTCAGCAGGGGATAGGACGCTATGTGTGGGTGGGCCAGGGATCCACTGTTTGTGAAAATCCAGAGGGTTATTAGTGATAGGACTGGGGACTGGTGCTCCCACTTTACAGATACTTCCTAGTGTAAGAATGAGAAGGAGGATAGCATTATTAATTGACCTTTTAATGTGACAGCTTATTGCTTCTATCCTACTAACAGTGGGAATTAGAAAATTGCATGCTATGCCTTGCAAAGTATCACATAGCCTTTTTCTTTCTGTGCCTTATAGTATGTTGCCAGTCCCTATAGATGTTAATCCAGTAGTCTTTAGTAAGCAATAGAGCTTAATAAATATTTTAATCTTCTTATCCAGGTCACCCTGGTTAAGGAAGGGATGAAGCTTATATATATACTCTAGGTAACTATGATAATAGTAATAGATGGTGTCTGGATTAGCATATAGAGTACTAAACTTATCAACCCCCTTGTCTTGAAGCTTCTGTAGGAAACTGCTAGGATGAGCACTCTAAGCCTAAAGGCTACTAGGTGCTGCTTGATAAGTATGACTGTCTTCCCATCCACTGCTAGAATTTGGGTTTAATAATGGGGTTGGCGACATGTGATCCTCACATATGTTGTTGCCCTTACCATGACTATAGATGCAAATTAAGCCACGTTGCTCTTTAAGTTTCATCACATAATCCTTATTATACTCATGGGGATATAGTAAGTTCTTAACTGACGGCTAGGAGAGCAACTTATAAGTAGCTGTTGTATATTCCATGGGCATGGACAGCTTGTCATCCTCCCTCTCTAAATAACTCTGCCCTAGGGGTTTATTTGAATCTAACTGCTGCATTCCTACTCTATTCTTTGAATTTGACTTAAGCAAAAGGACAGTAGTATTTGATTTCACTAATCCATTAAGTGTCTGCTTGGGTGGCATTGATTAGGTGGCATCTTTGATAGCTAACATTTTCGGCTCTTTCACCCTGACCTTGTTGGAAATCTTACTTAGAGTTATCTCATGTTGAATTTATACTGTTTGAAAATGTATTAGATGCTTGTTGAGCATATCTTCCAGATATTATATTTTGTCCAAGATCTGCTGGGTGGCCTTTTCCTGCCTAGCTTTAGGGTCAGTATCTGACAATCAACCCACCGAAGGACAGAAGTCAGGCAGGTCATGCACTTGTGGGGGGGAACTTCTTTGTAGACACATATCAAATTACTCTCCTTGCAGTGGCTACAGGCGGGCCGCCCTTCATCGCACTTTGCTTTTCTTTCTCTACACTGATCGCAGGCCTTTTAGACAATGGAAAGAACATAAAGTTAGCCTCTCTCCCAGTACTCCGCGCAGTCTCGTTTCTGAAAAAAACAGTCATTACCAGTTGGGCCCGGGCAGCCTTGCGCTGACGCATACCAAAGGCTTGAATCTGGTAATAGTTCGGCTCATAGGGAACATCGCCACTACTGCTCTGTTCTCGAGGGGTATATGTCCTCCGCTGACGAAAGTCGGTGTGCACCGAATGGGGAGGAGGAGCTGGATACGCTAGACCACATTGGGGGAGGGGATAAACTCCATTCACAGGACGGAAAGTCGGCAGATGCGATTCTGTTGAGTTGAGACTGAGAACAGGTAAAGTATTCGGCAGACCGCAAGGTCCGACGGGAGGTAGCTGTCGCAACTGTGGATCCGGTATCATAGAGGAGCCGGTGTAAGGAGGGGGTGACTTTTCGTCTGTTCCAATCATTTCGGCAATGGTAGGTCCCCAGTTTTAGCCAGTGACTCCAGGATGCTATCAGTCAGATTAACGATTCAAGTCTGAATAATCAATCGAACCGTTAGAGCGTGGTCGGGAAAGCCGTATTAGTTGAAGTAGATGATGGTGCTCACAAACGCGTGAGCACGGTCAAATAAGTTTCCAATAGCTACCTGCGAAGAGACCCAGCGACACGTTAACTGGCAGAAGAACTAAGAAAATTGTTTAGAAATGGCAAGAAAGTGATAAGAGCAAAAAGAGGTAAGCAATCAGAGGACAAAGCGAGGCTAATACAATAGATACCTGAGCAGGTGGTAGTCAAAGAAGGGATGGTCAGAGGCACCTATCTTGTCACTGTCCAACAGGGATGAAGAGCGGAGATCCAAGTGCATACCAAAAGTAGTAGACACTCACCTTGGTAGAGAAAGTATTATGTTTTAGAAGGATCAAATAAAGCCAAACAGGGCTCGGAGGCATATAAAACTTGTCTGCTTGTCTTCACAGTTAATAGGACAAACTTGACATAGGATCCCAAGTTCACGGAGGCACACATGCCCACTTATAGAGTATGTCGATTGACCAATGAGCAGGAAAGACAACTTCCAGCGTCAAGAGTCGTGTGTGCGATTCCAGAGGGGGAAGCTTAGTACAAAAAACATGGGTACGGTGACGCTCTGCTCGTAGCCGTCAATGGGTATGCCGATCAGCATGGCGCATAGAGCGGCTAGAGCACAAAGCAGCTATGACAGAGATGCGTTGTGACACTGAAGTTAGAAAGAGGGGGAAATTGGTTCCTGCTCATGCATGGTACACCATGGTTCTATGGCGTACGTAACAGGATTCAACTACGCCGAGGTGGCAAAGACCAAGGGTCAGCGACTAATTGCGCCAATCGATCCTGCAGTAGCCAATAATAAGAGAAGCAGCCGAGCTTTCCCGACAGATGGAACTAATTTCAGGTTCACGCGCCGTCTTGGTGGATGTACTTTTGGTACACACAGCTCTATGGCACGGACCTGGAACTGGAATTGTATTATTACGAGGCAGTTTCAATACGCCCAGTATTGAGGAAAGTGGGTCGAACAGTAAGTACCTTTTTGACTGGTGGTTCTCGGCGGCAACTTAGGGCCGGACGTCAAATCATCACAAGGTCTCAAATACGCCAATCCTGGGGAATTTGGGGGTTCTTGTCAGAACCGAAACTCTCCAGACAACGCCGTGAGCGCAGATTGATGAAAATGGACATACTTTACCATAAATTCATGAAGGAGTGCTGACCTCGCATCTATAGATACTTGTTCATGATTCACTCTTGTTAGTGTTCACATCTTGCATCCTTCCCCGGCGCCCCCACAACATTCATCGACAGTACAGTCCGCCCCAATGGTCATTATAAACCCCCTAAGTTGCGCTTTTCTTGATGGATCGGACAAAATTTTACGTATCTCTGGCCATTCTTGAAGTCCCTAATAGTTAGCCCCACTAAACGTTGCTACACAGCAACCACCCTCGCTCCTGTACGTTCGGGATCAGTGGGGAAAGAATCATTCTAGCCCGCAAGAAACAATGAGAGGCAGGGAAGAAGCCAGTCTCCAGGAACCGGTTTCGCCCGTAGCGGAGAAAGTTCTTCAACTCTTGTCGTTTGTCCCCGAAGTCTTACCATCAGCAGAAAACCTGAGATCATCTCCGGTAATGGCCGAGCCAATCGAAATCATGTCATTTGCGAAGGGACCGCATCTGTTCATGTTCCCAAAGCACAACACCGGACGCAAGTACACCGTTCTCTCGCCCTCAAAAAGTTCTGCAATGTCACCCCCAAACTGACTGATTTAAGATATGCTTCCAGCAATCCAGACATGTCCTCCATTAGCAATTCCCAAATTGTCAGAGAACCGCCTAAGCCACACACTTCCTCCACTACGAACTGCTCTGGCCGAGATCTCGGGTTCTTACAATCTTCCCCCTGTTCCCACATCCCCTCTATTGATATCAAGGAATGCATTGGCGTGGAATCATAAACACTCGAGACAGTTTGTTCCATCGCAAGTCACCCCTAGTCTTTATTCACATGTTCTTCCTGAGATCTGCAAAGACACGGCAGCCGTCTCGCCTTCAGCATCGCAGAAAATCCCCAAGGTGAGACATACGCAATCCGACATCACCTGTCTTACAACGCCCAAACCCCCACCCTCAACTGTCAAAGGTCCAACGAAAAGCCATCCCTCTCCGACCGATCAGACCCCGGTGGGCAAACGGTCCCCTTTTAGTCCGGGGCCGCAGTCCATCACACCGATTACCACAGGCACATTTAGATGCAGACATCCAGGGTGTACTGCTGGGTCTTTTCATACACAATACTTAATGAAGTATGTCACCCGGGGATCACATTGAGTTGACAGAGGCGGGCTTATCTTCTTTCACAGCTCTCACGCATATATCCATTCACAAGATCGACCACATTTTTGTCCTGTCGAAGGATGTGCTCGAGGAGTTGGCGGCAAAGGATTCAAACATAAGAATGAGGTGATTCAGCATGGCCTTGTTCATAACTCACCAGACTATATATGCCCTTTCTGCCCGGATCAAGGATGCAAGTATAAGTACGCGCGACCTGATAACCTTCAGAGGTGAGATTCACACTCCTCTCGGCCGTCTTCCGGATTTTCTAACAGGAACAAGACATGTGCGAGTTCGCCACATCGATAAGAGCAATGATGATCCCCAGCTTAAACATGTGCTATCTCAAAGGCCTGAGGGCAGGACTCGAGGCCGGAAATACCGAACCACTGTTAAACGGCCTGCGCCCTGTATTACTTTCCACAATTGGTCGTCTCCAGTATACCGATAGTCGAAACACTTCATGCGTCGGCATCTCCAGTCAGAACCTAGCGCTCGCTCTTGTAACATGCAAATGCAATGAGGAAGCGCCTTGCGGTGTTCCAGTTTGTCGTACCGTGCGTGATAAATGATCTTAGGATTACAATCCATCCATCGTTGGTAAACTCAACAGCCTATTGGATCCCGGGTGGCTCAGCTTATAGCTTTGCCTCCTGGCTCGTCTTACTTTAAATGTTGACAAGCCGATACATTTACATTGGCTTCAAACGCCAATGCCGAACCTTATCCGAGCGCCACCAAATTAACATCGACTCTTGTACAAACAGCAGGACTGTTAGGGAAATTAATTGTTAGAGGAGACACGTTGCAGATGAGCAGGGAATTGACGCGATGGACCACCGGAGAGCTACTCAATGAGCTGTTATGCCGCGTCGAAAATCTGATGGACAATGAATTGGGACTTGCGGAAATGCTCCAACCGGTAGCTAATAAGGTAATCAAGCGGCTCCTGTGGCCCGTATATATTAATTGATTTCTTAAACACGTATACACGCCTCAATTTCTCTACTCTGTCGTTTTTCCCGTGTTGGCTGTAAGACTAGTCAATGTATTCCCTACCCAGTCAATCAAGTCCGTATCGATCACCTCTATATTTCATTTTGCATGGCACTTTTTCGAGGTTTTGATGTCTGCGCGAAACCATGCATCTACAAGTTCCAAGCTTGGGCACGAGCGCTAGTTCGGTCATATGCTGATGAGCTGCAGCCTCGTGGTGTATATATATACACTCGCAAGTATTGTCGGTAAACTCCCCTTGTCGACTGTAAGAGAGAGGAATATCATTTTCAGATCTTAGGGGAAAGATTATTCAAAGTAATACCATATGGCCGTGGTCGAGAAATAAAAGCCTTGACGACGGCGTTTCCCCAAGAAAGCCAGCGATAATTGTTAGCGCGAGTGCAGATATATATCTATGAATACAGAGCTGGGTGGCTCGGTAGGGGGAACGGCTGGTTGGGAATAATATTAATCAGGTGTCAGCCATATCTTACCTCTATCGAATCCGGAGAGTATCGGATATCGATATTTAACCGAATCCTGGCTGGGCCAATCAGATCGCTGGAGTCTACCATGGATTCAACTCGCCGGATTAAGAAGATTTTACAGAGTTTTCATTTCGTTGATTATAAGTAGTTAGTTAGACATCTAGATTGCCAGAAATCAGACCCTCTTTCATCCCGAATCATACCGTTTACTAGCGATTACCATAGGTTCGCTATTATCGGGGATCGGTTGACATCAGGTCTTCGTTGGACTAAGCGAGTCTTGGCAACAGAGGGGTAATGCAGTTACCACCAAAACGAAAGGGTAAGCTGTTTATGCAGACTGGCAACACCGGACCCATCTTTCAAACACCATGCCAGAGTTTGAGCACCTACAAATCCTTCATGATGAACTTGTGGAAAGAAGGATCCTTGATATCATCCCTCAGATAGACAACTGGCTGGATGGGACGCTACCGCTCCCGAAGGAGGCCGAGACAAGCCCTGAAGACCCAGGAGTCATCTTTCCAACAGTAGAGATCGATATCCCACTGCGCCCAATAAGAGATCTTATATACAGCGGGGTAAGATCATGGCATCAAGTCTTCAACATCTTCTGACTCTATATTCAAGATTGCGGAATACGCCCTTCTCCGCACACTCAAGGACACCTCTACACCTGTGAACCTTTCCGCGGCCGTATATACCGTCCTCCGAGGAACCGGTGACAGCAAGATCGGTGGTATAAACGTGGTACCGGGACAGTCCGTTTGGGTTGAGTGTCCCACTTCCCTCTCCGCTGATCTTATCGTCATGATTAGCAAAACGACGGCTGTTGTAGTTGGGCTGGCCACTCGAAGTGGGAAAGCTGTGACAGTGGCCAGATAGTATCTTGCCTCCAATACCTGTTCTCTGGGAAATAGCCGCCTTCGAGGCCACGGCTATTTTTGGACATTCCCCCCCCCCTCGGTCGGTTGGAGGTGGTTAGACGGCACCCCTCGGTTGGACGTCCATGTATGTTGGTGCAAAATATTGATGGGAAAGGTTGGGATCAGAGTGACCATTGGAATGATCCGTCGTCGATTCCGGGGCTTGCTGGTATTCTATGATAAACTCAGTCAGCGGAACCTAATAGTAGCTCAACCATTCTCACCCGAGGGCATGTCGTGCGATGCACCAACATTGTTTCCATAGTGTTGAACTACAAACTGAAGCTCGAAGCACTTCCCTCCGTGCGTTAAGGGTGAAAGCTCCTCTGCTGGAACTGATGTCTTGATGGCTCTTTGGTAGCAGAGATGTAGCCTTTTGAAATCGTGCGTTGTTGGGTCAAGGCCGGAGTGGATTTCGTCCGTCATGCTTCGAAAATGGCGATATAAAGCATCTGAGCGAGGAAATCCTTTCAGACATACGGGACAAAGTAGTTTCCAACCCGACTTTTCCAAAATGTGGTATAAAACGTTGTTTTCCTGTCGTAAACGTTCCATCTCAGTAGCTTATCGTGCTACTCTTGATCACAGAAGAAAGGGGGTGGAAAACCGATCTCGCCCAACCGGATGTTCATCCGGTCGCAATCAACCCCACTTTCAACGTGACGCGGTGTACTGTAAATTTCAAAGACCTCGGGTTCTTCCCATACGGGGGTTGCCAAGACTTCTGTTTTGAACTATAAATAGAGAGAGCAATAATATGGGTTCACGAATTACGGTCGTCAGGGTGGCTAAGAATATGAAATGAGAACAGTATACAAAGTAAGGTAGCCATGTGGAGGCTCACACCGCAACAAAAAGCCTGATTATTCTATTTCAACCTCGGAATAGACGAAGGTCAAGATACGTAGGAGCCGCCCCATCTGCCTTGTCTTCCGGGAGCGGGCGTCGGTCCGCAGATCGAGGAGCATGGCCATCTGGTAGACGAACCACCTCTTTCAGCTCTACGTGACTGTTTACAGTCAGTTCTGCAAATCCAGTTGAGGAGACAAGCTGAGCCAACTCACAGGCAAAAGTCAGAATTACTTCTTTTGGCTCCCTCTATATCTTCGTTCAGTATCTGGGCAAGTTCTCCTTTCTTCATAGACTTCAGGCGGCTGATGAAAAACTGAAAGCCCAGCTGCAATATGGCCATAGTCTCTTCGCTCAACTTATTCTGCGGGCCCACAACAGCGAGAAGAACAGTGATTGCATTCCCAGCGGACGGGAATTCCAAATCCGCCTGGCGTCTACCACTGACGGTGAGAATCAAGATGAAAAGCGGATATCTTCGAATGTATATAGGAATGGGCTGTCCAGCAGCTGTTAGGCTGGCAAACATGCAGGTTACTTGGTCCCTGTGGTTCAAGGTGACTCCTTCGCCTTCATCAAGGACAATTTTCTGGAGCAAAGCCATGGAACACAGTCGGACTGTCAGACACAAAAACAAATATACAGGGCGAGAGTCTGAAGGCAAGGAGTTAGAAAATTGAAGCAGGTAGAGGAGCTCTATTTATGCTCTCCAGTCATTTCCCCATAGTGCTCAACAACGAACGAGACCTCGATATCGACCTGAACTATTTCTTTAGACCCTCGTAGCCTTGCCCCTCTTTCTATCTTCCCAGTCTACCAATAGACGCGTTCCATAGCTGGTTTGTTCCAAATCTTCTTTAGAAATCATGTATTTCTCAAATTCCATGCAGGTGATGTCATGTCCATTCTCATATTTCACATATTTCACATGCCTGCAAAGAATCACACTCTGCCCTTCAACTACCAATACACAAATCTCATTCTGCGGCATGTCAATACATAAGGAACTGTTCAAGGATTAGTTACTAACATACATAATTTTGAATTCTTCAATCAATATCGCACGAGACTGCAAATGATTACATGAGCCTGGTGTACAAGGCGCGAGAGATTCATTCGTCTCGAGCCCCTGAATGAGGCAACTTAAGTAATTTGAAGCCAGTGATATGGCATTCTTTAGAAAGCTAACCATGTCTGTTGTTTTTCAGTAATATTTAGAAGACAGTAATTAAGAAATAGGAACTCTGCACAACTACAAAATCAGTTCGTCCCATCCTTTTATAGCTGCAAGATCAGAAAGCCGGTTGATAATTCACTCCAACGGGATACTCGGGTCAAGCAACAGCCACTATCGCACGCCATACTTTGGTGACGTAAACATCCGTTGACGAACATCTGCGAGTTAGTGGTGAGGGAAGTTGGTAGTTGGAGCAGCAGCGACTAGTTAAGTTGGTAGTTTCTGGCAGTAACCAGGAGGAGTTGGTGGAGTTAGTAGTAGTTAGCTGTAGCGCCAATAAGGTCTGGATGTTTACCAACAATCGAACAGGGGCTGGTCCTTCCCTCAGCTTTCCATCAGACAGAGACTATATCTGATGTGCTTTAGCGAACACTGTGTCTGGAAATAAGGTTCTTCGCTCTAGAGTTGTGATGTAGTACTTCAAGATTCTACTCTGTATTTTACCAGCACGCCTAGATGCAATGCTTCAATAGATCTGGACTAAAGCAGAAGAGAATTTTGTGTAACGTGACCTCTATGTCACCAGTTACCGTTGTGAACGATTATTCGTACAGAAGCCACGTTCTCTAGCGGGAATCCAGAAGAAAAAGGCCGTACCCAAATTCAATGAAGCGCAGGAGGTTGTCTAGCTTCTCCAGGAACTCTCGCTGTGACATCTTTTTCTGCTTCGAGAGATTGTTGTAACGGTCGCAGAGAATTCCGCAAAGTTGCTTAAGATTGTCTTTCTCTCGGCGGAAGAACTGTAGAAGTCCCCGAGGAGGGGGTGGTGACTTTGGAGAAACATGGACGGATGCTTCAAAGTGCCAGGTCAGGAGGGACAACAAGAGCAGACAGTGACAGTTGAGCTTTTCCAAGAAACCTTCGGTATAGCCATCAAGAACTCTGTTGTGTGCTAAGCGAGTGATATCCTCCTCCCGAAAGCTACTTCTCTGGAGTGTCTGGCATATTTCCAGGAGCTCTTTGGCTTCAGGTCGGAGGTTGGACGGTAGACCCTTGCCCTCATCAGCAAGCAGAGCCAGGCGCTGTACTGCGACGGCCTTCAACGCTGGCTGTGCCGCTGTGCGCAGGATGGATTCATGCAGAGAAGCCTTGAACCAAAACAATTAGCATGCCTGATGAAACTTGTATTGAACTTAACCAACCATTTGAGCGATATCGGTTTACTATGAGTCTGATGGCGGCCTGACGGTAAACTGCTTGAGAAATAGGAGAGGAGGTAAAAACAAGGGAGAAGAGTGCTAAAGATTACTTTAATTCGTCTCAGAAATGGCGATATCGAGCGTCATAGTGTATATTAACCTATAGACTATCCAACTTTGGAGACCAAGCGTCTCCAAAAGCATCAACTTTCCCAAAAAACCAAGCTTGGATGCGCGAAACAAACTTTGGCCGCTCGTGCCGTAGAAAGGAGGAAAGGACTGTACTCTGAGCGATTGGGACGATCGGCTTCGCCAAACAAGTAACCCTCTCTTGCTTAGCCAGATGTTGGCCTAAGCAAAGTCATGAATTGTGACATCCGCAGTCTATCCACCAAAAGTTAGTCAGAGACTAGCCAGTTACAAGCTAGAATACTCACCCTCTCTACACGGATTCCTCCGTAAAGTCGATAGTTTGAGAATGGGGAATCCATGTGGCCCCACTGGTCATCTGTCAGGAGAGGCTTCAATCTCTCCCTTACACTTGCTGACCTTCGAAAAAACGAATGGGGACATTTGACGACTCCTCTATCACCATGACTGTATTTCACGAGGAGGTGAATGAATGGACCAAGAGTCGAACTTTCACCCTTTTCCAAGCATTGTTCGAACTTCGGAATCTGAGGTAATACATCACAATCCAAAGTGATTGGCTGCTCTGATACCTCACGAGGCCATAAGAGCCCTAGAAAGGAAAATGGAAGACAGTCCATGGCATCAAGTTTGTCCGTGCGAATATGCGGTGAGTTCCTGGACAAGGCTACGCCTTTTGTAAAATTGATAACTTGTATTTTTCACCTTTTTTTTTCTTGTCTAGACAATACATGCTGTTCCATTTGTGAAAAGGATTTAGAAGCAATCGGCTTAAGGAGTTGCAGGTCAATATGGGCTGTATACCTGAGAGTCTCCATAGCGATAGCTTGTTAGGACTTTTAATTCATATGCAACCAATCATGAGCTATACAGGTTGCTGTCGGACCATACCTAGCATAGCTTTTGGTATAGCGTCCTGCACATTGCTGTTGTGACCATGACTAGCACAACTTTTGGTATAGCGTCCTGCATATTGCTGTTGTGACCATGACTAGCACAACTTTTAGTATAGCGTCCTGCACATTGCTGTTGCGACCAAAACTAGCCCAACTTTTGGTATAGCATCCTGCACACACTCATTGTTGTGACCATAACTAACTAGCATCACTTTTGGTGTAGTACTACTGATCATTAAGACAACAACAGAGCAATGTGGTATACTGTCTCAAGTGATACTTGTTATTTTAGCAGGGCTTAGTATAACAGCTCTATTTCATGTGACAGCCTTTGGTCTCAAAAGTTGGTGGCGAGATCCGTGCTTTCAAGCAGCTGATCTGCATCGACACTGCTTTGCTAGTGATGTTTGGATTGGTGGCAGGTAAAGTATCCAGTACTTAAGAGTATAAAAACCTGATCATGATTCCCAGAGACTCCCAGACACTCCTGTCTTACTCGATACTTCTCTGCTTTCTAAACCGCTGATTACTCCGAAACGCCTTGTCGTGACAGGTGAGTCTATCCCTCTGAACAATAATTTCTCGCCTTGTATGCTTATTCTTACTTGGAAGACTGAGTTTACCAATCAAAATGGCCTCCAGTGAATATGCAGCTTGCCAAACCTTCGGTTGTGGCCAAACTGGCATTCGCCGCGGTGAAAAATGCCCAAAGTGTGGTGCAGTGCGCCCAGAAAATGATGAAAAGAAGGTTAGCCATCGGTTACTTTTGAGTAATCAGAGATTGATGTTACTTACTGACTATCCATTCCAGTAACACGAGGGCTCCGACGAAGCACTGTCGCTGCCCGTCTCGTGATTGATCTACTCCTTGACTCGTCAGCGGAGGATGCACAAATTTGAGGGCGGTATTGGTTTGGCAACACTCGTTTGTACCTGAATTGCTCCACTCTCCTCTCATCAATGGCAGAAAGTAATATGAAACTTGTAAATTACCCTCCCACGTACAATGTGCGCTCCGCAAATTATGAGCCAGATGGCGTCTATAGGTGTTGTTTAGCCGTTCGTGATGAAAGCTCTCCATGGAAACTAGCGTCAACAGGAGATTTGTATGTACTAAGAATGTGTGACTGTTTTAGCATGGTGTAACGCCTGTGCTGCGCACGGACCTGTCCATAAGTACCTAAATACGAGCGCCTTGCAAAGGAGCCTGCTCCGTTTACAATGATCGGTGAAACTAACATAATCGCTACAATTCTGACTCTGCTGGATTCTAGCTGAATATATGGAAATGCTTTCGACAATTAAGTGGAAAGACGATGAGTACTACTGTGAACATCCACTCCAGAAGCGCTTGAGGGATGTCTGCGTCGAAAGGGTGAATTGGGAAGCGCTTTGCCAATATGCGTCATCCAAGAACTCAGGCCGTCCTTGCAGCCTGCTAGAGAAGAGTACAATAGGTGGTGTACACCTTATCAGGCTCTTGAGCTTTGGAGATGCTAAGTGGATTGCCAGAGTCCAACTTAGACCTTCAACGCCGGAAACTGCAAGCCTGCTTCGTGCTGAGATAGACGCAATGGAACTTGTAAGGGCTCGAACGGATATCCCAGTACCCAGGGTCTTTGGCTTCGAGCTTGATGATGCAAACCCTGTCCGAGCCGCGTTTATTCTCATGGATTTTCTGCCCGGTTCCTCCGCAATGGATGCCGAAGGAGGCTACGACGCTCATCGGGGTGAGATCCCACCCAGACGAAAGGCCTTTTTCCTTGAGCAAATTGCAAAGATACAGGTTTGTCTCTTCGATACCCAAGTTTGCTCAGAACGGTGCTAAAATCACCGTTAGGTCCAACTGTCCTCGATCAGACTGCCCAAAATAGGTTCTATTATTAGGCGTGACGATAACTCCTTCGATGTTGGGCCGCTCCCGAAGTTAGGAGGACCATTCTCGACAGCGACCGAATTCTTCAACGCTTGGGCAAAGCATGCGAAGTTTCCTTTATCCGATGATGACATCAAGAAACTCGTGAACGGCGGCCCGATAGATTCTATCCTATCTTCGATCAACGCGTTCCCTGACCGTCTACGTGAAGTGGCCTGTAGAGTCTCGGCTAATAATAGCGGCCCCTTTCCGCTTTATCATCCTGATTTCTACCACAGTAACGTCATTGTGGATGAGTCATTTAAGGTTCTCGGTGTTATTGACTGGGAAGGGGCTTGTACTGTGCCATGGGAATTGGTCGAGCCACCACTATTTTTGGGCATCGTGCCTCCTGCTATGGATGACCCAAAAAATTACGAAGCAGACGGTCAGCCCAAAGACTGTAATATCCGACGCCGCCTCAGCGAGAGGGCTGAGTATGCTGAGTACGTCCAAAAGAAGGAAGAGGAGTTCAATGGGGATAGAAAGCTCTCTCAGATCCTACTCAACCCAGACGCACAAGGGCTTGCACACGCGATAAAGGTGTATCACGATCCGGGGAAGCTCGGATTCTACTGCAAAGTATTGGATCCATTTAGTCCTGAGTCCTAAAGTGACTACTAGTCCAAGCTCAGTGCTAGCCTGTCTGGCGTGTCAGGAAACGGCCGCAAGATTGGGGGAAAATTGCGGGAGAAATTAGATGAGCTTGTGGTTGCATATTTATAGTTTTCAAAGTCCTATACGTTGTACTTTCGTGATTAACCTTTGAGCAGGCTTCGACAAGTTGTGAGTAGTCCTGGTGCCTGTACGTAAAGGTTCTGGTAGTTCTATACATAGCCAAATAGGTAATACAAAGCTTCATCTCTATTAGCGGAGGAGAAATAAATTTAATTTTTGGGCAATGTCAAGTCGCTGCCAACATGACGATCTTGAATGCTTGGCAGCAAACCAGGCTAACCCTTGTCGTACCTGCTCGTGCGGGGACGTGAGAGGCAGCAGGAGTCGTGGCAACTCTTCAACTGACACACATCAGTGTCTCGAGCTCAACATGGCTGAAAGCCAGCTTGTCCATCATCTTGTTTTGCGTTCCCCCAATCAACCCAACAAAAAGCGGAAGATCTCACAGATTTTGCTACAAGTAAGGTTGTCTGGAACCATACTGATTGCCAGGCTGACGGGATCCAGGAGAACAGCACTGGAGCTAAGCGTGTCCTTGAAATTTCGGTCGAACCCTCTCATCATAAACAGCAAGGGATCCGTAAAATTTGTCGTGCTGCGAGTCGAAACACTCCAATAACGGCTTCCGACACCATCAGAGAATTGATTGAAAAGTGGAGATGTAACAAGGATATCTTTCGTTGCGAAGAATCATCAATTTTGAAACCCATAAAGCGCACGTCTCAGGTCTGTGGTCCACTTGCTCTATGGTTCTCAATCCTCAACGAAGGCAGTCTAAGCCGGGTACATCGGCGGTTTTACTGCCTTCTGCTATTCAGATTGTCGGACACCTGCGAGAGATGGGGCTTATCGGGCGATGGTGCCCTTGTGCTCACGGAGTTGATATTACTCACTGGCCTTATCCACCTTGACAAAACGGCAATATTGGCCCGGTTACGTGGCTGGATTGCTGGAGGAAAGCGATATCAGCTGTTATCGGAGGACTTGGGGGGTCCTGGAATTCTGTTTCTCCTCCCCGAAGAGATCGGAGAACAAATGTGCGTGATACTGATGAATTCCTTGACACGCCCATGCTTATCAGTACAGATGGCTACACCGTTTGCCGAACGGAAAAGGAAAGAAGCGCGGTGATGTGATTTTATCGCTCAAAAACCGGGAAATCAGTAGCCTTGCTACAAAATTACAGGCACATGCTGCTGCACGAAATTTCTTGGATCTACATACAGAGCTTTTCTATGACATGGTGTCTGTGGTGTACCATGTGGTTCTTTTCAAACCTGAAAACCACGCAGTTAGCAAAAATTCCCCGACACCCGAAAACTCCATGGTCTCAGATCAAAAACTGGCTGGTTAGTTGCATCCACTTCTTGCGATTCTTACATTGACTTTCTTTTCCTTTCCTAGGCCTTGGACGGACCAGTTATCGGTGTACCGGCACTCCTAGATTATACGCACCACATAGCATCGGTTTATTTGACGGACTCGGCGAGAAAAGCTGTGAATCCCAGCTCATACATGACGGTATTAAGGGTTCTTTTACCTTCTTTGACTGCACTTACAGCGCCAGCATGAATTCTGAGCCACCTCCAACTATGGATTTTGGGACAGGATCCAGTTTTCAACTGGAGGCGTCGCAAAGCATTCGCACGTCTAGTCAAGCACCATTTCTTGCCAGCAGCGCCCAATCCGAGCAATTGCGACAACCTGTCTTCGGATCTGTCTGTGACACACCTTGTTACAAAGGGGTAGAGAGGCTCGTCGAGCAGAGAAAAGACGCAGAAATATTACAGATGCATATCTCTGTCAGTCTCTTCTCTATTTTTAGCCATACTACCACTGACTGCAGTGCAAATAGGCTACTGATGCACATTCGGATAAGAGCGGCATGTCACCTAAAATGATTGGCATGGAGCACCATTACTCGGAGCAACAGCAGCCTGGTAACGACAGAAGCAGTGCTACTTTGCGCAGCATGACACAACAGGGACCGACATACAATGACATTAACCATGCGTTGCAAGCACTCAGTCCAGACATCCATCTACATTTGGACGACACTGCTATGGCATTACAAGATGTCGATCAGCGCCGCGCCCTGAACTTGAACGATACTGCTATCGCGTTACACGGAATTGCTCCGGATAGCAATGTTCATGAACACAACGCTACTATGGCGTTAGAAGGATACAGCCAGTGTCAGGCCACGAACATGAATGATACCGCCCTCGCGCTAGAGGCACTCGCCCCAGATACCTATCTTCATGAGCACAACGCTACTATGGCGTTAGGAGGATACAGCCAGTGTCAGGCCACGAACATGAATGATACCGCCCTCGCGCTAGAGGCAATCGCCCCAGATACCTATCTTCATGAGCACAACGCTACTATGGCGTTAGGAGGATTCAGCCAGTGTCAGGCCACGAACGAGAATGATACCACTATCGCGCTATCTGGGATTGCTCATGACCCTTACTTCGATTTCAATGATACAGCGCTAGCGCTCCATTGCTTCGCGCAAGACAGCTCTGCACGGCAGTTGCTTTGGACGTGAACTTATTTGGATGTACATAAACATGAATTGGGCTGCGTGGTATGAACTATGTTATAATCCGATCAACAACCAACGCATATAACTTCCCATCCTTCGGAATGCAAAGCGTAGATTCTTTCAGAATGTGGTAATAATGGTTCATGTCCACCACTACCCCGTCCAGGGTGACCTCTCCTTCGATATGGATTGGGATCATAATTGTAAGGGTGTCGGCAATTTTTGGCTGTCCAGGGAAATAGACCACCCCACCCTTTCTGCTACTCAGTATGCTCCGGGGTTGTTGATAGGAAGCCTAAACATATTATCAGAAACTGTCGTCTTGGTCCCAATAGCGGACTCACAACCTTTTCGGGGTACTCCTTGACCGCGGCGTTTATAGCATTGTAGCAGAGCTCCGACGGTAGAAAGCCACTTGCACGACCCTTTTGCGGCTCAGGAAGAGACACAGCATATGACCGGATTTGGCTCCAGGCCGCCGCTGCAGCGCTTTTGACGTTTTCCGACCCGATTGCGATAATGTTGTTCATCGTCATCCTTACGCACTAGTTATGTCAAAGTTAGCGCTGAATAAATGATATGCCTTGGGATTTGTCTTACACTATATCCTTAGTTCTACAGAATATAGCTGCCGAACAGACAAGAAGGTTGGCCCAACATAGTGGGGTGCGCGGGGTTGAGTTTTTGAGCAGCCCAATTTCGACCATGACATCTTAAGAGCCATGAGCACGTGAGAATTCGCCCGTGGCCCGGGCAATGACTAATCCACCTTGGAACTCCGCCTCCTTGGGTAGCCTTGCTAAGATATGGAAAGTATTAGTCATGTGACCGCCTAGCCTTAATGGAAGGCACGCTGTCTCCTGTGTGGCTTGAGCCAGTCAGTAGTTAACTCAGTTAGCTAACTAGTTAGTTAACCTAGTTAACTAACGTAACCGGTAAGCGAGTCGGCCACCTCTCCAATTCCCGAACGCGTCAGGAGACTGTAGCAATTCAAACCACCACCATGCCACTAAAAGCGCGTATAAATTCAAGAGATATAATTAAAAAGGAAGGACGGATCCTACTTGCAATTTCTGCTCTTAAGAGAAATAAGAAATTAGCAATATTCGTGAGGCTGTGTGTGTATATAATATACCCCGCTCAACACTTTAAGACCGGCTACGTGGGAAGACCTTTCACAATGAAGCACGCGCCAACTCTCATAAGCTGACTTAAAGTGAAGAGGAGTCGCTTATATAATGGATTCTCTCTATAGATTAGCGTGGTGCAGCTCCCCGGCCATCTTATGTACAAGAAATAGCTAATATCTTGCTTGCAAAGCGTGGCACAACTCCTATTCAAGCTATTAGAGAGAAATGGGTGTATAACTTCATTAAACACTGGGATGAACTTAAAACTCAATTCTCTCGCCGGTATAATCATCAGCGCGCAAAGTGTGAGGATCCTAAGGTAATTACTGAGTGGTTTAACCGTGTATAGGTTACCAGGATGCAGTATGGGATTGCTGATGAGGATATCTATAACTTTGATAAGACCGGCTTTGCTATGGGCCTTATAGCTACTGCAAAAGTAGTAATAAGAGCAGAGATGGTTAGCTAGCTATTTCTTATACAGCCAGGCAATCGTGAATGGGTTATATCTATTAAATGTGTTAACTGTACAGGCTGGGCACTTCTACTATGTATTATCTTTAAATGGTGAAATGGATAATACTGTATTGCTTTACGAGTCACTAATAATTTATATGGCCAATAGAAAATTAATGAAGGTCTGATTCTTCTAAACGAATGACTATCTAGCTCCTATTTATGCCTTCGATTTGAAGCCGTAATTAGAACGAATATTTGCCGAATATTGAGCGAAGAAACGGCTCGGGGAAATCACGTTACTTCCAAATCAGGCAAGTGGTCATATAATTCAATATTAAAGGAAAGGTCCATATTGAGGGATGGTATGAAGATAATGCCTTACTATATAACTAGAGGATCGAAGTCAGTGTAAATGGCTGGACAACTAATGAAATTAGACTGTGTTGGCTTCAAAAGCTCTTTATTCCAGTAACTAATAGCCATATAACTAGCAAATATTGGCTATTGGTTCTTGATGGCTATAGAAGCCATCTAACCCCACAATTTAACTAGATATGCATGGAGTATGATATTATACCAATCTGTATGCCAGCGTACTTATTACATCTCTTACAGCCTCTTAATGTTGGGTGTTTTACACCCTTAAAGCGTGCGTATAGCCGCCTGGTTGAAAACAAGATGTGGCTTGGTTTTAATCATATTAATAAATTTGACTTTCTTAAGGCCTATCCCAACGCGCGTATAGAAGTCTTTAGGCTAGAGAATATTCAAAATGGCTTTGCAGCAGCTGGATTAGTCCCTTTATACCTAGAACATATGCTATCACAGCTGAATATACAGCTAAAGACCCCTACACTACCCCCAAGTTAATCAACAACTTCCATACCAAAAACACTATATAATCTTAAGCAGTTGAATAAGCAGGCATCTATAATAAAGAAGCTATTGTAATATTATACACAGAGTCCTCCCAGTCCAATAACAGGGCATTAAATCAGCTTGTAAAAGGGTTTAAAATAGCCCTTAATAGGGCTGCTATTCTTGTAAAGGAAAACCAGGATCTACAGGCTGCACGTGAGAAAGAGCTTCAAAAGAGAAAACAGTCCAAAGCGCAGATTGCTTCTGCAGAGGGCCTTTTAATTAAAGAAGGCCATATGCTTATACAGAGCAGGAATCAGGTTAAAGAGGCTATACAGACTGGACCTACACTACAGGAACTAAATGCACTAGATACATTGCAGCACCGTGTACAGGCGCCCCCACACTGCAGTGACTGTTATATTATTAGGCTTAAAAGATTGCAGTGTCCTAATCGTGGTCACAATTAGTTTTTATATAGAAATGCATGTTTCGTTGTATTAAAATGCCTTTTCTTTAAGAAGATGGTCTGAATCGGTTGGGAGGTGGCCGACTCGCTTACGTGGCCGACTCGCTTACCGGTTACATTACTTGGCTCCTTCGCTTAGTCACCCGTGGATGATTTCTGTGTCCCCTGAGCTGCATTTTCAAGGTCAATGGTGCATATAAGCCACGTCACTGATTGATATTGATTTATCCTAGCAGACTGGAATTAACTCATACTAAATAAACATTTTTGAGTACATATATCATTTCTCCCATTTTCCTGGGGTGGTATGGTTTCCCAATCTATCGATCCGCTAATAATAGCGTAGTTTTAGCTATGCTACGGACATAAGGTTTTAATACCCTCTGATCTTCAGCTCCCCAAGGATCTCTTTTATCTGAAAGTGAGGAGATAAGACGTCTCCATCCCTCCGCTGCATTTCACCAAGAAACACAGCCCTGCGCACCGTGCTGACACAATGAACTGATGATTGGTGGTGTGACGTAAAACTTTCCCCTACACTATCTTGAGAAAGGCCCTAGATCAGCGACAGCTATTTTCTTTTTGGATGAGCCTGCTTCCCATCGCACCAGAACCTGTTTGAAGCTTGTGAACATGCATGCTGTATGGAAATCGGGACTAGTTGGACTCATATGCCCATTATTCACGCTCGCCGGTCCGAACTGGGCATTGGATGGCATCGTCACTATGTGGAGCACATTCATAAGCCATGACTGTTCGGTTCGACACTGCGGCGAACATTTAGAACCATCTTTTTGCAGGATAGAACGACCAGTGAGCAGCAGTGGACAGCGTCACGCTACATAAAAGTTGTCGATCCTGTGTCTGCTGATATAAGCCGTTACGTGATGGAAGATATACAAAAGTGGACAAGCCACCATAAGATTGTGAAGGGAGGTTCGGTTTTCGTTGGAACACTATTGATACAGCATTCGAGATCAAGTGGATAGCAATGGATAAGAAGACATTACTCATAAGCCTTGAAGGGCGCTGATAATGTTGTCTTTCAATATACTATTACCCCATCTCAATACTGCCGAGAGATGGCGCAAAAAATCCAGAGAGCTTTCTTTCAGGGTTGTTCTCCAGGTCCCTCTGCACCCCATATAGAAGTCTTCTTCACCGGGTCTCCGAAAATGCAGCCACAGTTCGTGGATTGGCCCCTCAGTGGTGATAGAAAAGGCCAGGTGTAACATGACACCGGTGGGATGTTGGACCGATATGTTACTGCCCCCGATGTTTCCCGCATATTCCTGGTCCAGAGTCTGAGCACAGTGGAGGTCCGAAAGAGTCTCAAATATCTGAACTGCCGTTGAGCCAGCCACTGCAGCTTGATTTTGCGCTTGGTAGAGGTTTCCTCCAGTGGCCCCGGCTTTTGCCTCGACTATCAAGAAGCGAAAGCGGAGACCCAAGGGAGTGATGTGGGGATCACTGATAAGAGTGGACGTATCTTGCAAATCATAGAGAAAGCTCCGCGCGGTGCTGCGCCCCTTGCTGGGCTCAAGGGCCTTTGCTAAATAATCGTCCGACAAACCGACACAAATATCAGGCCGGGGATCTTTCAGTTTAAATATAGGAATGGGTTGTTGCTCCATGGCACGTAAGGAGTGAGAAGACGGATAGACTGTGCCATCGGCCGTGGTTTCATGTAAGGTTTGATGTGACTGGTTTCGTTTGCGAGGAATCGTTGATCGCGGATTGTGAACTGGAGGCTTTAGATCCTCACGCCAGTCTTACTAACGGTCAGGGCCGCTAAGATCAGACGGTACCAGGAAAAGCTAACTTGCCTCGATTACGGACAACCTCGATCCCCTCTATCCTCATCTCGTCAATTGCTGCATGTAGAGCTTCCGTCCATTCGGCCTCCCCAGATGGTTTCTTAACAAGCTCCGTCGATTTTTTCCAAAGCTTTTCAGAGATTGGATGTAGCTTATCATTATCGTCGCTTAGTATATCATGGAAGACATTAGTATCAGCATACTGGCTGACATCAAAGGGAATTTCGTCATCCACGAAGATATTGGCGCGTCGAAGATGGCCGCCGCGATATTGTGCATCACTTGGCTTTGACGGACTGCTGGACCGCGACCGCTGCGAGGAGCGACTAGAGGGAGGCGGAATTATAGGGACATCCGATAAGCGATTGTTGAGACTCTCCATATCGAATAGCGCGATAGGAGAGAAAGGCCGGGTGCGTTGATTGTGCTCCGTGAGAGCATCATATGTAAGACAGGCAGCCTTAGGCCGCTTTGAGGGTAATAATCCAGGGGAGAGTGAGCGTGCGCGCTTCATTCGTGTCAATGTGATGTTCTTCTGGACTTGAAAGGAGAGTCAAGCTTGTTTTGGGGGAAACGTGACGTGTCAGGCGAGGCAGCCAAAGACAAAACCGCCAAGACAAACAATGCCAACGTGACTCGGAAAGCAGCCTAAAAATGTTTGAATTTGATGCAAACTAGGAAATCTCTATCGGTTATACTTGAATATGAGCCAGTGGCCTGACATCGTAGTAGTAATTCAAAGATGGGGTTCCTTGGCCGCAATTAATGTCACTTTAGACGCGCTGTACGTGTCTCTCAACTAATAGCCAAGTTGTCGCCTCATATTCTTTTTGTTCTGCTCAGCAAAGCATCTAATAAATCGTTGGCTCGCTGCTTTGTGTCAATTGTCGACCTTCAAACTTGGGAAGAAAGCGACGGCAACAGAAGGCAACGGAAGATCATCGGTCCGATTTTGATAGGACAGAGATACTGATCCGTACATATGGGAGAGGTGCCCATTGTTTGATATGTGTAGCTTTAGCTAGAAAAGTCGATCTAAAACACCGTTCAAGCTGTGCCAAATATGTTGTACTCGTGGCACGTTCTGGAACATACTTCACAAATAGGAGCCCTCTCAATTCTTGAACTGACCAGAGCGAAGCACTCATTTGTCAGCTGCGACGCGACAGAAAATGGTCACCATGGTTTGTTCTTCCCTTGATGAATTGAAACAAATGATAGTGATTGAATAATGTGTGAGAGAGAATCTGAATTCTGACTATCTTGCTAGCTAAGAGAGAGAAAGATGAAGATATTTTACATGAGCCATCGAGGCGAGATGTCTAGGCACTAAGCCTGTTTCGGAGACGTAGGCGAGAGAGTGATATTCACAAATAAGGAAACTGTTGAAGCAAATTAGAATACATAACCAGTTCTTAAGTGCACCCAAAGAGTTTAGCAACGTCTAAGGATAGGGTCACAACTAGGTGTAGCTGCTCAAAAGCAGGCCCCATTACAAATGTGACAGTCCAGTCCAGCCCTTGATCCTGATCTCGACGCGGCACGTGATCTGTCACCTGACGCCATGTGACCCTTAGCGAACCCATCTCCCACAATGTCTCGCACCGTCCCTACTTCTCTTTTCCTCCCTTCTCCATGCTAGAATTCTTGTATCTTAGCTGCCAGATAACTAAATCCAAGATTTCTGTATGCGCTTATCACAACAAAAGCGCATTCTGTTAACTTATATTCGACAGAACTCAATCTGCTCATAGTAATCAGCAGATATATGTAATACAAGGGGCTAGAATTTCTTTTATCCAGCCAATACCTAGCCCAGAAAGTGTCTCAATCAAAGAGAGGTTGATCGCTTTGTTCATCATTTTGGATGGGGTTACATTGTTAAACCTTGGTTGACCAAGTCTTGCTTGGACTATTCTAATCACAGGTAGTGGGGAGTGTTCCCACTCTTAATGACTAGCGCCTATCGAGGTCAGCGGTCGGGGACGGCAGATCAGATTCGGAATGGGCTAGCCACCGAACCAGGTCTGGAATTGCTAAACCAGAAGGGAGCAGTTCTGGGAGTAGCTAAACCCAAACAGGCAGTGGCTGAAAGCGGCAAGTTGAACTTCGTTGATCAGCTCAGGTTAATAATGAGAGGGCAGTGTGTCTAAACACAGCCCAGTCTCCACACAAACATGTTAATTAGTCTCAGGTTACAAACTATTCCGAATTCGTACTGCCAGTGAAAAGATACCTGTGTGACATGCCACATGGAAAACCTGCCTGGGCGTAAAGATTTTGAGTGAGTCTTAGTTCACCACTTCCATCACGAAAATGGTGTCAAAGAAGACGCCGCAACACTACCCCTAACAAGAATGAAATAAGAAATATGTAACATAATGTAAGTGGCTAGAGGCTCATCTGTAGAGTAGACTAAGAGCAGGATAGCATTTGGAATGGAATTGTAGGCCTTCTGTAGTTACAATCGCCAGATGATTACCTAAAACATGGCCTTGTGCAGAGACACTATGGATCTTCATGAGTTGCTCATAGACTGCTCATGGACTGCTCATAGACTGCTCATAGACTGCTCATAAACTGCTTATGGACTGCTTATAGACTGCTCATGGACTGCTCATAAACTCACATGGTTCAGTATCTCCTGGAGCATCCTATGCACTCCATCATCACGAAGGAAATAGCGTGACATATTGTGCTTTTGTCTGAAGTGGATTAAGTACCGGCCAGAAGACTTAACTAAGTGTCTACTAGCCTAGTTAAATCAGGTCATATTATTTGAGGGGTTATCTTACGTACTTAGTATGACAACTCCGGGCAAAACATTAGCTTGGACATAACAATTTACGATGCAAGTCAGTGACTGACATAGGAAAAAAGTATTAATTAACTTAATGGTACTACGGCTGTTATTGTTGATGGTAAAGTATACTACTCTAAGGCCAAGCGGTACATAAAAGTTCAAGCTAGACTGCAACGATGATAGCCGACCTAAGCCCTGGACTAGCATAACGAGGCAATGGCTCCGTTCTTTATGATGTTGAACGGGAAGAGTAATGCTTCACCGGGTAAGCCCATTCTCGACTTAGTTCTGTTGGGCTATTAGGAGGTGAGGGAGGCCGATCTGCTAAAGCATGCTAGACACTGTATACTGGTCCTATAATCCTTTTGAGCGGAAGAAAAATTTCCTACGGCTGGGCAAGATAATGGCTATTAAGCCTGGCTGAAGGGCGGGTTGGTTGATGGGTGGTTGGCACCTTATCACTGGAAAATATTGCTAGGGAGATGAAATATATTGATAGACAGCAAATTGCTTGTTGCAGGAGGCAATCAGTGGATGAATGGGTGCAGTAGTTAGGCTTTGAATCGGCCGCTTTTTGCTACACTGTTATGGACAGTTTGTTAAGGCACCTGGGAACACCGATACTGTAAGTCTCAAAAATTCACTGCGATGGACCAAAATATTCTATACTATCGAGGACAGAGCTTGGATGGACTTATCGACTCCTGGCAGCAGCATTCGGATGGAGGTTAACGAATATGATCAAGCTCAGAGCGAGGAAATATCGTGGGATCTGCGCTTATTTATGATCGTAATGGGATCTGTGATGGCTTGGGCGATGACGTTGTCCCTGTGGTCCTTGACCGTGAAGATCACTCCGAAACCCTTCTTCTCATCGTGGTGGTGGCAACAGCATGTGATGCGCATAGAGAAGTCCACGTGCACCGACGACACTGGGCTGTCAACATAAGCTGTGGAAACGTCCTTATGGAATTCCGACCATGACTTTGTCTTCCATGTACTAAGCAGAACCAATCGTTTACCCTTGTTCGCTTGGAAGTAACGGTTCCCAAATTCCGTCAGGCTTTTTCGCTTATAGCGCTTCTCTTCTCGACGTAGGCATCTTGGGCAAATTTTTACTTTTCCCCCGTCTAAAGCCTCGGCCTCTTGCAAGCGCTGTGCCCTTACAAAGGCCTTCATCAATTGCTCTTTGTCCTGAATTTTGCTCCAGCACACAACAGAGACATATAGCTGCAGTGTATGGGCCGAAGGTGTGGAAGGTGGCGGAGGTTTTACTGGTAGCTTTGCCATACAGAGGCTCGGTAATCGTATTGTCGAGCCACCCTGCGGCATCGGAAATAAGACCAGCCTGGTAGGTATTCCGGAATCCACGCGGGATTTCTTTTTCGCCATAACGATCCTAAGCGTGTACTGCTGCACCGTTTGAGTCGCCATACTGCTTCTGGGGAAGGCCAAATTGAGACCGGAAGGAGAGGCGAGGCTCTCATTAGTAGTGGAGGCGCCGTTCATGGAATGCTCTCCTTGTCCTTCGCTAGACAACGGCCGGCATAGACTGGATGTTCTTCCAAAAGATGATAGGGACTGGTCGAACAGAAAATGTTAACAAAAGCTTCACAAGCATGTGAGCGCCGAAACACCTACTGGTAAATTACAATGCTGTCTCTGTCTCAATAATGAGCTGTGCCGGTTCGATCGTATACATTCGTCAACAGGGTGCGCTTGCTGAGGATTACCCTGGTGAAGCCTTGAGTAACTGTGAGCTCAACTCCTTAGGTCCAGTATCTTGTTGTTTTGACCTACTTGGACATCGACTGAAGCGGTCCATGACGCGCAGTAGAGCACGCTAGAATGCCGCAGTGGAACGTTCTTTCGCAAGCCGCAGGGTTTTGGAGAGTCTCCTCTGGTGGCTGCCAACCTCCGTCATGAGCGTAGTCATGTTTGCTTATTGTTGATATCTGGGCTGTGTATTCCGAGCTCTTTTGACTGGGCGCAATACTGAGCTCAGCTAATGTGGCACGGTGCCAACCGCTTTGCTTCGTGGTTACGGAGTCCGCTGGGTGGTCTCCTAACATCAGGGCACATCAGCTAAGATGATTGGTTTCAAGGAAGCAAGTTAACATAATCCCGATTTCCCTTACTTCCATGCAAGAGAGTCCCTAATGATGGTAAGCTCTGTCGCGAGTGAGTTGGAAATTCCAGAGGTGGAAGCCGAATGAGGCTGCGTTCTGTGTTGTCATTAGGGGGGGCTGGTTGATGTGCAGATATTCGTCCACTCTGGGGTAATGGCAAACTTGCACGAGGACACGCACGGTTGACTCCTGGATGAATCGAAGTGGTGACTGTGTTTTGACTTGGAATGAACGGTACGGATGTAAGAGCCTCACAAACTCGCTGTACGCTCCCTTCTCGCATGTATTTATGTTCCCTGCTTGAATTGTGCGACTGGGCCTGGTCTCTTGTTTTGTAAATGACTGGTTTTTCTCCAAATAATTCGGAAGCCGCAACCACCGAAGTTTGAATGGTGATGTCTGCTTTTACTCATTTCGAGTGTCAGTAGCACCTTTAAAGTTCTGGGGAAGGAATAGCTACTTACCAGGTCCATAATTGGTATTCCTGGGATGATGGACAAGCCGTTGTCGTGAAAATGCTGGCTTAGCGAGTAGATGTTCAAGTACGGTGGCTGGGAATAACTTAACAGAAGACGTATATATATTGTCATGCGTGTTGCAAGATTTAATATTTCCCTGGTGCCATTGAGGAGGCTCCTCGTCAGGAGATTGCTGACAGTTTGGCATCCTTAGCTGAGTCGCCACTGGATTGTAAGGTCAACTAGCACAGAAGGATAAATGCAGGGAACGAAAACAGACATAACGAAGTTTACTGGGGTATGGACGCTTTTAAATTTTGGATAAGGGCGCATTGGCACTGATTCAGTACCTATAAGCCAGCTTCAGGATATCGGCGTATGCCTGGCGCTGTTTGGTGATGGCTCCGCCACTCAAACCGGGGTCATGCTGGTGCCGTCCAGGAGACTCAGCTCTGCAAACTTTGCGTACCGCCCACGGACCAGTAAGATTTACTTCCAGCTTGCATGGTAAGAATTCTTGCCCGAGGGAAAATAGTCTGTAGGCAATGGATTTCCATGCTGGACGTCGCGTTTAAAAGCGATTTGATTCAGTATATAGTGCATTAGTAACGAAAGTTGTATAGGAAGCCTTCTCTGCGGCTTCGATGCTATTTTTCACAACCAGTCCTCAGAGTCCTAGAATCTAGGATATGGGCGCCAAATTCCTTGCCCCATGAGCAATCAGTGGAAAGACAAGCCGGTAAGATCTTGGGGGCAACCAGAGTTGCCTACTAGTGTCCGTTATTTCCAAGGAAGAGAAAGGTCTTCTCAGATTCTTTTTTCATGATGTAATAAAATATGCTGGATCAACTTCCATAAATAGTACCATGGTTCCAGATTGAGCGGCCACATATTGTACTTTCAAATGCTGATACTGTACATCTCTCCTAACATGTAGCACACAGAACGTTTCAAGGCTCGACGACCATGGTCAAGCTAGGGGGGAGGAGTAGGGGAACAAGCATGCTGTTTTGTCATGCAGCTAAGGCTTGCGTCCGCACACAACGTGACTGGAGTATTCTTGTCAGTCTGTAAGTTTCTAATGGAGTAGTAAACTTAACTTACATTAGCAAATGGCCATTGACTCCCCCCAATAGACTCTTCCGAGCGGCGGCACATTCCTGTGAGATCTCATTTTTATCCATTCCGAGGTGTCTGTGCATCAACTCTAGAGCAGACGCCTCAAGTCCAGAGCTCCAATTTTCAATAATATCTTCTTGTATAGTGTCAGGGTGTGCTCGGTGGAGTGAAATAGAGTAGACATGGTGGTTGACATGGACAAAACCACGCCTTTTAAGCACATTCCGGTATGTATACACAAGGTCAAGGTCACGGCCGTCGCGTCGGTAAGATTCCCTCAGCTTGTTGACATATCTGTGGAGTCCACTAATTCCCTGAGAATCCTGGAGGTGCGGAGTGCAGTCCCAGAGTTCGATGACTCCGCCTGGTGCACAACAGCTGCCAAATGTAAGTCGGCCGCTTCCTTAATGCTTGCGGCGGTACGTACGCGAATGCTCCATCTAGAACAGCTTGCAATAATTTCGGATCACCGCCTATTTCTCCCACGTGTATAAGGTCTTGGTTTGGGTAGTCGTTCTTCCAGGCAAGTTCTATGATATTTTCGAAGAAAAATTGGCAGTTAGGCGGCACCCTGCTCGCAACGTAAGCTTCTGAAGCATTAGGCAAATGCTTGTCATACCAGTGCGGTTGCATGAGGATCATATCAATTCCGTAAACCTAAGAAGTCAGGGATCTTGTGGAAGAATACAACCAGAATTAGGTACCTTCGCCGAAGGGTATGCATCAGCTAGAAACTATATCGTCAGAGGCAATATCTTAAAGGTGACCCAAGATGATTCAGCTGCTCTCACCACATGCAATTGCCCAACTGCCGGTGCCAGTTCGGATGTCAAGCACATACTGTGGTGAACGGACTGGGACATGGAACAGCCTGTCATTGAAAAGCATCTTGTATAATTCAAAACGAGCCACTGTAACGGTAGTCAGGTATTGGAAAGCACAGATTCCGGTGTATGGAAGGTACCTTGTCTGTTTTGCTCATCCTATACAGTTTCAGCAAAGTTCATCAGGGGAGGAAATATGCATACCTTATCAATAGGCCAGGGGTGTAGCCTCTGATACATCGCGGAATAGACCCTCCCGTATCTGTCCTCTGTTTCGCGGGATGCATCATCAAGGGAAGCAGTGGACCTGCGCCATCAATAAGCTGCATACAGCAGATAACCGCCAAGCATCACGTACTCATCATCATCATCATCATCATCATCACCACCACCACCATTATGAGAGTCAACCTCGATAGCAGAATCATACCACTCAGGATCTTGCTCCATTGTCTGTCTAGAAATCAAGAGTGGAAACAAAGCTTCGGGGACAAAGTCGTTCAAGGCGACTGGGTGCCATTGGCTGTTGGGGAAGCCAACCATGGGAGTCGTTAAAGTAATATGTTCTGGCAGGAACCATCTAGGGATCAAAAGAACAAAAGTACTGGACCGCATTTCGTAGAATCCAAATAAGCGCACTAAAGGCTTGGCGGTTATTTGGGTATTACCCAAATATATTCGCCCGCCAATGAGGAGATGCAGAAAGACCCATAAAAAACTTGGGCCTCTGTGTTCCCGTCTCATCCAGTTTCTCACAAAAGTTCAATTTCTCCTGAAGCATAATATCGCACCTGTGCCAGAATGGCTCACTGCACAATTCCACATGATTTTATCTCCTGGGCTACGGCTACTTTGATCCACCTGACGGATGACGACATACTACGCCATGAAGAGGAGTTCCAGCGACTAGTTACGAGGATCACTCGAGTCATCGCATGTCCGTCTGGAAGTGCTGAGACTATTCTTGAAATTGCAAGAGCAAACATCGGAGCCTTCATAGAATTTTATCGCGAAGACCATACCAAGACAATACTTGAGTTCCGCTACACTGCCGGTAGTGATCCTCGGACAGCTGTCCTTTCAGGATGGGACCCCAATAAGAATCGCTTATGCAACTTGCTTCTACGCTTACTTGCCTATCGGTATCTTGCGCTCGGTCACAGACAACTAGAATCGGGGGAAGAAAGTGATGGGCCTAGTCGAAAACGCTCCAGGCCTAAACGGCATGGAAAGGGTCGATTAATGCTAAGAAGCAAAGGCATAACTACGAATCACCAGACAGTAGATGCGCTCAAGCGCGGTAAAAAGGCGCTGGCTATTGAAGATAGTCTGGGTGTGCCTGAAGTTTCGCTGCTGCTTCTCCACTCGCTGTCAAGGCTTCACCACTTGCATTCGAGAGAAGTAACAAGGGTGGGCGAGATTTTCTCCAATGGTCAATATCAAGAACTTGGAAATGCATGTCGCAGCCTCAACGGCAGCAGGCTTCTAAGCGAATACCAATCTCTTTACAATCATCATGTTGGTAAGTGCACGGAGAGACAGGAGTGTTCTTGACAGGCAAAGGCTGACGGTGACCCTAGATACATTATTCCTGGCTAGCCAGAAGGGCTCTGCTGTGGTAACCGAAAACGCCAGCGAGCCATCACACTAGTACACCTGATTCGCCTTTCACATCCTCGTCATCTGCGTCCCCTACATGGATTTTCAAGAAGGGTAGAAATAGCTCGCTGAAATTGTGTAACCCAACAATCCCAGTCGAACAACCCTTCCACATAACCAAACCCCCGCCATTCGTTGACAACTCCACCCAAAGCGAACCAAATACAATAAGGACCTGGTCTGCTGCAAGACGAACTTCTGTCGGACGGCAAGTGTCCAAGACTTCTTCTTTTGTCTGTAACGGATGGGAGCATGGATATATCCGGAACATTCCATTCTCGTAGCCCACATCGCCTCCGAAGGCCCTGAAAATAGACACGGAATTTGGATGGGGGTGGGCTTTCTTTGGGCCTAGATTCGCGCTGTTTCGTAGGAAACGGACAAGGCGCAGTGGCTGGTGGAGCACCTCGTCCTCGCCTTTCCGCAGGCAGCTCCGGAGGATACCCTCCATCTGTGCCACTCGTTAGCTTACTTCAAGAATGGGGACTTTTGCCACCCACGTTAAGCCCTTCCTCCATGAAGTTTTTGAAAATACGTTGATGATCATCTCCTCCCTCCCAGTAAATAGCGGATCTTGTGCTGGACTCTCCGATTGGTCTATAGAGCTTGTCCCGCCCGATTGCCTTCTCGATAACTTCAGTAGGACTAACTTCAAGGGGATTCCGATCAGGTGTTGGCAGAATTGACTGGATAGAGTATCCCATTATCTCCATGTTGTCGTCCGTCCAGAGAAGTTGTTGGAAAGCTTCTTCTTCCATGATGGAGTGTGGCGGGGTACCCGTCAGGTGACTAGGGGAATAGACCTGCAATTGATTGAGCAGGCAAGGACAGCAACCTCCATTTCAATCGTATCCAATATGCTATATATCCTTAGAAGACGGACGGATTTTCAGAAATATATGTAATGTAGGTTACGTTAGAGTACAATTGGTTCGAATTTTACGCATCTTCTAAAGAGCTTGTCCTGGCCTTCATCCATGAACAGATGGGGCGCTGAAGCAGCAGCTTCGTCGGTCCTGGGGTGCCATTAGCTTCCTCTTCCCGGACAGAAAAATGACGAGCCAGAAAGCTGGTGCCCATACAGGCATCGACCAATAAATTACGTACGACAAGGGAATGTCAATGTACTATCAAATTAGTGGCTACGTAAGTGGTTCTTTAGGGACTTCTCACCGCTTCAGGAAGAGCCGTACCCAACGTAGTAGTCTGTAGCCTAGCCAGCTTCGTAGAATTGTAGACCGGAATAGCCTTGCGCCGTGCTTGTTCATTGTCGACGCACATGACATTATGGCTCTTGGCCCCTCTACAAACGTCGTTAATCAGTCAAGTTGCCAACAAGATTTCACCTGGAAAGTAGGATACGTGTCTAATTGTTGGGTCGTCTAGCACTGACGGAGAGAATTAAGATGCAACGCGGATGTGTTTGACCGTACATGTGAATATGCTGTCCAGTAGCTCTTAGATTTGTAAACATGCAGGCTACTTTGTCCCCGACCTTCGGGGTGACTCCCTCGCCTTCATGGAGGACAATTCTCTTAAGAGAAGCCATCTGGAACAGAGTTGAACTATCAGTTACAAAGAACAATTTTACAGGGAAGTGTCTGAGTGTCAGAAGGGGAGAACCACCACGGAGAAGACAACTCCATTTACGCTCTCCAGTCATCTGACTATTTGCGGCTGCACGTAGGGCCGGTCATTCTTTGATATCTTCCTTGATAGTGACGTGAACTTTTCTTTTCTCCCAGTCTTCCAAATCTCGTTTCGAGATCATGTATTTCTCAAATTCCATACAGGTCACTTTGCCTCCATTCTCCTCCTTCTTGTATGTCACAGGCCTAGAAAGAATCACATTATGCCCTTCTAATTCCAATACGCAAACTTCGTTCTGCCGTGTGTCAATACATGAGGGACTGTTTAAGGTTTGGTTACTCACATGCATAGTTTCATATTCTTCAATCGATATTGCTCAAGGCTGCGAATGATTGCGTGAGCCTGATCTGCAAGGCGCCAAAGATTCTTTTACTTTGGGGCCCTGGATGAGGCAGCATAAGAAATTTGAAGCCAGTGACATGGCACTCTTTAGAAAGTTAACCATGTCCGTTATATTTCAGTTATATCAAGAAGACGGTAGTTAAGAGTAGAAATGGCTATTCTTGACTGGTCTGTGGCAATATACAGCGAGCAGCCTGGCCTTTTTATACGGCGAACATGCCAGGAATTGTCACTTATGCTCTGCCTTTTTCGCCGGCGTCAGCTCCTACCGTGTGAGACAAAAGCATGGAAGAAATCTTGCTTAATTTTGACATAATTGTCTCGAAGCATGAAAGTAGGTGATACTAGTGTTCTTTTTTTTTTTAAGATTCTTGAGACCATGTATCACATTCTCTCAGGACTTTTCATTTGGAACTTTCTCCGCTCTGATATTTAGCCCATAAGCTGCAACTGCGGCTTATCGGCTAGTACTCTTCTGGGACTAAGTGTGACTTCTGAGAGATAATATGGTCATAGGTGAGCAGGGCCGTTCAGAGTGTTACTCATTTCAACTCAAAATTCGGTCAGCATCCACCCGTCTTACGCACCTACACTCCTCTACGCGTCGACGCATTGACTTTCCTCCTGGAGTTCTCTGAAGCTGCTCCGCATCTATAACCTACTCCAAGCATATCAGGTCACGTCGTAGTCCACCCATTGCTGTAGTTCAATGCAAAAAGTATTGGTATAGTACCATCAATATAGCACAATGCCGTATTCAGCAGTATCGGGAGCGGAAGTTACCTGCCACTACATTTGTAGAGCGCGCGCCCTTACGGCTAGCCATGGATTTCGTAATCGCACAGGCAAACAGCTTTGCTCATTCCCAAGGCAATGCTCAGGGCAGGAACGCTTCCCAATGAGACAACAGTTGAGTCGACAGTCTCCTCCATCGTACTCAAGTTACATGGAGGCAGCGTCTCCCCCTTCCCACCCCCTCAAAAGGACCGAAAGAAGAAGGCAACCCTTCGTATTCCAAAGCCTAGTATCCGTAACTTGTAATAGGGTTTATAAATTATAGCTCTAACTTCTCTACGTAGTGAGTGACTGCGCATGCGCGACAACCTGGACCAGCCATGTAATCCCACAACGCCGTGATCGTAGAGATAGAGACCGCTTAGTCGAAAATCACCTTCATACATGTATTTCGTCCTCCAGCCTAGCCCAGGCACGAGCATATGAGACACAGTCTCGGCCGCCAACAAAGTAGCGCCTCACAAAGGAAACTCACGAGGATTGTCGTGCACAATACGCGAATTGTGATTTTCTAGGAGTGGCACCGCAGCATTATAACCGTGAGCGTTGTGAAGATACGCTAATTTCTTAGCAACAGACTCATCCTCTCGTCGCCATCTCACAAAAGTCCAACCCGGCATTTTCCTTGCAGGTCGAAGAAGGTAGACTGGAAGGACTTTTGCTCTGTGCGCTGTGCCAAAGTCGTAATCATGATGATTGATGTCAACGTCGATAAAGATGCGGTCAGCCCACACTTCAATAGCGAGAAAGCGAATCCGGCAGTCGCGTTCCCAGTCAGGGAAAATCTCCTCGACTGTTTCGTACGCTAAGGCACGATAGCCTTCGGCATCCCGAATTTCTGCACTCAACACGATAACAATCCGTTTCGCCTCGTCATTTGTGAATATTTCTGCGCGGATATCGGAGAGGCTGGGCATGACCCTCGTAAAATTGAAGGATATGTAATCGGAGTTGAAGACGATACAATCTGTAAAGAGGATGACAAAGTTGGGTTGCTAAACAGAACGATTGAAAGGATTTATTGGAAGTTAGAATATGGTGGCGAACCCATCCCTTCTTATACCACGCCCTTACCTCGTCGGGCGGTTGATTGATCATGACTAAGCGACGGTAGCCAAGGTGAGTGAGAATAGTACATGCGAGCAAATTAATCAAGGGATTACGAATTTGGGACCGCCAAGACAACCGTGAATTTACTATTTTTCCATGCCCAAATAGATAACAGCTGCCACTCAAAATTTCCTTACGTGATTCAATTTGACCATGGCCATTAAGGCTTCCCAGCTAACCGCGCCGACTAAGGAAAGCTTCCTTCTGAGCTTGACGGGGTGATATATTGGTGGCGAGGGCATTTACCCGGTAGCCACACAATAGCAACCTGTTGTCGGGGATCGGTTGTGTTGATTTGACAATTGCCTCTGTCACACGGCCGAGATTTATCGCAACTGGAAGGGCAACCGCAGCCCTGGAAAAACTTGTCTTCCCAGCTACACATCTGCTGGGGGTGATTAGAATCTGTCTTAATGGCGATTTAACTCATTTACTGACCTTTGCACATTACCGGGCGCTATAGGTAGGAAGAGCGTACGTAGTAGGTAATAGATGGTGCTAATTCAACGGAGGAGCAGGAGCCCTTATACTTTGCGCGTTGAAAGAGGCAGATGGTTTGTCAGAAGAGTGAGGAAACAATCTCGGGGCCGATGAGAAGTGGAATAGAAGTGCAAGTACTCTGGGGCATGTTCTTGACCTTATATATCCTCCAGCCAGAGTGGAAGATCCCAAAAGACCAAATAAAGCTCGGATCTCTTGGACGATCGGATCATTTGCGAACAGAATGCGTAGATTTTATATACGTCTACGATTCGATGGTTGTTGCAGAACTTGTAATGTTCGCACGGCGGACCAAAGTCAGCCTGTCATGAGATTCTGTACACATCCGCCCCTTGTTCGCTTGGCGTAAAAGGCACATATGTCCTGGGACCTCGTACCGCATTACGGATTCCCTGATTGGTAAAGTACTCAGTAGAGGCGTCAATGACTGAGTCTCTCGCAAATCACACGTCATCAACGCCTCTCGTTCGGATCTGAGCGAGGAAACACATAGCCCCCACACCTGGGGAAGTTCAGCCAGAACCGTGGGCGGCTATATATTTAATCCAATTGGCCAAAGATGGGTGCACCCACTATCCCCTCTTTTCTCTCTTTTAACTATCCCACGGTTCCGAAGCAGAAACCAATCTGATTCCTCGTCGAGACATGTTGTAGTCGTAAAGCTGCAACTGCAGCTCATAAGCTATACTCTGCTCGGACTAGTAAGAATTTCGTTGGATCTCGTGATGCAAAGAGGAAGGGCTTTCTGCTCGTTGATGTTTGACCATCTTCGGTGCTTCTTTGGTAACCTCAAGCATGCCATCGTAAAACAACGCCTACCCAATGGATCCAGAAATTCTATTTCTGTGGGCTCTGAGATGGTTTACACCTGCTGATGTGCTTAAGTCTTCGGTAAGTCATCACGAGCGATAGAGGAACAGTAAGGCTAACGGAAAGCATAAGGAGCTGTTCGCCCAGTTTCAAGATTTCTTGAAAAGAGGAAGCCAGAAGGAAAATGAGCAGCTATTCACACTGAGGCCATTACATATACCGATATCCAACCAACTACCCCTGAAAAGGCGACTGCCCTCAGATGAAGATACTCCATCCAACGCGATATTACCCTCGATTTCACAAGCGCATCAGATCCACAAGATAGCCCACAGGCTTCAGCCAAGTCCCCAACTCCTTCTGTACACCCCTCCGGCTTCAAAGAAGCATTCGCCAACCCCATTGTCTGTAACGCCGGAGTCGAGTTACTCAGTTCATCGATGTGCCTTTGATTACTTCGTAAAGCTGGGAGTCAAAAATGGACAGCTGCAGCGCCTCGTCAAAGCGGCTGTTGGATTCATCGAGAAAGTCGAGTTCAATAACCGTGGCTATAACGTGTGGTCCGCAAAAGCCCCAGTTTTCGACTCAAAAGAGCAAGATACTCTCCCCAGAGTATGCCGTCTCTTCAGAGGACGACAAAAGATTTTCGAGGACCGAAAAAACCATGCTTATGCGGACAGACTGTCTCTGGTTTTTATACACCACGAGGTAAATGAGCGTGTGCGAACAGTCGACTCAGCCTCGGCGAAAAACCAGAAACGGACTACTGTAGCGTGCAAAGATATCGCCCGAGAACTTGGCAAATCTACGAAAGCTCTGAAGAGGGACCGAGACCAAGGTAGATGCTATCTGCAACTGTTACTTGAAGCTGGTCCGGGGGATTTGCTTGCTTTAGGCTCGGGGCAGTCAACTCTGTACGTCTTTGGTCGTCCTCCTGCTACTTGGCTTTTCTGTCCGAAGTTTATTCTAATTATTGGTAGCTGGGAGAGGTCGTTGCAATTAGAAGATATTTCACGCCTTATCGAGTTTCGGCGAAAGAACTATGGAGAGATAGAGAGGAAAGTTCGGGAGCTAGATCGTGACGCTTCGCTTGCAATGGCCTATGGTCTTATTGGCTACGGTTGGAAACCCAGCGAGTTGCTAAGTTGCCAAAGCTGTGTTGTACAAAAACTCAGGCAATTCGTCAATCTGCACGAACTTTCCCAACATGATTCGCAAGCTGCAGAGATTGGCAAGGGAGCTAGTTCCGATCATGCCACAGCCTCAATCTCAGAGCAAAGGGAGGGATCTTTGAAGCTTGCCTCAGTTTCGGTTGAGCCTGGTCAAAATATCGATGCAGGTTGTACGAACCACAGCGCTTCCTGCGACAGTTCCGGTGATGCTAGACAGGATAACTGGTTTGAGCGTTCCGCGGCAATCGACAATGACATAGTGATGGAATGTGATACATTCCCGACTGAATCTCATACAGTGGATCCGGAGCCCACACCATCCTCATCTTTTGAGTGTCCCAGAGCTGGTTAGTCGTCCAAATAATGATTTATCTCTTTTCTCACACCCTGCTAGCAACTTCCGCAACCTCGGAGCAGGATTGCGTCCAACAACCTCATTCCGTCCTTCCAAATCGGGTCACAAGTGTTGCTAATGGTAATGTCATCGTTGCAAATTGAGATAACAGAGTACGGGAGCACGCTAATCAGATAGACGCAGTGAAATATCCTCCTAACACACAAGCGGCGATACCGGCACAGCAATCATGCGAAAGTCGCGAAAGTCATCGTGCGAGTCACGAGGTGCCCTTGCGATGTCAAGTACCTCCTCTATTTCCTGACTTTCCCGACCTTTTCGACACGATTAATCTATTTCCCGATCTTTAAATTTCTCCAATAAAACCAGATCAAATTTCCTCCCCCTTGTCCGCTCCAGGTTTGTTTTTGGTCACCCATGAAATGTAATGCTTCTCCCTTTCGTAGGCTGTACTCCTTCGCGTCGTGGCCAAGTGCTGGTAAACCATTCGTGTAAGACATGTCGTTAAGCGCCAGAATTGTATAAACGTAGTCCGTTCTCAGAGACTTCTGCTCATGTGGTTTCCCAAGGTTGACGCATGTGCCAGGCTCAGAACCCACGAATCTGCTGTGTACATCGTCCGCCGAAGTCTCCAGGAGATGAGCAAGCTTCTGCTTCGGTGCATCCTAAGACTGTCAGTTATTATTTGCGCAATATTCTAGAAGGCTCACCTCCAAGAATTTGTTTGAGGCCCTTCGGGTCTCTACCCCATGCTCAAAGAGGGTCAGGGGCTGGCGAAAGGGAGATTTCTGTAACTTTTTCTTCATCTGCTCCACCTCCTCGTTCGCTGCATTTGCCTGCGTTTCAGTTATGCCTTCATCCTTAGCTGCGAAATAAGCACTGGTAGTGTCCATTTCCCCTAGTTAAAATGTCATTCCAAGTTTTATACGACGCCATTCCCTGTGAAGAATGAGATGGCGGGGTGATCGAGTTAAAAACACGGTGCCCCTCAAGTCACGTGCAATATCGGATAAACAATAAGCAGTGGAGTGCTTTCCCACGATTGGGTACCCAAGCATAAAATTAACTGTATGTCCTATGTACGCCAGAACCATGCACAAATACTCCGCATGACCTGCGGAGAATGGACAAGGCCAGCTGCAGTGCTACCTTCACGCTCTACCTCACCAATTGTGTCGGCTTCAAAATTTTTGCACAGTGGTTGTGCCTTGACGCCAAATCGTAATGAGCTTTCCCTGGAACTTTACCAGAGCATCGTCCTGCTCGTGTTATAGACAGGCTCCGTATGATGCTGTACCTGGATCCCGATACAGCTCAATGCGGCCCCCTAACCGGTATCGTAGTCCATAATCTTTTCCAATTAACGAGAGGAATGGGATGATTGTCCAATCCAGGGTTGGCGCCTTTAGGCAACGACCGTCAGCACTTGGTCGTCGTCGTGAGATTCACCCGGCTGTGTCAGAAATCACGTCCTGATAGGGGACCTTCTTCCCCCCACCCACAGGCTGCAGTTTACTTGTGCCATACGGTTGGTCTCGAAGAACGACCCTTGGCCATACTTTTCTGGTAGCGGATACCCTATCATCCCGCAAGGAAATTGCTACGCTTATGCCAGCCATGACAGCGATTTGGAGATCAAAATTAAGACCCGCAACTACGGCACCTGCTGGGAACTTGGTAGGCGAGTCTCAGCTAAAATGTTGTAGGCCCCTGAACAGCTTGCCAAAAAGCAATCCAAATAACCGAAGGCCGGTGGCCGGGTCCCTGCTGTCGGTAGTATACGAGCTGTCCTTGCGCCAGACAAGATGAATTGCAAGCCCTCGAAGAACACGCGTGCCGATAATGATCTAAACTCGACCGGCATCGTGCATGGCATACCTCCTGAGGTAATTCTTGAAGCTCCCATCCTTGGATATGGCGTTTTCGCCAGTCTATCATGGTTCGTTTCTTCCCTTGATGAATTGAAATGAAGGGATAATGACTGACTAAGGAAACGTTGAGGGAATTAGTGTACGAAAGCAGTTCTTAGGAGTATCCAGAGAGTCTAGCAACATTCAGTTGAATATAGGGGCCAACTAGACGTAGCTGCTCAAAAGCCGGCGCCATTACACAAACACACTTTGTAGAACCCTGATCAACGGGACCCAGTCTGCCGATTCCAACGGGCGGATATACGTACTATGTAATACAAGGGACTAAAGTCTTTTATCTACCCAATCTCTAGTCCGAAAGGTGTCCCCACTCTAGAGGGTTGATCGCTCTATTGATCGCTCTATTGGATGGATACGTTTGTTGAACCTCTGTTTACCAAGTCTGGTTATAAACTATTCCAATTTCATACAGTAAGTGGGGTTACGTATCTGTGTGACGACTCATAATGAATTATAACTATTGAAGTCAGCAGTCAGGGACTGCATATTAAATTCAGAATAGTTTCACACTAAACCAGGTCTGGATGTGCTAAATTAGAAAGGAGCAGTTTCCAGAGAGCACCTACTGAGTAAACTCAAACAAGTTAATAGCTGAAAGCGGCAGCTTTGGTGACCGGATTAAAAGCACCTACCCAGATGTAGGCCAAGTCTTGGCCCAGGCCCTAGTCCTTATTCGTTGTCCTTTATCAAAAATGGTCTCCCCTAAACGGCCACTATTCTGCAATGAAGATACTGAGTGTTAGAAGAATACTTTTAAAAATAAATCATGTTAAATTAGGAGAATTCAAGTTTAGCAATAATTCAGGGACAGTTTATTAAGACAAGGGCCATTCATTTGAGAGGACCCCGAGTCTAGGCGGATAGTCTATTCAGAGCCCCGTCTCCTGCACGCTCCTGAGTTAATCAGTCATGACAAGCACAGGTTGAACTTTGTTGATCAGACCAGGCTATGAACTCTCTCCCAAATTCATACTGCGAGTGGGGAAGGTACCTATATGTCAGTCTACATGGGATACCAGCCTGGGCGCAGAGATTCCGGCCCCTGATCCTTGTTCGTGACTTTTATCATGAAAATCAAGTACGCCTTAAACTACTCTATAGTGAGAACGCAACAGAATGACATAACACATGCGGCTAGCATCGCAACCTCATGCAAAGTATTGTCCTCATCCATGGAGTAGACTAAGAGCAGTATAGCAAGTCTCTTTAGAATGGAATTGTAGGATTTTATTTAGTCATTGCCAGCAGGCAATTAGCTAGAAGATTTTTTTTTACCTTGCTCATGGATTGCTCAAGGATTGCTCATGGATTGCTCATGGATTGCTCATGGATTGCTCATGGATTGCTCATGGATTGCTCATGGATTGCTCAT